>VXAB01004740.1:182072-342404 GCA_013399175.1 Odontophorus gujanensis | reverse complement strand
TTCCTGTGCCCTGGGGAAGTAGACAGATTCCATTGCTCAGCAGTACAGAAGTAAAATCCCTGTCTTGCTGAGGGACATTGTTTATGGCTCACATCAGGCTATGCCCCTGGGCAGAATCCCCGTGGCTGTCCCTGCAGGCACAGCTCAGTCTCTAGACAGCAGGGCTCTGGCAGCTCCAGGGCTGCAGGAACAGCCAGGTTGGGGCAGGATGGCCAGAGGCAGCTCCTGGCCTCAGTGGCTGTGAGGCTGAGCCAGCACCGCCTGCAAACCTCATCACAGTGGAGGCCATCCTAGGGAGTAGCACAGGGGCTGGAACCAGAGCTGTGGGCGGACAGCATTCAGCAGCAGCATGGCGAGGTCAGTGCTGCCCCTCTGCCTGCTGCTCGCTGCCACCCTGAGGGACAGCTTGCCTGATTCCCCAGGGCTCAAGGCCCCCACTCACCCTGTGCTGTGGCGGCTGCGGCGGCTGGAGGAGCAGGTGGGTGCTGGGCAGCCCCAGAGGGGTGCAGCACAGCAGGGATCATGCTTGTAGCATCCTTCACACCATTCCATTGCAGTTTCGCTGGTTCCAGGAGGTGACACTGAGCTGACTCCAGAGTATCGCCAGGAACTACATCATCTCCTGCAACATCAACAGCCACTTTCAGTCACTGACGGAGCAGGCAGAGGCGGCCGATGCAGCCCGGGCCGCCCTGGGCACTGAGCTGGCCCACCTGGCTGCTGGCAGCTGGCAGCTGCAGTGCAGTGTAAGGAGGCTGGAAGGGCGAGCCCTGAGCCCCCATGCTGAGCCACAGAACCTGCGGGATGCAGCACGCAGTCAGAAGGAGCTGCAGGACTCAGTGCCCCTCAGCACTCTCAGCTTTCAGTCCCTCAAGGTGAGGCATCAACAGCGACAGCAGGAGGAAAGGCAGTGGGTGCTGGTGGAGACTGGAACCAGTAGAATGCCTGGGAAGGATGCCAAGCCCCTTGGTGACACCGAAGCTGTCACAGCAGCACTGCCTGCTTCAGCCACTGGCCCACAGGACCAGCTCCCAGGCCTCTCAACAGCTGGAGACAGTTCACTCCTTCCTCCTTCCTTCGCACTGGGCAGCTGAGCGATGTGGATCTCAATGCGGACATCCGTGAGCTGGAGACAGAGCTCCCCTAGCCGTATCCCAATGAGATCCCCCACAATGAGAAGCTCCTGTCACTCAAGTATGAGAGCCTGGACTATGACAACAGTGAAAACCAGCTGTTCCTGGAAGAGGAAAGGAGGATAAACCATGCGGCCTTCCGGACAGTGGAGATCAAGCACTGGGTCATCTGTGCCATGATTGGCATCCTCACCAGCCTTGTTGCCCGCTTCATCGACATTGTGGTGGAGAACCTGGCTGGGCTGAAGTACCGTGTGGTGAAGGACGACATCGACAAGTTCACAGAGAAAGGGGGCCTGTCTTTCTCTCTGTTACTCTGGGCCGCTCTGAATGCCAGTGTGGTGATGGTGGGCTCTGTTATCGTTGCTTTTATAGAGCTTGTCGCAGCTGTCAGTGGCATTCCCCAGATCAAATGCTACCTCAATGGTGTGAAGATCCCACATGTTGTCTGCCTCAGGACCCTGGTGATGAAACTCTGTGGGGTCATCCTCTCGGGGGTCGGTGCCCTGGCTGTTGGGAAGGAAGGACCTGTGATTCACTCTGGAACTGTGATTGCTGCTGGCACCTCCCAGGGAAGATCCACGTCTTTGAAGCGAGACTTCAAGATCTTTGAGTACTTCCGCAGAGACACGGAAAAAAAGGACTTTGTCTCAGCTGGAGCCGCTGCTGGTGTCTCTGCAGCATTTGGTGCCCCTGTGGGGGGTGTCCTTTTCAGCTTAAAGGAGCTTCCTTCTGGAACCAGTTCCTGACATGGAGAATATTCTTGCCTCCATGATCTCCACATTCATTCTGAACTCTGTCCTGAGTGTTTACCATGGCAATGCTTGGGATCTGTCCAGGCCCAGGCTCATCAATTTTGGCAGGTTTGATAGCAAGAAAATGGGATACACGATCCAGAAAATTCCTATCTTCATCTTTATGGGCGTGGTTGGTGGGATCCTGGGGGCTCTGTTCAATGCCCTGAATTACTGGTTAACAGTGTTCCGGATCAGGTACATCCACCAGCCTTGCCTCCAGGTGATTGAGGCCATGCTGGTTGCAGCGGTGACAGGAGCTGAGGGCTTTGTCATGATTTACTGCTCCTGAGACTGCCAGCCCATCCAGGGGAGCTCAGTGGCCTATCCCCTGCAGCTTTTCTGTGCTGATGGAGAGTACAATTCCATGGCCACTGCCTTCTTCAACACACCTGAGAAGAGTGTCGTCAATCTCTCCCATGACCCTCCAGGTTCCTACAACCCCATGGCACTGGGCATGTTCACTGTGATGTATTTCTTCCTGGCCTGCTGGACATATGGCCTCATAGTATCCGCAGGGGTCTTCATCCCTCCCTGCTGATTGGCGCTGCTTGGGGATGGCTGTTTGGGATCTCCCTGTCTTACCTAACCAAGGGCTCAATCTGGGTTGACCCTGGGAAGTATGCCCTGATGGGAGCTGCTGCACAGTTGGGTGGGATAGTGCGGATGATGCTGAGTCTCACTGTCATCATGATGGAGGCAACAGGAAACGTCACCTATGGATTCCCCATCATGCTGGTGCTGATGACAGCAAAGATCGTGGGAGATTACTTTGTGGAGGGACTCTATGATATGCACATCCAGCTGCAGAGCATGCCCTTCCTGCACTGGTAGGCCCCAGTGATGTCCCACTCTCTCACAGCCAGGGAAGTGATGAGCACACCCGTCACCTACCTGCGGAGGATCGAGCGGGTGGGCACCATGGTGGACATCCTCAGCGACACCTCCTCCAACCACAACGGCTTCCCAGTGGTGGAGAGCAACCCCAACACCACACAGGTGGCCGGGCTGCAGGGTTTGATCCTGCACTCTCAGCTCATTGTCCTGCTGAAGCACAAGGTTTTTGTGGAAAGGGCCAACCTGAGCCTGGCGCAGCAGCGGCTGAAGCTGAAGGATTTCCGGGACTCAGTTTCACTTCCTGAACTTCGCCTTGAAATTAAACCTAACAGCAAACGTGGGATGGAAAACAACATCTGCTTATCAATTGGAAATTACGTGTAAGAGAGTAGCAACCCATGAAGTCACGGAGAAATCTGGGAGGATGTGGAGATAAATGTCTGCCTGAGGGGATGGCACAGGTCAGCAGTGGCACAGCCTGAGCAGGCTGGGAGCACAGGGAACAGCACTGCACTGCTGAGCCACTGCTGTGCGAGAGGAACGGGCACTGCAGCAATGCTGCTGGAGAATTATTATTTTCTTTTTCCCTCTAAATTGTACGTATTGCTTCCTTTCAGCTATTCCTTGAAAACCCTGAATATAAGTGTTTGCTTTGAGGGGAACGTTTGGAAACCAAGCAACGGCCGCTCTGTCAGAGCTCTGAGTGGCTCCAGTGCTTGGAGAGGACACCCACGCTCCTCCAGGCTGGCGGGCTGCTCTGCTCCTTCCAGACCGTGACACATCCACTTGTTCATCCGTGCTGACTGCATTTCCTCTGGGAAACACTCCATCATCCGCAAAGCAAACACTGCCAGCTCATCGCAGCAAGGCACGGCACGCTGACACCGCACGCTTCCTCGAGCACTGCAGCATCGGGCGGTTCTGCTTTGGCACGTCCTTTAAAAACGCTTCAGGAGGGGCTCTCTTCACTCCTTTTATTATTTCTTTTTTTAACGAAAGCCGGAGCGTCCTTCCTCAGCCCCGGCTCCCTGAGCAGTCACGCACAATACACCGCCTTTCTGACGGCGCAGTGCTAACCCGCCCTCAGCCCGCCCGTCTCCCCTCTCACGTCACTCACCGCCCGCCGCGCAGCGCGATTGGTCGCTGGGCGCTGGGAGGCGGGGATTGCAGGCGCCCGCCGCCGCTCTCTGCGCCTGCGCGGTGTCCGAGTGGTGGCGGCTGTTGGTCGCATCCGGGTCGGCGGCGGTTGGGCCATGGCGACAATTGCGGAGCTGAAAGCAGGTGGCGGCCGCGGGGCGCCGAGCGGGCGGGGCGGGCAGGGCAGGGCAGCCCCGGATCACCCCGAGCACTGGTGGGGATGCTGGCTCGCACGGGGCGTTGGGGGCTGGCAGGAACGCCCTGAGCTTCAGGTGCTCTGTGGGTGATGTCGGGCTGCTCGTCACTCGTTAAAAAGCATCTGGAAACGTCCCCTACATGTCTTTAACGGCTCTGTCCGTAGACTGTATCTGTAACAGTGCCGCTGTTGTCACCCAGCGGCCGGTTCACAGGTGTGGATATCTTAACTTCACCGTCAATATCTGGAAATTGTGTTTGCATGGTGGCGGATGAATGCTGCTCGAGCGCGTTGGGGTTTATATTAACTGAGTTTTTATGATAACAGTCTTAAAGGAGACGCTGGAAAAAAGAGGAGCCCTGGGGCAGATAAAAGCGAGGATCAGAGCTGAGGTGTTCAATGCGTTGGATGACCAAAGCGAACCACGGCCGCCGCTGTCTCATGAGAACCTTCTGATCAACGAGCTGATCCGTGAATACCTGGAATTCAACAAGTATAAGTACGCAGCGTCTGTGCTCACTGCAGGTACCGCCTGAGTTCGTGGTGTCACCGCTGCTGAAACCGCTGCTCAGTGCCTGGTTGAGTGACTGCTGAAACCATGCAGTCAGGCAGGAACAAACTGCACAATCGTGGCTAACCCTACAAACAAATAGGATACACGCACCCTCTCCACTGCATTGTTTGCAGTGTTATGGCAAGCTATGTCATTAGTTTTGAAGAAGATGTTTTCTTTGTTGCTTGTCCTTGAGGTAAATAGCGCTGATGTTTGACAGATCAGATGATGCGAGAGCAAAAACACTTGTCAGCAGCCTGCAGAACCAGAACACCTTGCCTGACACATGTGCTTTTGTTGTGAAAAAATGTATGTTTTTAAAATGTATATTGCAGTTTTTTCACTGGCATTTGAGCAAAATAATAAACAAAGGAAATCACACAAATCAACAAAATTGAGGAACAATTTAAATGAATGCATTAGTTGATAGTCTGAATTACAGCAGTTGAGGCAGGTAAGCTATCAGGTGTGATTATCAGTCCTCAGCTTACATACAAAAAAGTCATGAAGAAGGTCTGTTTTTTAACAACTCAGTTAATGGTTACTGTCTGTGCTAAAATACTGATATCTGAGAGCTATACCACTTAACTGGTAGCTCTGATTTGTCTGGTACAGTGTGCATTTGTGTTTGCACCTGATGCTAATTTTGTTTTTTTTTTTAAGTTCTGTAATTGTACTTAAGATGTGGTAATTACATTTGCTATATAAGAGTATGATCTATTTTCCAGAAGCTGGTCAGCCTGAAGTGCCCTTGGATAGACAGTTTCTTGTCAAGGAGCTGAACATTGTTGAAGATGCAAATGGAAAATCAGTGTAAGGATTGATTTTGGAATGCACAGTATACTCTGCACATAAATCACATACAAGTATTCTGTCACCAGCTCAATATAACTGGATCACACCTGCTCCAAATATGCTGGATTCAGGCTTACGGTATCAAGCATGGAGCCATTTTCAAGTGTACCAAAAGCTAGCATTAAGTGCAGTGAATGCTATAGAATATGTTCTCAAGCTGTTGTAATTGCATACCTGAGTCTCTTTCCACTTTACTCCTTTTCAGTCAGAAGAAGAAAACGTATTCTTTGCATATTACTGAATTGATACGCAAAGCAGTAAAAAGATCATTGCCCTGTGAGATAAGATATAAATTGACAGTGTTATGATGCAACTAGGTTTGTTAGCTGGGGTGCAGAAGTGGGTTTAAATGTGCTTAGCAACACCCTGGAGCTTGGGCCCACAGAATCTGACTCGTGCTTAGTAAAAATCTGGTTTGGGGTACGTGGTGGTGCTCAAGCCTACAGCCCACTGATCACGTTTGATTTGCACGTGGCTCTGTATCTGTGCTTTGTATGCTCTGGTTCTTCTCTTACAAGAGATCCGGAGTTTAGTTGAGAATGTCTCTTAGTGCCAGCTTTGGGGAGAAGAGTGGTCTTCAGGGGTGGCTTATGCTAATTGTATTGGCATAATGAATTTTAAATAATTACTCTGAAGAAATGTTAACATTCTTTAGAATTGAACATTAAGGTGTAAGAACTTCTGAGGAGAAGGTGTTTTGTTGTTTTTTTGTTTGTTTGTTTTTTAAAATGCTCAGTACTTAATATATTTCATAGACAGCTTTTGTGATTTCTGTCTTGAGCAGACCTCTCTTGTATGGAATTATATCACACTTCTTACATCGTGGTAAAGAAGAAAGTATCCAGAGTACTCTTCCAAAGGTGTCTTTGCTGAATTATCCAAAGCAGAACTTTGACAAACCATCAACTGAGAGGAATCAGAAAGGTGGGTGTGGGTATAGGGTCACTTTCACAGAAGTTTTGTGACTAGATGAGCTATGCTTGATGATAACCATGTAAACACGTGAGTGGACACAGGGTACCTCCTCAGTGCAAATAATGTTTTGTACAGAAACCTTCTTCATTGAAAAAATTCTTCAGTAGGACATTGTTTATACACCAAAATACCATTAAAGCATGTCACCTGACCATCCCTGTTGCTCATGTATTCATTTAAGAAAATTCCTACTATATCTGACTTCTGATTTCTAAAACTACCTGATGTTCCTTTATTCAAATAAGTGTCCAACTTAGACAGGTACTTAGGTCTGCTTCTCTTCTGTTGGCATGCTAATGCTGTGTACAGTGTACAAATCTCATTGCCCTCAGAAATGGAAAGACAGATATTTTATTGGATGGATTGTGTATTTTGAAAGAGGGCATTTGTAAAAATTAGGGACAGCAAAATTTGTATGATTTTTCAGCAGTGTAAAGGGTGCTGTGAAGGTTTTGTTACCATGTGGTAGCTGCAGCTATCTGTTAGTTACTAACACAAAGTAGGAAAACTCAAAATTTTTAGCATTATTCTGTTAATTCTTTTGGACTGTTAGAAGCTAAAAACTCATTTAAATTTGGACAGTTGTGCTACTCAGTAGATGGAAGAATATCTGATATGCCACTTATGCTTTAAGAAACAGATTTCCTGCTGCATTTTCTGGTAAAGTCCAGAATATATCGATATACCAATTCTCATTATCAGAAAAGCCACGTAATGAATTGTTTTGCCAATTTCATAGAAGTTAAACTGGGCAAACTGTACTTCCTTACACAATTACAGGTCTCAAGTGGGTCAGCTAGAGACAGTCTTACTACACTGGCAATTTAAAACACAAAAACACATCAGTTCTTAGTATATTAAATAGTGGAAATGTCTCTTTTCTTGAGAGTTAATTGATGAGGACGATGTAGTTGCCCTTCTGCCAGTAGAGGGGGCTGAGGATGTAAAATGTCAGCACCAATGCTGCTGTAACTAATTGTTTTGTTAGAAGATTCTTATTCCCATCAGAAATTTACTTTCTTTTTATGTCACTATTTAATAAAGTGCTTGTTCTTGTTTGTTTTTTTTAACGTGTAACTAATTGTCTCCGTTTTGAAACTGAATCCGCACAGTCACCTTGCCCTGTTAACCCCAATATAGCACGTAGGGATTTAATTGCTTAGAGTTAGTTACAAGCCTCCAGATTAACTGTAAGACATGACAGCACATTACTCTTTGAACTAAACGAAAATATAAAACTAGAGTTGCAAGTTGTTACTTTCTCCATGAGTTTATGGAGTATACCAGTGGAGACCTGAAGGCAGTGGCTTTTAAGTACTACATAGCTATTTTAATTAGGGTACACACTATGGTAATTAAGTTCATTCATATACTCAGCCTTCACAGTCTCATATTTAACATCTGTCTTGCTCTTCCTATGAGAAATTGTCTTTCTTGCTTGTGTTGTTGAATGAATATTCAAATAAACTGGTACACAGAACAGGGATCTTGATACAAGTGGTGCAGTTAGATGTTTCTGTTAACTGACTTCATAGAGGTGGGTTGAAGCAATCTAAGATCTAAAGTTCTAAATTGTCTGAGCTTGCTATAATGATATTCTGTATCACAGTTCTTAATAATACTTGCATCTTTCGCTCTCCAAACGTGTAAAAGTATTTATGTCTGTATTTCATTTTTAGATAGAATTCCAGAACCAGGAAGGATGGCTGGCACGAGCATTGAAGAGCCTCTTGTTCTACAAAGTATAAAGAGATGACATCTTTTATCTGTTAGTTTATCTTGTAAAGCTCTTTAAGAGTTAATTTATGATATTCTTCATTATCTAAATTTCTCTATCGTGTCCAGTGGGACCGTTTCTGTTAGAGCTACCCATAAGACAGGGAGGCTGGGTCATTCTTACTGCCAGTGAAAATATATTAGCAAAAAGGCATTCGTCCAGTGCTGATAGAAGGAAAATGGCATATAAAGTCAGATTAGTCAAACCTGTGTCTAGAATTAGGCCTAAAAATCTTCTTTTTAATAAATTTGCTAGATATTTCTAATTTCTGCACTTTTATTTTTGTCTTCATGTGCCTTTTCTGGTGTCTGAGTATTTTTTGTCAGTTTCATTGTGTTGGGTATTTGAAATAATTTTGGAAAGATTTTTCATTAGGAAAAGCTGCTGCTACTTTTAGATAAGCATGGGAAAACAAATTTGAAAAGAAAATGGAAGTCCTTCATAGGAATAGTTGTTTTTAATTCTCCGGAAACAAGGACTATATTTATCTTTATGCCAGCAAACAAAGTATTTTCCATCTGGAGTTGTACAGTGTAACACTTATGTATATGGGATGGGGGAAGAACTTGTTTTTTTTTCCCAGATGACATGCAAGTAATGGCAGGAAGAGTTAAAAATGATCTTGGTAGTCAATCACCGATTCCCGGAACTTTTTTTAGATGAGGTATTTGGATGTTTTTACTGATAGGCATGGACCTTGCAGTGGTAAATAAAAAATACCATGTGATCCATTTTTTCTTTCTAACAAATTTATACATGCTAATGTTCCCAGTGGTTCTGAAAGCAATTTTGTATAATTGTTAAATAAATGGTACAGTAAGTGTTTGGGGTTAAAACAGAAGGAAGATAATGTACAGTTTGCAAATGTAAAGGAAAGGACCCAAAGCTGTACAGTCTCTGCAATGTTTTCCCTCAGTCTTGATTTGACCTAATCAGCATTGTAGGTATTTTTTACATTTTGATAAGTAGCCTAGGCTCCACTTCACTGTGAAACTGCAGAGAACTGCTATGGCTTTAAAGGGGAAGCTGCTTTTATCCATTTCAAGCGTCAGCAGTGAGCTCATTCCCCTTTGTGTGACTGGCAATGCTGACAGCTCCTTTGTAAATAAATACTCCAGTAAACTTCCAAGAGGAGAGGACTTGTGTGCAAATATATCTTAGTCAGATCCATCTTTAAGTCTTCGGTAGCTTTGCATCAATTATAACTGACTGCTGGGTGAAGCAAGCAAATGTAGGTATGCCCTTGATGTTTGCTGAGTCACCACCACTAGCACATGCAGCCACTTAGATGGGGAGCTGTGAGTATTAAAAGCTACCTGCCGTGGGAAGCTGCCTTGCTGCTGGGGCTCTTTCCTGCCACACTACTGCAAATCACTGCTCTATTTCTTCATTTCTCTGTCTAATAGTACAGCTGAAAAATAGTCTTTAAACTCTTATTTATAAATGCTTTTCATTTTGGAATAATCTGGAAGTGCCTCTGGAAGTTTGCAGAAATGGACTTGTAAGGAGCACGGATATGATCACTCCAGCCACAGCAACTACTGAATTTTGAACTTCGGTTTTCCAAAGGTTAAGTGTTTGTCCAAAACCCATTTTTATGTTTCTCATAACCTAGTGGGTCAAACTATTAGGTGCATTTGGAATGTGAATTGTCTTTTCAAGGGCAAGGAAAAGGATCTACTGGAAAACAGAAGCCACAACCTTCTATGCTATGCAAATCTTCCAGGGTAACCAAAGCCATTGTGTCTGCTTTCTGTCGTCCCATCACAGATCATACAGAAGCTGCTCAGGTGCTGTGGAGCTCCCTGGAATTTTAGCAGCTGAAATCAAATAACGATTTTTGTTCTCATGAAAGAAGCTAAGGGAAAGTTTGGTACTTGACCTTCCCCAGTAACACAGCTCAGCATGCTCTTTGTCTCCACAACCATGAAAGCAGAGGTTGTTACAAGGGTGTGTTCCAGTAAGCTTTGAGGTGAAGGTGTATATCTGAAATCAGAGTAGAAATTTGTTTAAAATAGAAAACTGAAAACCATTTTCTTTGGGAACTGCAGCTTCTGTCCCTTGTCAAGGTTCTGTGCTGGCACAGGAGCCAGAGCTGGTGTGTCTGCTCTGTTGTGCAACATGCATTTCACCTACTTGTCTTAATATCATCATGTTACAGATCTGGAGTTTTAGAACAATCTTATTTTAAAGTACAGTCATCGTACAAGCAAATTAAAATCAAATCAAAGTGTATTTTCCATGGCATTATTTGTTTAACGAAGCTTTGAGCTATGTCTATGAAAATACACTGTCCTGATCATCAATGTCTATCATTTATCCTGAGAGTGCATGGAATATGAGGGCATCTTTCAGGATGTGGATATGCAGTGAGTTCTGGGAATGCCAGGCTGCGGTTACTTAAGAAGAGGAGGTGCAAATTCTGTACAAAACAGATGCACTTGCAAAAAAAAAAACAAAAAAAAAAACATTCCTTTTCAACTAAAGTCAGTATTTAGATGAAAGTAATTCACAGTCCTTGAGCTGCAGCTTCAGATTTTAGATGAAATTTCCTCCTAGTTGAGCAAACAAAAAATATTTTCTCAAACAAGAAGTTTTGTCTTGTTAAATTACAGACCGTAATGCCATGCACTAACTGCCCTTATTCTTCCTACTGATACCAGAAAATGAGAAAAAGATAGAAGGAGTTGCAAGTTCCACATTTTCAGTGAGCAGAACGCAATTCTGAATTTTATCGGAGGTAGAACAATGTAAGTGAGACAGTTATACATGGGAGTTACATTAAACGGGGCTGTTCTTCATCTGAGTGTGATATCCAAAGTGAAGGTGACAAGGAGCCGGCGCAGTCTGCTATGGATATCAGATCTGGAATGCACTTTGGAAGAACTTGACCCACAAGTTTCAAAAAAATTCTTTAAAACCAAATTTTTGATCTCCCCTAAAATTAGAGGAACCTGTGTGTGTGCACACTCCACAGAGCTGCTTCAGAGGGATTAGTTTCTGTCATGCACGGAGGAACCTTTTTTGTAAGTTTTATCAACAAGCCCCGAGGATTCAGTTGCACTCTCCTTCCTGAGCACGCTCTGTATCAAGCTAAATCCTGGTATTAGTAGATGGGTTTTCCGGAGGAGTGATTACCATTTGGTGATCATGTTTAGGAAGAAAAAAAACCAAAAATATTTGGTCCCTCTTTACAGGATGCCTTTTCAGTAGCAGCTGGTGCTCGCTGATGAAGAATTGAGCTCTCTGCTCACGCACTTCACTTGACCTGAGTCCAGCATTAAGCACAACATTTACCCCCAAGCAGTTCCTGACTCCTTGGCCATGTCAAACTCCTCATGTCATTAACTGTTCTGGTTTGGGTGCACACTGCCTCTCCTGCCACAAAAGCACTACTCTCTCTAGTTCCAACAGCACGTTGCCTTAGAGAAATATGGTTGATCTTTAAGTAAAATCGTTTCTAAGTGAACAATTTGCTTGCCTGACACTCATTATTTAAGAACCTAACTTACCACAATGTTCTCCTCTCTGGGATTCAGGTTACAGAGTGGTGAGGCAGCTGAAAGCTCATTTATTTCCCTCTGGAGCCCTCCTTTTTCCCAAGTACAGTGTTTACTGTGCAGATTCAGAAGAAGACAATTTAAGGGTGGGCTTTATTATTTCTAGAAAAGTACATTTTAAAAATGCAGTTAAATAAAGTTTGCTTTGTTGTAACAAAAACACTGTCCACGGGAACTCCACAGCTTTCAGTCTGATGCACCTTTGGCTTAAAAAGTACCACAGCATCAGGGAAACTCCAACCAGGCTATTTTATTAGCGTGCGTATTCTTACGCTGACTTGTAAGTGAAGGTTGGAACCAGGCTTACTCTTATCACTTCCTACCCCACACGGCTCTAAAGTGCAACTGGTTCAGGCACAGCAGGAATATTTTTTTAAACTTTCCAGCTCGGTGTAATGTCACATCATATATCACCCTCCACCGCTGCCTCTTTAAACACACTACTTGGGCAGCAAGCCTGCATGTGCACATGCAGTGCTTTGTGAACCAGCAGGAATAATTTCCACTCCTTTTTAAGCTACTATTAAAATGCATCTGGTTTTGTGAAACAGCTGGGTAGGTTTACAAGAAGCTTCTTAGGATAACTGTGATGAATGCCAAAATGATCATGCTTTTTGGAGGATCCCCTTGCATTTCAGTATTCTCTGTTCATTACGGTCCTATTTAAAAGCTCAAGTTGCAACAGAGAAACTGTAAAATGAACGGGGTGAACTCACAGTGAGGAGCTTTCTGCAAACAAGGGTGAGCTTCTTCAACTGACATCTGGATATCATTTCCCCTGGCTTCCTTCCAATCCAGTCACACACACATGAGTCCGATCTGGACAGGGCTTTGCTGGACTGCAGCGCAGTGCAGCCCCCATCTCCCAAGGCTTTCACTCAAAGGCTGGAACCCAAAAGGCTGTATGAGCAAATGGAGTCTTCTCCAGCTTTTATAACATAGCTGGAATTTCTGCAGTGTGGTGGGGAAAGAGCCCTGATGCTCTTCCACTCTCTCCTTTTTGCGAAGATTTGCTCACCACTGCCCAGTGCTGGAAGCAGGGTCTGACGGTCCATATGGTCCACCACACCTGCTGGTGCTGGTGCTCACACTGGAGGTTTTCAGCCCAGCCTCCCCTCATAGGTATTTTCCTAGGATGCCAAGACCAATATGAGTCTCATCCATTTTCCCCAGCAGAGCATATTTTCTAGACAGGACTGTTGATGTCAAAAGAAATTATTTCAGCCAGGACCATGCTCTGATCCTTTGGGTATACACCATATTTAGTCTGTTGCTGAGAGGGGGATGTTTCGGTATTTTGTGTTTGGCATGTTGATGGGAATTCCTAGAGGATCCTAGCTTTCCCTTTTTGGGATGTCTCCATCCCCAGGTCTCTCTGCACAAGGCTGTTGGCTACTTGTGGCAGGAGGAGGGGGGACAGCCAGGGACTGAAGGTTTCAGGGCTGTGAGGGAGGTTTGATGAGGAGCAGATCCCTCCCCAGCCCCAGGGCTGGTTCCACACTCTGTCCTCCTCTCCCCCCGCACACAGTACTGCTGCCCACTCTTTCCACCACATCCCCACTGCTGTTCCCCCTCAGCTATTTATCACTTCTCTTCTTCCATTTATGGACAGAGGGAGGTATTTCTTATATATGAAAATGTATTTACGATGCTTTCTTGGAAACTTCGCTAGATGCTGCCTGGCAAGAGAAACTTTGGCAAACCTGCTGGGAAGCTGGGAAAGATCCCTTATACTCCCCAGGGGCAAGGGAGGCTGACACCAGCCCCCACAGCCCAGTGTCACACAAACACACAGAGACCCCAGTGCAACCTTCCTGCCATCCCTTGCTGTATCAGGAAAACCACCACCACCTCCACATCAAGCAGCCCCTCCACTCAGAACTAATTCCATTTCAAGAGAAGGCACTGAGGTGGGAGGGAGCCTGCTGTGCCCCACAGCATCAGGGTCTGCCCTTTACCCTCGGCAGGGCAGAGGGGCGACGATGCTGCCAAGGCAGGAAGGAGTTAAAGGGCCCATTTGCTCGGCCAAAATGTTGCATCTCCAGGAACAAACAAAAGCTCTGAACCTTAGTGCACCCCCTGAGGCCTTCCCAAAAGCAAGGGATTTCAGACCCAGTTTGCTTCGCTGAAGGGCAGCTGGGGGCAAGGGTAGTGGCCTGGGGCTGGGCCTTGATGGCAATGAGTTCCTTGCCTGTTGCCAAGTGTTTTAACCCAGGTACTGGGAGGATTTTCCAGCAGGACGTGGTTTGCAGGGCCCCTCCCCACTGACAAGATTCTCCTCCTCTATATAGGGAGGCAGTGAAGGCTGCAAGGACTCGGACTGTCCCGGCTGGTGGCTGTACAGGTTCCTGACTCTCCAGATCCCTCCCTGCTGCCCTACTCGGACAACTGTGAGTATGGGGAGGGTGGGAGGAGGGGGCAGCACACCCTGCTGGGACGGGGCTGGGTTCTGCTGCCCTGGGATGGAGCCGGGTGATGAGCTGAGCACCGTGCTACTTTGCAACGACTTTCAGTGAGTGACCCTGCAGGTAGCACACAAAGCAGAAAGAGAGGGAGACCTAATTATGCTCAAATGGCTTCTCCTGAGTTGTGTGCTGCTGATTGGGTTCTGCTTAAAATATGCTAGAGCAATGACCATTTGTAAGCATGCACAGACCAGGCTTGGTCCTTGGTTACTCCTAACGCTGCCACGGCCACACCGAGCACTGGCTGCACTGAGCCCGCAGCAAGGTGCTGACTTGCACCTTGGTACTTTGCAGCAGGGCATAGGGTATGGAAGGCACCCACCAGCTGAACTTCTGCAGTGCACTTCCTAAGCTGCTCAATGAAAGTATAAGCAGGTAGTATCGTTCACCTGTCAGCCTGTCAGCTGCTTGTTCTTTGAAGAAGAAAAACTTTTAAATAAAACTAGGAGAGGAAACTGAAGCATTTTTACAGAAGTACCTTGCTATTGCATATGTGCATTTTTTATATATTGGAAATCAACTTGAAGTGAAGCTTATCTGACAGATTAATTTAAGTAATTTCAAATGCAACTTTTATACTTTTTTTTTTTTTAAGGGATAATAAAGAAACAAACTTCTAACTTCAACAAAATACTGCCAGTAAGTTAAGAAGACAGTAGATGGCAGTATAGAAAGTGGCTTCAATGTCATCCCAAAGGCTATCTGGCTTTTATCACACACATATATATGTGTGTATGCATATATATATATATATATACACACATATATATGTAGATATGGGAGGGTGTACATGTGTTTATAAGAAGAAGAAGAAGCAATCTGAGATATTTTAAATATAAGGAAAATCAGAAGTTTTCCATTATTATCCAATAGATATCTCTCAGTTAAGCCTTTCCTCCAATACATTTTGTAAAGGCAAGCCCACCTTTTTCTCTCAAAGTTTGGCCCTGGCAGGCAGCTTGCAAGAGGATGCTGTGCCTGGCCGAGCTTCCCAAGCCCCCAAAGCTCACATTTCCCACTAACACAGGGACTGAAAGGACAAAACTTCGGAGGGCAAAGCTCTTGCCTAAGCAGTCACTTCATTACTGCATGGTACTCCTCTGGCTGTGTTCGCTTAGATGTAAACAATGATTTTTATTATCTCATTTGCAATTGACATGCTAGTCCCTAAAAGGTATTTGTTTTGAATTTGTTATCATTACATTTTTGTGGAACAGCGAGTATTGAGGAGAACATCGCCATATATGGTAGCGTGCATAGACATACGCAGGGATCCAAACTCTTTATAACTCACTGGGAATTAATAGTTGCAAATCTGTTGGCGTTTCTTTTAGTATGTTACTTTTAGAAGAAGCAAAGAATGAGAGGTAGCTTTCCAACTTGTGCACAGCTCAGTTAACATAGGGATTACTTTGAACTCTAATGCAGAATCTGATTTACTTCATAGAGTGATTTTTGGGGCTATTTGAAGTAGCTGGTATTTTCCATTTGAAGGAATGTATCCCCACATAATGCAATTCAAGTCTTATTTCCTTTTTTTTCCCCTCTCTCTCCAGTTTGTAACACAACCTGGCCCAATTTCACTGAAGCAGCAGAAAAGCTGTCAAGTGACCCATCAGAGTTATGTATTAACTTGAATTAAGGGAAGTGAGGGTAGGAGGCCAAGTCACTTTCAGACTATTTGATGAATGTACATGGATAGTGCATTAAAACCAGTCCTGTGGAATTACTGAAAATGCTCTCTCCTAAAATACAGACTAATGCTGATGAATAACTTTATTAAACTTGTACCGATGGCAACTCTGTGTTCAGATCAAATTGTCTGTGATGAGAGTGAGCATTTGAAGGATGGCCCCAGTGACCAAGGAGAGGCAGAAGGCTGGGAAGGATGCCTCACAGTGCCTGTCATAAGGCTAAACACTGGGGAGCCAGTCCAAAATGAACATCAAATGAACAGGATTCACCCTAGGTGATTTTTTCCCTTAGCTATGCTCAGTTGGCAATTCAGTCAAGTACAGGAAAAATGAAAGATAAGCAACCTGAAAAGACCTCCACAAAAACTGACTGTGCCCCAGGACGCATGTTTTGAGTCAAGCAGCAGGTTATGGCTACTTCCTTCAATCAGAAGCCAGAATGAGAGCATGACTTGTTTTCTGAAAATAATTCACATGCGTGGTTATATGTTCCACTGTTTGGATAATTCTTCCCTGTACAGCCATGATAAGCTTTAATACTGACATCCACATCCTGCAGAGGAAGGGAAAAGTGCCCTTTATCACCTCATTAGGATAACAGCAGTCCCTTTAAGCTCTGACCCAGGAGGCAATTCTGCTTAGCCAATAACCTTTTAAATAAAGGAAAGGAAATAATTATACTTTGCCCTTGGAATAATATACTCAGGATAAACTACTTTTAAAAACAACATTCAGATTCTGTCACTGACATTATAAGGGAAAGAACAATGAAAATCAGCAGCAGGACAGAAGAAGGAATAGAAAAGTTATGGAAGTATGTGTGCCCCTGTGAGCGTGCATGTTTGGAGTTTAGACGAGTATAGCAGATACACCCAGCTCTTGGTGTAATTTGGCATATTTCCGAGGCAAAAAAAACTTCATGTAAGTAATATTGTTTATCATTGCTTTTCCTCCTCCTTTCTTCGGGATAGCTCACTTGGATACAGAACAGGCTTTGCTCTTGACCAGAAGATGTGGGCTATCACCTTTCTGAAAGAACAGATGAGAACCTCATGCCACGAGTTTGCACTGATATTTAATCTCTTTCTCTTAGCCAGCTCCATGGATGAAACCCCAGGCCTGCCCAAGGACTCAGTTTTGCCTTCTCATGGGGTGTTCTCAATGGCCTTTCATCAGCCTTTCTCCTTGACCCATTTTCTCAACATCAGTCATGTGCTGGAGCAGTGCAGAACAGTATAGATCAGAGATGGACCTGCAGGCTTACTGCCAGTTTTGAATCAGAAAGCTTCAGCACCTCATTAGGACAAATCTGCTTGAGTCTGCAGTGCTCATCTTCTGCACCTTCTCTGTAGAAAACTTTACTTTTGTTACTGTGCTTATTAATCTACATTCCATAGCAGAATGTCCTATGTTACTACAGCTGTACTCAGCAGCTACTCAGGCTTCATCCTCAGATTCCAGATGATCATTCATAAAATCTTTTTAGTCAACTGATGTTTCTTCCTTGTTTTTCATAGGGGCTACATGGTTCAGATTACATGTTCCCTATGTCTTGCAGAGAGTTTGTTCTCACCGTGTTTAAACTAATATCCACAAAATCATTACATGACTATGAATAGTCAGATACAGTACTTAGATCCAAATAAAAACTCACACTCCCGAGATTTGCAGTTCATTTAATCTCTTAGACCTTACAACCTCACCTAATTTTCAGAAAGATGAAATTTAAAACTTTTTACTCAGAGGAAGGTTACATAGGTAACCAGGAATGAGCTTCCCTTGGTCCCTGAGCAACAAGACAAGCAAAGAACAGTTGAGTTGTCCTACTGGTAGCATGCTTTGTAGCAGGTCAGCTGTTTCATCTTTGGTTGAGCTTTTGAGGTGAACAGTCAGGACAATTTCCTCCATCATCACTTTTGGGCAGCCTCCAAGTAGCAGGAATTGACTCCGTGAAACTCAGCTCTGCAGTTCAGTGTAATTTTCAGGTGTTTCTGATGGCAATACCAAATTCTTATCAATGTGGATGTGCTGCTACTTGGCACTTACCCAAGGGCATCACAATCCAACCTTTCAGGACAGCTCCCTAGCTCTCACCTCTGGGTCTATGGCAAACTGAACCCCTCTCACCTCTCCACAGGATCTCCTTTCACGCTACTGGGGCAGTGGGGTGCAGAACATGCCTTGCATTGCTACTGCAGCAGGAGGAGAGGCCACAGCATCTCCTGCTGCTCCCTAGCCCTGCTTCTACAGTCCTGGGGATGGTTCCCCCATCCAGCTGCATTCACCCTGCAGATGCCAGCTGGAAAGCTCTGCTGGAGAGAATACCATCTCCATTATTGGAACTGTGCGACTCTACCAGCCCTCTTGGCAGCAAGGGAACATTTTCTGCTTTAATCCGCACAGAGGTCAAATAGTTTCCTTTTGCAGCTCTCTTCCAAGAATCCCCTGGGAGACAGCAAAGGGCCACATCCTACAGAGCTTCCTCACAGGGACTCAAGGCAGGGAACACCATGCATGGCTGAGTGGTGATGCACAGAACCAAGCTGTTTGTTTATCCCACCCAATCACCCACCTCAACACACACACTGAGTGCTCGCAATTGAGCTGGCTAAACTTTACTGCTGGTGGTTTTTCCAGGCTAGTTATTTCTAGAACATGCACATTTAGAAGAAAGCTGTTTTTCTTTAGATGAGAGCCTTTTCAAGGGAGTTTGAAGAGTCGGGGCATCCTACTTCCACTGCATTTCACTGGGATATCACCTAACTCATTCCAGCACTTCTAGAATCTGGATTTGTTTTTATGCTTTAGGTCACCTGCATGATCCATGCTTCTCTCTCAGACCTCTCACACAGATTGGCCTTGCAAAAAAATAGTCATCTGTGGGATGGTTTTGGGGACAAACACTTGGAAACCACACTCATACTCCCAGAGTACAGGGTATGCATTTCTCCACGTACCACAGAGCTGGAACTTTGCAAATGTCATTCTGCTCATGGGTTCACTGCTGACATCTTTAGTAGTCAGTTCTCCAAGGTCCCTCAAGACTTGTGTTTGTTTGAATACTGTAAATATTAAATTAACTCTCAGTAAGGAAATGAAACAGCCTCTGTCTCCTTGAGATGTTTTTCTCAGCTACGCTCTTCACCACTCCCCAGAGCTGCCTTCTCTGCTCTGCTGCACAGCAGGTTTCCTGACTAGCACCACTCTTTTCCTACTCTGAGGCAAACTGCAAGACCTCTGTTTACCCTTTTTCTCATTGAGTACTGTACATCCCACACTTAGGAACGCTCCAACATTAATCAGCCCAGCTGCTGTGCAGCTACATCTTAATTTCCAATGGCCAGAGCAAAACAAAAAAACAAAAAAAAAATCTGCCTCCTCCCTCCCAAATGCAGTGCAAAACAGCCAAAACCCTCCCATTGCTCTCACCTACAGAACAGATACATCCAGCAACTTCTTCATGGACAATTGCACAATGCTACATGCAACTGCATGACACAGTGCATCATCCTTCCAATCTGAGCATCACAGTTCAGGGTATCTAATAGCTGATGTAACTTCACAACTTATTTTCTCCACTTCTTTCTTAAGTTGTGGATATTAGCCCTTCATAAATAATCATCTCTCACTGTCTGAACCACAGAAAATAATAAATTACTTCTCCTTCACCAGCACTACTGATTGCAATGGTATTTTTTTCTTACGTTTTTTTCTTTTGACCTTCTCTTATCTTTGTTCTTCTCCAAATGAAATGGTATTACAGCAATTGGGAATGCTCCTTTACAAGAAAAAGTTTGTTTCTCTTCTTTCTGGAACACAGCCTGGGAATTGTTCTTCTACTAATTATTTCATTATTGTGCTTATATTTCAGCATACACTCAACACTGTTTGGGCAATGGTAACTTTTGAGTATATCTGAGTTAAATTAACTTTGTGGTGAATAAGAGATGAGGCTGGAGGAAACTGTTCAGATGGTGCTCTTGCTGCAGTCCTGACAGTCTAATTGCATAGGTGCCAATTATGTCTTACTTTTCTCTCCAATCTTCTGTACAATATAAACAAAATGAGGGTAATTAGCTTAGGAGTCCTCATTTATTTAGCACCCTAAAGCTTTTGTGTCAGATTATTCCAGACACAGTAAGAAAGGAGTGAGACTCAGGTATTTAAATGCAGATTCCGTAAGGTACCCCAAAGTATCTGCATGGAAAAGTATGATATGGCCCAGGGCCTACAGTACTTTGGATCTACCACATGGTAAAGATTTAGTACACATGTTTTGCTTGGAACACCTCCACATTTACTTCTTATAAAGCAGAATATTTTTCCTCCTCAACAGGTAATTACTGAGTCAAAATGTCTCAAAAACCTCTCAGCGATGATGAGAAGTTCCTCTTTGTGGACAAAAACTTCGTTAACAATCCACTTGCCCAGGCTGACTGGTCAGCGAAGAAACTGGTTTGGGTTCCATCAGAGAAACATGGATTTGAAGCAGCAAGTATCAAGGAAGAGAAAGGGGATGAGGTGACAGTTGAACTACAGGAAAATGGAAAGAAAGTGACACTGAGCAAGGATGATATCCAGAAGATGAACCCTCCAAAGTTCTCCAAAGTGGAGGATATGGCCGAGCTGACTTGCCTCAATGAAGCTTCAGTGCTGCATAATCTAAGGGAGAGATACTTCTCAGGCTTAATTTATGTAAGTAGAGTTGAACACATGTATGACATTTTATCTTGCATGCTACCGTGTCCCATCACAATCAAAGTAGATCCCACCTGCTGTCTGGGATAAGTACTTGTGTGTAACATTGCCGTGCAAGCACACATCCCTCAGCAACAGGATCCTAAACCAAAAATATATTCAGGTGACTTTATTCTCCATGTATCTTCTGCTTTATTAGTTTTCTGCTTTATTCAACTGAATTAAAACACATAAAGGGTTTCTTCCCAAAGTTCAATAATTATGAAATGATGTTATTGATTTGGAGAGTATCCTCTGATAGTTAAACAGCAGTCTTGCTACTTTGAAAAATCAGTAGGGGCTCTTTAGTGACTTAAATGGAAACCTGAACAAGTTTTCAGTCCATATGCCCCAACAGTAACTTCAAAGAAGAATACATGGAAGAGCTGGGTTGCACTGCCTTTTCCCAGGCAAATTCCCATTGAAACACAGTGGACAAGTTCTGGTTTGGTGGGTGCCTGAGTTTGACTAAATGAAAAATCCCACTGGAATTCAATGAGAGTGCTCATATCCTTCAAAGATATGCATCTACTAGGGCTTTTCTTTTCCCCCTTGTTGGTCAACTTACAGAGCAGAGAGGTCTGGGTAAATTCGAATCTCTGTTCATGTGACTCAGGGCCAAGACTTTTCTGCTTCCCATTTCACACAAGTGTGTTAACATAATCATGTTTTGCCATTAATAATCTGCATCAGTCATCATCAAACTGCACAATAAAAGAGGCCAGGGAATTTCCATGGGATTTAGCTGTTATCTTTGATTCTACATGGAGGGTCTCTACGTTATGTTGTAGAGAAGTAACCAACAAATTAAATCCATTAAAATTTTACTTACATGATAACCATTGATGAGTGAAAGAAAGCACAGAGCTTAAAGTAACGCAGTTTTAGAGGCAGAAGTAGAACTGTATTTAATTTGAAGAATGCTGAATTGGAAGGTAGGAAATGAAGTAGAAAATAAGATATAAATAGTTACAAAAAACATTTAATTGTTATGCATAACTTAATGAAGCTAGTAGCTTAAGATCTTTCCTTCAGTAACATACTAAAAATCACAGAATCAAAAAGCCAGAAAGAAGCTAGACCTTCCATGCTGTCAGCATTTGGGTTTACTGGATTCTATGTCTACAGGTAAACAGAGTGAGCTGTTCATGATTATAATATTAGAGCACAGAGTGTTAATTACTAAAATGGAATTTGTCTGAAAATGTTTTGCGCTGATGCAAGATTTAAAAGGAATTACTAGAAGTATAGATGGATAAAATGTGAAGTAGGTGGGTGTTTTTTCGTCTGTTAAAAAAAAAAAACAAAAAAAAACAGATTTTCAGGACTTCCTGTCCATTTACTTTGTGGAGTTTAATGGAACTCTGACATCCTACAGGAAGTTAATTTACTTGTATCATCCACTTTTGAAAAGTTAAAAGTTTGTTTTCACGGAGTCAAACATAGAAGTATATCTGAAATTAAGCTCTCTCTCTCTCAAGAGAGAAGACTTCAAGATGGTGTTTAATTAACAGTTATATATAAAAAAAATAACATTGCAATACAAATAGCATTTTCAGGAAGCCTAAGACTGTTCTAAATTGTCCAGCCTTACTCAGGGATGTCCTACTGGACACTGTCATACCTTTTGGGAAAAAAAGTGTGTGGGGGATATAAACAGATTTTTTTGGCTTTGTTCTTGTCTACTTGCAAAACAAACTGTAAATCATCATCTCCTCTCTTTGCCAAGCACTGCCTCCATTGCCTTCCTTGGAGTTCCACACATACAAGGAAAACTTGACATTACTATTCTTCCCTTTAGAACATCACTGATGCAAATGGGAATTCCCAATTATGATATAGAAAAAAAAATTCAACCTAGCTGAAGAAAAAATAAAAATAATAGGCCTCACAACAAATCATCTGTCCTTAGATTTAAAGTAAATATTAATAGAGAAAAAAAAGTGTGCAGTAATTCAGATTAACCAACACTGGAAGAACACCCTGATCTTTTTGTTCATCAGTTAAGAAAGAATTTGCCACTAACTCACGTTTCACACTGTTAAGAACAAACAGAACCTGCTTTGTCGAGACACAAACGAGACCAAAAATGTCAGTTTCAATAAAATAGAAACTTAACTTGATTTGAGAGCATAAGTTTCTTGTCGCTGCACTCATAAGCACTATTCATTCAGTCTTTGCTCAGCAGTGTAAAATTGTTTGTCTGTAGGAAACTATACGTGTATGTTGGAGCCAGTGTTGGAGTACTTCTGCCCAAACATAGGCACAAACAACTCAGATGTATGTATTTGCAGAAGTTTCTCTTAAACACCCATCAGTGGTGATGTCCAAGGAACAGCACTCCTTATCCCTAAGGTAGTGCCACCACGTTTTCCACGGAGGGAAATGACTGCAGATCCCCGTCCCTGAACAGACCATACCTCAGGAGAATAATCCAAGGCACAGAAATTTCAAATTCCACTTCAAACTCCATGCTTGGCTAACTGGCTTCCTTGTCTTCAGAACATTGCTTATGTTACTCTGTTTTCCCCAAATCTTTGTAGAACATCTAGAGCTGAGTGGTGAAGCCACAGTTGCAGTCCAGTTAGTAATGGGGATGCCCAAACTTCATCAACTCAGGCTTTTCTGCTGCTTTAAAAGCCTGTGTCTTTTGTCTCTAAGTTGGCACCTAGGTGTGCAAGTAAATAACCAAGTAGAGTCATTTAGACTTTGCAAGGTGGAAGTCTAGAAAATATCAATAAACTTCAGGGAAGTGAGGCCTAAGTAACTTCCCGAACTGAATTCAATTCCTGAATTGAAAATTTATTCTTTTAGTTACTTGGGAATTAGTAGTTGAGTATGTATAACACATTTAACTTCAACTGAAGAAGTATCTTATTATCCTTCCCTTAAGGGCCTAGTGGTCATTCTGGTTTATGTAAGATATACAGCTATTTTTCAAGTGTATTGACCACACAGCACTAAAGTTCATTTCAACAGTTTTGTCCTAAATTCTGTCATCAATTAAAAGTCAGCTCGGTGGTGATTTACCCTCCCCAAAGGTTTTAACTTGGGGACAATGAGAGTTAGTGAAGATGCAGTCACAGTGCTGGAAAGGAAGAAGAGGCCCTCATGGACGCTTGGAGCACCTCAGATGTTCTGCCCAGTGCAGAGCACCCAACCTGCTCCTCGCTGCCTGGAGCTGATGGATGCTCTCACCCTGTTTGCTCAATACCATATAAAGCACTCAGGCTGTGCCGAGACTGTGTTGTGCCGTTTCCTAATATGGTCAGGAAAGGGAAACCCCTGTGCCCAGATCCAATCCTTTGAGATGGCATTTTACAGTCCTGTGCTACCCTGGATCCTATAGGGGAGCCAAGGTGGCTTGAGCTGTCCTTAGACAAAGACTGAGGTTAGGGCAGGGTACCACTGCACAGCACAGCATTCACTGATGAACCAGGAGAATTCGAAGAATTTATGCCTAAGTCATAAAGGGCAAAAGTTCATTATTCCATTTACTTCAGATTGGTGTTATTTCAAACAATAACAGTAGCCATAGGCTGACTTAAGGACTGCAAATATCATTTCTTTTTACTTATTTATTTATTATTATTTTCTTAAACCCTTGCCAATTGCTTACTTTTACTAACTGTTGTAATACGTCGCTCTTCATCTATTATCACTCCCTAGTATTTCCGTTCCCAGTTGAATAAGCTGGGGCTTTCGGAAACAAAGGACATTTTTTAAACCTAACATAGCCAGGATGAATAGCCATCAGCTGGTGGCCAGTGTTCTTGCTTGTTTATGTATACATTTTTACATGAATACCTTCAGTAAACTGAAAACAAAACAGATTTTTCCTTGAATCTCTTACAGAAACTTCTTAGTGAAGGTGTATGGCCATTCTGATAAGATCTGTTTGGAACTGGAGTAATTTTTTTCAAAGACTCACATTAATCTTTACTGCTACATGGTGGTTATATGCCCAACGTAAACCCAAACTTCTAATCTAAGATTTAAGAATTTGATATCTGCCTGAGAAAATAATATTCCAGTACACAAATACATGTGTAAAGGAATTTACTGAAGCATTATAGTCATTAGGTAACTACAAGTAAAGGTGATCCACTACATACCAAAAATAACTGAAGTAAAAAAAAACGTGGAGCATCATATCAAATCACAGTGTTTTGATAGGCATAAAAAATTACATACTGACAGTTTCCTTATTAGAAATAATTATTTATGCACTTGGAAGCTGCACACATACACATATGTCCAGAAATTGCTGCTTTGTTTGTCATACTAATTTGAGAAAAAAAATTAAGCATTATTCTCTAAAATTCTGCTAGTTCAGTGCACCCAATGCCTGTGTTTCCCAGTGTAGACACAGTAAAACATTAATTCCATTTTTCACTTGTATTTCCTTGCAGACTTATTCAGGTCTCTTCTGCGTTGTGATAAACCCATACAAACAGCTGCCCATCTACTCAGAGAAGATCATCGACATGTACAAGGGAAAGAAGAGGCACGAGATGCCACCTCACATCTATGCTATTGCAGACACAGCCTACAGGAGCATGCTGCAAGGTAGGCGAGTTGCTAGAAGTTACTGTGCTTTAACATGGGAGAAAATGACTTATTGCTGCACGTGTACTCCTGCAAGAAGCACAGTCAGAAAAGCTCTGATGCAGAGGGAGACATGGGCTTTCAAGAAGTTTCGGAGGAATTCTTTGGCAGGAACGGCACTCCACAAACACTGACTCAAAAAGGAAAAACAATCCTTTTACCCATCTGTGTCGAGGCATGTGGGAAGGTTTCAAAGTTGAGCAAATAGTTTTGGCAAATACGGGCATGGAAAACGCTCCCTTTGCACCAGTGGAGACTATTCCAAAGTTAGCTGCTAAGGCTGTTGGATCTGTCAGCATTGCTTCTCGCTCTATCCCAGTAAACAGATTCAAGTAACATTCTGGGGCTACTGTTAATACTATCTAATGCTTTGGAGCCTTGAGTTGAGATGTGCTCTGTTTTCTAATGGAACAGCAGTGGGAAAGCAGTCATACCCCAAAGCATACAAATGAAACCTTAAAAATACATAATGAATTTTTGCATTGAACACTGACAGGCTAAGGAGATTTTGTCCTAGGGAAAGATCATATGTTTTGAGATTTAAAAAAAAAAAAAAAGCTACAGCAATGACCACACAAGGCTACAACATCTACAGAACGCAGGGACGTGACTGGCTGCCATCTCACAGCAGCCTTGGGTGCTCTGGGGAACCAGGAGGCTGCAGAACTCTTTGAAATTTAAATCTCCATTTGAGGTCTGATCCTGCAGAACTTCTGCCCTATGACTGTGGTTCAGCAAGATTCGCAAATCTGGCCCAGAAGCTTAGGGCTGCCTGTTTTCTAGTTTAAGGATTTAAGGGTTCAGGGCTTATGGGTTTTAGGTCTGACAGGGGAAAAATGATTAACAGCATCTAGAAATGTCATTTTAGCTGCTAGATAAATACTCAGCATTGACTTCTTAGCAACGTTTACATACAAACACAGAACAGCAATTGCTATGGAGATACTAATCCATTCAAAACCATTTTGCACTTTATCTTACTGTGACTCTGGCACACACTGTGATCACAAAGATTGCAGCACTCCTGTAGTTAAAATCTGAAAGAAATAAGTTCACTAGGACTTAAGAGCAGTCTGTTCAGAACATTGCAGATGGTGATAGGCCTCTGTGCTAAGTTCATCAGAATTCTGCTGTCTTTAAATATCAACCAAATCTCTATTATTTTGGAACAAACACCGTATATAGATACACACACCAATGTTGACAGGTATCAAAGGCATCAAAACAGGTCTCTTCTTCCCAAAAAACTATTGAATACTCAATGTACTAATTGCAATGCTAACAAAATAACCCAGATAACAAAAAACCATAAAACTCCTGAAGATCCTGAACTCCTGAAGTTGCCTTAAAACAATAACATTTTTTCTTCCTATCACTTATGGGACATTTCTCTTCTGGAGTTATATCAATTTTATCATCTGCAGGAGGCAGAATTACAATGCAGCAAAGGAGGATCAATAAAGCATCAGTAACAGACATACTGAAATCAGATATTCCTCCTTACTGTAACAACAAAGACAGGTATATAAAAAATATTTAGGGCTGAGAGGACAGGTTTAAATAACATGATGCAGTGAATCTCATATTTTACAGAACCACAGGTAAAAGAAACTTACTTAGTAGAAGCAGATCCCTGTGAGCTTCAGCCACGTATCTGCCCTGCAGATCATGCCTTGATCTCTGTGCTCTGCATGCAGCATTTCTCAGGATTCTGAGCAGGCCCTGCAGTCAGAGCAGTCTTCTTTCCCCAAAGCCTTTTAGCAGCAAGCCTCACTGGGGAGCTACACACGAAGCTTAGCAGTACCCTTCTCATTTAGCAGCGCAGAACTCTGCTGTTATTTGTCCCTAAAAATGGGATGAGGGAAAAGTCAAGTAAGAAAGTGCCGGGAGGTACCCATAGGCAAACAAACAAATAAAGGAATGTAATACTGTATTTACTACTGAAAAATAAGAACTGTTTCAGTATGACAGCATATATGATTTTCCTTCTTAAGATGAAACCAGTATCAGTTCTCTGCCTGATCCCAGCAGCATAAGGACCTCTTTTCCTCTCTCCTGTTCTTCCTAAGGTGGTCTCATGAAGGCACCTGAGCTTGGTTACCCTTCGCTGCAGTCATTAACTACTAATAGAACAGCCAGGATTTAGCTGTGCCTCCCAGCCTGAGAGGAGGGGGCAGCACAAGTGGATGCTATCCCTTCGTCCTGTTCACTTTTTTGGTGCTTGGAATAACGTTCCACTCCACCAATGCTTGATGAATCTTCATACCTTATGATTCATATGTCTTTTCTGCAAGAAAACCTCCCTGAAAGAAAAGAGGAAGAGGAGAACAAATAGGAAGGAAGGGGAAAGAAAGGAGGAGGGAACAGACAAGAAGTTGAACCTTTAAGAAGGGCACTTCACTGCCTCCTCCTAATCACGCACAGCTGGCATGGCAGCCAAACCCTTCCCACAATAACTTGCATCACAAGCCCAGGACACCCATGCTTTACTTGCTTATTTACTTGCACATGTTATTTTGGAATCTCTCCATCTCTGAGGAGGACCCCAGCTGCCCTTAAAGCTGAGCTTTTGTTTGGCAAAACAGACGTGTGTTTTGTGCATAAAACTAAAGAAAAGCTTAATGTAACTAGTTATTCAGCCAAACTGTATTCATGCTGAAGTGGTGAGAGTGGGCATCAACATAACTGTGTGTGCGTGTATGGAGTCCGTATAGACAGAGTACTTCGTGGGTCTTTGTAAACACATTTGTAAAGGGATGGAAGGAGAGGTTCAAGTTCATAAACACAGATCAGGGCACTGGATGTTTTCCTTGTGCAATGTCAGTATTACTCCTTATCTGAGAAACTTGCATAGTTTCTTCTTGCCAAACTAAAATATATCTCAGGTTCATGAGACTGTAGAATTACATTCTAGTACTCTGTGATCAGGAGTGGTTGGCCAAAAGCAGTCAGCTTGCTCAAATGTCCTGGGCTACCTCTATCTCTTAGCATATCAAGCCATGGTGTCTACCAGTAGCTGGTCCTATTGCAGATTCATCAGCTGGGGATCGCAACCCTTTACATTCCTATCCTCTGTTGGCACATCTAGCAAAACACATGTGCTTCTCCTCTGCTTTCAAGACTTACTTGGTTAAGGTATTCATTAGGGAAGATGTTCAAGTCCCATCAAGGTTGTCCTGGTAACAACACAGTCACTGTTAACAGAAATCAAATAATTGGATGCCAGAGACAATAATCATTAAAAAGTCACCCTATGTTTCTTTACTGACCTCTACATCCTGTGTCATAACATGGTGCAGTAGCTTCTCATGGCAGTTCCAGTGGCACTGCACAGTTGCTATTGAAAGGACTCAGCCCCCTCATTCCAACACTCCCTGCACTGGTCTTCATGCAGTCTTCACATAAAAATGTTCCAGGTTATAATCATTCCTTTTTGCTAGGTTCATTTTAGGGTGGGTTACTGCAGCCTGGTGTGCAGTGTGACTGTGCAAAGGCATGATGTGTAATACTGGAGGGCACCATGGTCCAAGGCAGAGGAGCCAGAGGTGGGTGGATGGATGTCTTCTGCAGCACTGCCAGATGCCAGTGATGGTGGTCCAGTGAGGATGGGTAGTTCTGCTGCCTTCTGCCATTGTCTCTGCAGGTGGCAAATAGCAGATGAATGATAAACAGCACAAATACGGAAAGTCAGGTTGTATAGAAGTAATAATAATAGAAATATTTTTTCATGTGGAAGATTATGTTTTTCTTAAGTGTTCTGCTCATGAATAATACTGAGAAGATACACCAAGGCTTTCTTCAACTCCAAGAAACTTATCTATTTTCTGCAAAGCCATTTTTATGCAAGCACTTTATAAGCAAGCTTGAGTTAAATATGGAAAAACAAACAACCTTGTAGCTACTGGGAGGTATGGGAGGGAAGCACAGTTCCCAAGGTCCTAGAAAAGGAAGCTGCATGAAAAGCCAGCTGTTTGCTGTGTCCTTAGCAGGACCATACTGAAATGTCCCCTTTAGGCAGCACAGTTATTAACAAATGTAAAGAAGCAGTGAGTGAGTGTTGGAGCATGGCTACAGTCTGTTCTTCCCTTTTATGGTAAAGCTGCCAGCTTGCTGCTTCATTGTGATAAACCATCTGATTTTGTTTGTGATTAAGCAGAACTAGCGTGTCTATTGAGAACAGAGGGTCATGATTCCTACAAGCAAACTGGAGGTGTTGGTGAAAAAGTGAAACATATTCCAGAAAAAAAGACAACTTCAGGGTTAGGAAAGCTGGTGGATTTTAGACTGTGAGGTAGATCTGTTTACTATTACATATTCAGGAGAAAATACAAAAATGTCCAAAATATTTAATATAGAATAACAGGGGGTGAATGTGATAGTCTTCCTAGTAGTGTGATATTTTTTAAAAAGGCATTAACCATAGAGATATTTGAACATACAAGATATTTTGTTACTTTGTGGGCCCCAGAAATCATGCTTGCTGAGCTTTATTTTGTGCAAGTCATTTTCTTCTGCTAAATCTACACACATAATGTTTCAGAGTCCCAAAACAGAGCACAATCCTTCCTATACAGAACAAAATATTTCAGAACAGAAATAGAAGCAATCAATCTGGAGAGTCCTGGAACGAAAATGAGGCAGGCATTGCAGCTCAAGGCAAAACAGAATAGGACTTGGTTTCCTGATTTCATTCTTACCTGTGCAATATGTTGAAACTTGTGAAGTAAATGGAGTGATGTTGTATATTCTCCTCCATGAATGTGCATAGGCCAGTGTGGCAGTGTGAGGTTTTGCAGGACAGGCTGCACAATTCAGCAACGTAGGGCTTATTACTTCAAGACTTCATAAGGCTGCCAAGTGCTTGGGGCACTAGAAGGGGATACATCCAGTGACCAAGACAGGAGTCTTCTCCTTCTGCTTCCTCAGAGATTTCTGCAAGAAAGCCATAGGGCTGCCCACTTAGGGGAACAATCAGGTTGCACAGACACAATCTTAGAAGCCATTCAGGATTACAAGGAAAAGATGGAAAAAAAAACCCAAAAACAAATAGTTTTGCTTTTCCCTTTCGGAACTCCCAGCAGCCTTCAGGCAAATTGCTATCAGAGTCACAAAGTACACTTGCACAAATGCCTATGGTGAGCCTGTGTATAAGACACCATCAAGAAGGGTTCATCACTTTCTGGGGAGGGAAAGAGGGACAACAATGGCTAGAGAAATTAATAAATACTTGGCTTGCTGGAAAATTACTTTTTCAAATGTCCCCTGAGCTCAGAATTTCCACTGGCAACTCTGTATCAGGGAGTCACTTTTATTTTCTTTATGATATTTATGGGTTTGTGATGTAATATCAATATATGCCAATGGTTTCTGTTTACACAACAGTGTATTTTTAGCAAGAATTCTACTGCGTTCTCTTTTTTTCTCTTTAATTTAAGAGAAAGCCAAATTCAGTATCCTACAGTGAAAAATAAACATGATGCTCAGCTCCCTTCCTCCAAAATGTGTATGTGGAAAAGTCCTGCGGTGTTGATAAATACCTCCAACAGCAACGTAATGATTCATTTTGTACTCATTTACCAACTAAAGCAGTTAAGTGGTGCCATTTGCTGTGCAAGTGATCAATGAAGCAGTTGATGCTATGCGCTTGAAAATTAATGAGCAACTGGGAGTAAATGGAGTTGTTTAATATCAATCCAAGCCAAAGCAGAATCCACTACTACTTTTCCTATGCTGGCTGTGGTCCAGGCAGCAATTACAACTTCTAAGCTTATTAGGCTGAATTTATCTCTATTATCCTTGCATAGTACAGAGAGCTTGTTTATCTCATGCCATTTATTACATATAAGGTCAGCGATAAGAGTGAGCCACCAGATAGGTAGCCCTGCAAGTCATCCAGCACACAGAATAAAATGAGGAATGGGTTTGTGTCTTAATCTCAGCCCAGAGGCTTCACAGGTTCTAATGCTCACACTGCATCTGGTAGACAATACATAAATATACAGACACATTTGCTTCTGCATTATTTAACTGTCTGCTTCAAATCTCAGGTTTATAAGCCAAACACTTCTTATAAGTCAAGAACATTTCGAATATCCATTCGACCAACTTGGGAATTTGTTTTCTTAATCAGAAGATTTTTTTACAGTTTGTACAAGGCAGTTGGAGGCAGCCTCTTGCAAAGGAGGGACGGTTTCAATGCCATGGAATCTATTCATAGTCTTAATCAAGTCTACTTGCAAATAGAGGGCTGCAGACACCACACCTTTCTGTGTAACTTCTGCCGGTGTTGGACAATTCCACAGTCTTAAAAAAGGGTTCTATTTAAGAATTGATCACAGCAAACAAGCCAAACACACATCTTGCCATAGAGGGCAAGCTGAAAAGCCTGTCAGTATCACAGACTTCTGGAAGTCTTATTTCAGTGGAGCTTCGGGAATTATGTTAATGTTATGGAGCACATTATGAAACCTCAGTGTAGTTCACTATCACAGCCTAAAGTCCTGAGATCAGCCTCTTGGTAGGAAATCCTGTGCAAAAGCTTGGAAGGTAAAGAGAACTCCAACTCCAAATGCATAAACAGGGAGATACGTGGCAAGTTTATGTAGCTGGGAGGTGCTTCTAAACTGTGCTGCAACATTATGCTGTATTGGACTGCAGCACAGAAACCTCTTACATGCCTTACACTGCAGAAATGGAGATTTTGGCCCACCTTTTTATAAATTTTCATCCAATACAAGTTTGACAATCCTGTTCATGACAACATGAAGAATACTTAACGAAGAATACTTACGTTCTTGTTGATATCCTCTTGCAAAACTTGTATCTTTTTTTTTCTCAGTCTTTGGAGGATACCTTACAGACAGAAGGATACCTTTTATTAAAAAAGTCATTTCCAAATCTGAAATGGAGAGAGCACAGCATTCAGTTATTTAGGCTGCCTGGCTTTCATAATGACCACCGAAAAATGTCTTAGTTTTTGATGCCTTATCTGTCTAGACTTCATCTGAAGTGGGCTGCTAGCCATATTTCATAAGCATAATAACAACTCGAGTTTCAGACTTGAAATTATCAATTATAATCTTCTTATAGGGAGTCTGATCTTTTTGCTGTCCTCATTATAGTTCATCTCTCATGGAATTTTCAAAAAATATTTTTGAACTCCTAACCTTTTGTTCATTTTTTGGTACAAAATATTTCCATTAGAGATGCTTATTTAAATATGAGGACAAATTAAATAAGATGTGAACCCTGTACTTTTGACTAATTGTGAATTGTCAGGTTTTGAAAGGTCTGGATTGCTCAATGTAAGTCATTATAAATATAAGTACTTCTGTCAGGACTTAGCTATTTTCCTAATTAATGGCTATTTTTCTTTATCCACAGACCGAGAAGACCAGTCTATCCTGTGCACGTAAGTAAACTCTGTTATTTCGTTATATCTCAGTATTAAGATGTCATTTCTTATTCAAAATCAATTCAAATTCTGATGGAACTGGTATATTATCACCTTCAAAGAGCTTGACCTTTGAAGTCCCAGTAGAAGATTTGCCTGTTTGCAAAATAAGGAGCAATTATCAGTGCCATAATATATCTTCGATGCACAAAGTTCTCAATTTAAACTGACTTTGAATTCAGAGTTTACAACAAGCAGTTGGGGACTGTAGTTGTAAAAGGAGAACTAGAGATTAAGAGTTCCCTTAAGGAAACTGAGAAAACTGAGGAACGTGGAGAATTCTGGATATTAACTGTGCTGCTTTTCGTTCCTGTCTGCTGGTAGCCTGCTGTCATATCCTAAATCAGTTGTAATTTTAAGAAACTGATCTTTTCTGTTCATGTTATTTTGGGCTCTTTGAGCATTGTGTAGCTACAACAGCCAAGGCTTGGCATTCCCCTCCTGACACAGCTCACCTGGAAGCCTGTGTGCAAAGCCATGGTGCATGGCTCAGTGCACACTGCACTTGTTGAACCTTTCTGCAGTCTTCATGTAATTGCTTTAGGCGATAGCAAAACACCAAGTCAGCCCTGTCCTGAAAGCCTTGATTTTTCTGAGTCCTGGTTTGATGAAGTTCTCCTCTTTGAGATTTGACCTGCCATCAGTGCCAGATGAGGTGGGAACAGCTAGTGTACCATGGGTCAGACAGTGATGTTATTGCAATCAACTTTGCTGTGTGACACACTACTCCCCAGAGTCCCCTTGGTTTATCATTCCTTCTGATTTTTGCAAAGCACTCAAACTGTTTAATTGGATGGGGATCTTCTATTTAATCTTCAGTTTTGACCACAAACACATTCCTTGATGGCTTAGCAGTTGGTTTTATTTACTTGTGTGCTATTGAAAATGATTTTGACATAATGTTTGTTGTATTAGACATCTTCCAGTTTTGCTGATAAAATGTAATATTCAATTAATGTAAAAACAAATAATTACAGAAGATGGCATGCATAGCATACCATAGCTCTGACCTCTTTCATAACCAGATTTCAATTTCATGAAAGTGTATCAGTCACAAATCTGTTCAAATATGCATGGAAACCAAAACAAATCTAAAATTGATGCAATGATGAAATAAAAATTGACCACCACTTTCTCCCTGGGATAAAGCATGTCATGGTAATGGAGACTAATTTAAATTGTGCATTTCATCCTGCTATTCCTGTAGCTTACTTTATTATTGTATCAGTAATATTTCAGGTCTTCTTTTAATCTCAAAATATTAAGATTTTTTTTTTAAGGAATTTTTTTTTGCAAATCAGTGCCTTTTTGTTCATGAAAGTTCTTTAAGTTTTCACTTCTGATGGCCACAAAATATATGGATTATGAATACCTTTTTTTTTCCACCTGGGAGCTGAAAACATAAAGCATTTCACACCACTAAAACATAAAATAGAGAGTATGAAATGTCTTTCCCATTTGGAAAACAACCTCATGTTTAGAATAGTGGCTGTGTGTTGCATTGGCATCATGACCCCATAGCTTGAAAAATTCCTCTCTTTTTTTGTTTAACCAAGATTATTTAAGCTAAAATCAATATACACAACTTTAACTACTAGTAGTTTATCCTACGTCTTAGCCATATTTGGCTGTACAGAAACAACAAAGTTCACTTGGCTTTCAGCTGGGCAGCTCTCAAGTACAATCAATTCATATTATTTTATAATTGCTAAAAATTCAAAGAAATTATCTTTTTGCCTAAAACGCAGAACAATAACTGAAGAACTCATGGTACTGGTCACCTGGGATCTTTTCTTTCAATAGGTATGGACTCAAACTTTCCAAGGTACCTGGTACCTAAATTGTGAAAAAAGTAGATGTAAGGGCTAATATAGAAATAGTTAGGGATACTGCCAAGAGCTCATCTACATTTTATTTTATTTTTTTACTATACATGCATTTAGATTGATTAGTTTCTATCAAAACACACAGGGCAGGGTACTGTTTGCACTTAATTTGGTACAGCAACAGAGAAAATTCTGGGTTTGGCAGTGACCATCTTTTCCTCTCCCTTTTGGGGCAAACTCTCCAGATCCTCACTTGGCTCCATTACCTCCACCCTCATTCTCTCCTGATACATGTCAAGAAGCAGTCACCCAAGACATCTTCCAAATTGCAAAATCTTGTCAGGCAAAGCCTCCTCTGCAATAGAGCTAAATTCTTTTCTTTCTCAGCCCACTAAATCTCAAAGGCTGGAGCTGGCAAGCAGTGCTGTCTGGCCCTTCTCCTGCATGGTTATCTTGTGTAGCTTGCGACTGGGGGTGGAGCTTGGTGTCGAACCAGCTCAGTCTCTTTGGGAATTTTTTGAAAGTAAACTTAGTAGGCTGGCTTCTGAGCGAGGTCTCTTTGGGAATTCAGCTGGTCTAGGACAAAGATTTTCATTATCTTTGCACATCTCATACTGCAGGATGAAGTCTGCCAAACCCTAATGTAATTTGGAGCACCTCATTGACTGCTGTGTTCACAGAGGCATCCTGCAGTGCCAGAGTAGCCAGATTAAGGGATGTGTGAATGGTCAATTTTTGTGGTTCATTGCTTGCTGAAACAAATGCTGAAAATAAATCCTGCTGTTACTTTTTAGATGTTTTCAAAAGTGGAATTAAGCAAGGTCTTATTCATAATATTAATATAGAAAGCTTTCAAGTTTTCAACAATAAGTCCAGTTTTTTAACGATTCATTCCCCAAACATGCAGCAGTCTTAGCTGCACCCCAGGTTCACCCCACACCAGTGGGGTCTGCTTCCCATTCTCACCTTGTGTTAATTTGGAAACCGATTCGAACTGGGATAATTTTCATTTAAGGTGAAGGCAATGGAGTCGTGAAGGATTGAGTAGCACTACATATGTGGGCTTGTCTGCTTTAAATCCTTTACCGAATTCCTAAAAAATAACAAAAATCCTGGCAAGAAATGAAAAAGGAATAAATTTAAAATATGTCAAACAATGAGAGAGCATTGTTTTGTTTTGTTTTGTTCTGTTTCAGTGTAGCAAGCCTACAAGCCTAGTATATCTTTTTACTCTGGGAAAATAAGGCAGTTTCTCAGGATGAAAACATGTATGGGAAGACAAGTACTGTTGTTGGACTGATCACAGCTGTGCAACAATAACTGCTTTTCCTTTCTTTGTTCTTGCATTGCCCACCTGAGCTGGGTGAAAAGAAGTGCACTGGCAATAAATGTGCTCCTTCTAAGTATGGTAGCAACAAGAATCATTTGAGGTTCTTCAGTTAAACAAATAATTTGTCTGCTCCCCAGCATGATTAGGATAGTGGTAATAGACTTTGGAAAATGATTCAAGATACAGACTAAGGAACACAGGCAACCAGAAGATGTCTCCTGGGAGGAACCCCATTGTGTGTATGGTCAATGGCACAATCATAATGCTTGCAAGAAACAGGCCCTTCTTTAACAATTGAGTAACTGAGACTAAGGAGTGCATGCAGATTTAAAACAGATGGGATTCTTCATATCACCTCACAACAAAACTTGCTTCTGCCATTCTAGGAATGATGGTACTTAAAGAAAGATGCTGAGATAAAAACAACAGCATGACCAGTTCTGCTGAAGCTCAGTAGTTTTAGGGAAAGTTTAATTCACCTATAAACTGAACTGAGTCACATGCTCTCCTCCTCCTAGGTTTTTCCCCTTGTAAGCTTCTTGATCTTTAAAGGCACTGAACCTAATTCAGCTATTTCTCTTCATTAATTACTCTTCAAACACATGGTATTTTATCACTGAGATGAAGTCTAAACCTTGTCATACAGCTCTGCTGCATCCTTCAAAGTAATGTTGTTTAATGAGTGCATGTTTATCAGATTTGTGTATTGTCAGGGACATTTAAAAGGGATTTGATATGTTGAAAAATTACAAGTATTCATCAGTTATGAACATGTTACTTCATTACTTAATTATATTTTTCATCCTTATAGCTGTGAGATCCCATCTGTTTTCCACTTCATGTTGAAACATTTCTTTTTCATGTTGAAGAATTTTTTATTGTCCACTTCAAAAGGAAGTTAAAAGCTCAAAAAGAATAGCTGCAGAAACTAGAAAAATCCTCAAACTGTGCAGAACCAAAGAGTTAAGGAAAGCGAGCACAGAGCAAAATGTTAAGTAACTAAAGCATTACAGTATGGTAGGATAATTACAAGTAAAATGATGCCTTATATGGTAATACTCAAAGGCATTCAGGGAAAAGCCAAATGGTGGGCACCATTGCCCTGGGAGAAAGGAAATGCAATTCATGTAGTGATGAACTACAAATAACCTTTAATAAAATAGAATAGTTCAAGGCCTAGAGTTTGTTTGAAGAATGCTTTTATTTTTTTCCAAAGATCAGAGTTGCAAGGTAGATTTATTTGAAAACTTTGTACGCGTATGTCTTCAAATTGGTGTGCTTGGTTTGGAATTGTTCCTAGAACACTTAATTTTTATCAATAAAACATGGAAATGTTTTAACACTGAAGTCCAGGGCAAGGATGGATCCAACCTCTAAACTGTGCATATTAACCCAGGTCTCGTGAAAAGGAATCATCTCAGTTATTTCTGGTTAAAGCTCGAAAAGCTAGAAGACACACTCCTCACTGTGATGTGCATCAGGCAGAAATTGTTTCTAGCTTCCTAAGATTTACATCAATGTCATCTCAATTTAAAAGTTCTTCCCAGTATTTACTCATGTTTTTTGTGTCCATTTTTCACTAGTCCCTTGGTAAGAAAAATTAACTCCTCTATTTCCTAATTAGGAGAAGAAGCATAAATGCAGTGGATCCAGCTAAATAGATTCAGTTTCAAAAGAGCTGAAAAATATCCATGGGACTTTTATATATTTTGTTCTTTTTATTTTTAAATTCATTTTTATTTAAATGCAAAGACACAGAGGTTTGAGTTCCATGTATGTTGTTGTCCTACAGCTCAACAGAGTCAAAAGAGCAAAATTACTACATCCACACCCACTTTCATGCCCTTTTTGACTGCTGAGACAGAACAGTATAAAAACAGTTTAGTCCATATCATCATCAGAGTAAAAAGTATCTAGCAGAGCTGAGATGATGTGACAGAGAGGGAAGAGTAGGCTGGAAATGTTCTTACTTCCGAGTAAAGACTGTAAATCTGGTCCTTGTTCTTGTACTTTGGATACTAGATTTTACTTCATGAGAAGACTTTAAAAAGTTGTAAATAAACTTAACTGTGGAAGTCCTCAGGGAGGTGGAAAGTTACTACCTCATTCCTGCTTCCCAAGAGACAGAGCACAGCCAGGATGGCAGTTCTGCTGGTTAGGAATGTCCCTGTATGAGATGTCCCTTCTGCCCTGTTAGCAGCGAGGTCTCCCACTGAATTCCCATTGAATTCATGGAAAGTTTGAACATGGAGCTCAGATAAGGAAGTATTATTCCCTTATTCTCCAGCACTGATATAACTTCCTTTAATGCTGGAATTTCAGTAGAGAAACCTATTGTATTCTTGTTGATGGCTTTTCTTATTCTTGCACCACATTATAGTTAATGCTGGTTTTGTTTTGTTGTTGTTGTTGTTCTTAAAATACGAGCAGACTCCTGCCAGCCTCAATTCTCATAAATGTTCAGACACTGCCAAAGCTAGATGATCCGCCATAGAAAATGCTTTACAATTGCCTTAAATGGCCCAGTGTCCAGTCAAAATACAAATGGGACAGAGATACAGCTCTGATACTGCGTTCTTTGCAAGCTGAAGTCAGGTGGATTTAGAGAGACTGTTCTGGGATATATACAGAGCCAGGCAGATTCCAGTCTTGTTTTTATACATGACATACATCAAATGGCAGAAGGAGTTCACCAGTTACCTACCTTCCTTTTCTTTCCCCTCAGAGGTGAATCTGGCGCTGGCAAGACAGAGAACACCAAAAAGGTCATTCAGTACCTGGCTGTTGTTGCTTCATCACATAAGGGCAAAAAGGACACCAGCATCACTGTGAGTGAGCTCTTCTGTATTCAACTCCCCTTTTTGCATATTGGGACTGTATTGAGATTATTGCTAACAGCAAGTCAACGTCTGTGGCTTGCCAAATAGTCGACATATTAAGAGTACACAATTAGGTCACAGCTCTATGTTTATGGAAAAAAAAATCTTGTTTGACATCCTCTCAGGCATCAAATCAGAATGTACTTTGTTGGAAGAGAAATATTCATAGCTTTCTGTACGCATAGAACCTATTTATATCGTAACATGAAGGACTTAAATTCTGCAAGGGCTTGGATCCTTATTCTACCTTTGGCCCCTGGCAGATAAGAAGTTTGGAAAAGCTTTTAACTAAAACATTATTCTACTGTATCACAAAAAATGTGTAACAACTTTTAAACTCCTAAAGTATTGAATGTCTTTGTTAGCAGGCATATTTTCTTGCAAAGTAGTAAAGAGTTCCTATAACTTATCACTTCATTTTGCTCCTTTGACAAAGAAAAATTTTGAAAAGCAGATATTAAATAAAGCACCTTGTTGCTACAAATTCTGTAATAACCTTACCTTAGTGATTAAAGTTCATCATTTTCTCTGAACTGTAATATTAGCTTATGCCTCTGCAGTTCCCTGAGATATTGGCGTGGCTGTTTTCATTGATGCAACTCTTAGTCCTAAGTGATTTCCTGCCCTTTTTATGTTATTCAGATACTCCTGGGGAAAAAAAAATAAAAGTAGCAATTCACTTTTGTGACAAAAAGAGCTTAATTAAGGGAGAGATTTCAGTGTGTCCCAAGTGCAAGTCTGAGTGAAAAATAAGGAATTAGCAGTATAGTGCAAAACGAAGTAAAAACCTCACAGCCACACCTGTGCTGGGTCTTGTCTGTGCTATGTCTACTGCTAGAAAACTCTAAAGCACTGCCTGCCCTCTTCCACTGTAGAATTATTGTGCTTCAGGGAAGGGGAAGAAGTAGATGTCTCCTTAGGGCAGTAAGAGAATTCTATCAAATTTCTATTTCTAGAAATCTGTGATTCAGGTTGTTGGAAACAGTCCAATATCAAAGCCATAGTTTCCTTTGTTGATTGTTTATGAAAAATCTTATTTCATCCAGCTGAGTCCTGCTCAGTGGCTGGGGGAAATGAACTTGAGGTTTCAGGGCCATTCTTACTGAGTATGTAACTGTAGTTGCTGCTCACTCCTCTAGGGAATTACATGAGTCTCAGGATTAAACTGGCTCCAAGACAGGTGTAAAGGCAAATATCCACCAGATGAAGGCTGAGAGAAAGTCTCAGTTGTTCTTTAATACGTTGACAAGTAGTAATTCAGTGCCTGGGGCAACTGACACTGCAATTTCTGTCATTAAAAAAAATAATGAATAGCAAAATGCCACCATTGCACTAAAAAAGAGCTGGGGATTTACCAAAAAAATATCTGTCCCTGCCTGGTCCTTGGGAGACTGACCTGGGACTGAAGCCAAATCCCATCCCTTTGCTTCAGGTCTTTTTTTTTTTTTTTTAATTCAGTTAAAATACTCCACATTACACTACTTGTATTTGTACTCTTGGTATGTCTGCAATAGATTGTTTTTCTTTGTTTTTCTGTTTGTTTTTTTTGCATGGAAACTGTGTCTTGGTTATTTTAATGCAGGAAAAACGATAAAAATATCTGTGTAACGGAAATAATACTGACACTTGTTTTATACCACATTATTCAATACAGCAAGGTCCATCTTTTTCTTACGTGAGTAACTTAGACTGTTTGGTGTGTGTTTAAGGCACTGAGTGTAGATCTGCATGCTATTGTTGCACCTCAAAAAATTCAAGAGAGATTTTGTTGAAATATGCTGTATGATCTGATGAAAAGCAACAATAGCGCCAAATGCTCTCACAAATCAACCCTGACTGTGTCAGGCTCCATGGTGAAGAATGAGGTCTGACACAGGCCGGGTCATCTCTCAAATACCACTCTCTTCTGTATGTGTGTGTTCAAGTTGCCATAGTTTGAATGAAATTTCCCACGATCCTGAAAGAGCCACTCAGCCTGAAATTAAGCACAGTGATTTCTGAATGAAAATATCTAAATGTTTTCCATACTTCAGGTTGAACTTTCTAGGACTGTTGTGAAATAATTCCTAAAACTCACGGTGTTGATTGATTTGTTTGGCTGCATGCTTTCCATTTGATATTGCTTTCAATTTTACATTTTCATGTAACTGTTAAGGATTGTTCACATCCACAAAAGTTAGCATGCTCCGAGCTTGCTGCTGGAATATGTAACAGAGCAACTCCCACTGCAGCGTGTGTCTGCAGGTATGTTATGGCAGTTTCTTATAGAACCTCGTGGGCCCTCCTGCATTACAGTGTGCCATCCAGCATATCAATACTTTGAGAATATAGGCAGGTTTGCTGGCAGATTCTGTTTGTTTGTATGCCAGGCAAATGGGACTTTTTTGCATTACCCTTTTTCCTCCATTCTAATTGCTGGTTCTCAGACTTCAGCTATGACAAAGTGTTGCCCCTTAATTTAATTTATCACTTCATTTGACAGCCTCTCTGAAAAAAAAAAAAAAATTCATTGCTGGGCCAAGTAAGTCCATGGAGTTCAGTGGACTTATCTTCATGCCTTAGCTCTCCAAACATCTATACTCCTGGGAAGGTCCTCATTCCTCTGTCATTTGACCAAGTAGATAAGTTTAGCCATTTGTTAAGAAGCTATCATTTTTTAAATGGTATTTTTGAGGTAACTCTCCTATTTCCCATATAAATTACAAGAAATTAAGAAATGGCATTTAGAAGGTTATCAGTTTTGGACCCTCATTGGGAAGAACTGTCATTTTCCAAATTATTGCCTCCAGATTCAACTTAAATATTGATTCATTTTCATATTAGAATGATTTAAATGATATCATATTATCACTCAAAGACTTTTTCCTGCTGTTATTCAGCATGAGTTATTTAAAATGGGACATGCTACTGTAAAGTAGTCCACAAGTAGGATGAGAAGAAGCAAATGTGCAAGTAATTTCAAAGCACAGAGATAAATGAAAAGTTAAAAAAACTATAAAACCATCTTAATAAGTGAAGACTTTTTTCAATTTCATTGGCTTGTTTAGAAATAAGAGTATTAAATGCATGCTCGTTTCACTGCATGATTTGTTTCCACTAGCAATTACCAAGCACAATTAACAACATAATAAAAGGTTTGTGTGTTTGCATGAGAATTCATTATCTTAGTTTGAAATAAATCAATGTACTTTCATTTTTAACCTAAATAGCCTTGCATGGATCATTATTAATAGACTTGGTGAAATCTGCTTTGTAGCTTTGTGCTGCATTACATTAAAATGATTCTCAGCAAGTTATTCTAATTACATCGTCATTTGCTAGCAAAGGATCTCGATAAACTAACTTGGAAGAGATATGCTAGAGGTTCCTTTAAGAATATCTCTTTAAAAATGACATCAATCTGAAAAAATATATATAATTTGACATTGAATGACCCTCTTATTAAGAATGACCAGTCATGATGCTAAACAGACTAATAGACTTTGATCTGCCACAGGCAACAGGGCTGGAAGAGGGTCATGTATACAGGTCAGCAGTTGACTGCACAAACATATAAACACAAAGATTAACAGGGAATGAAAACAAATCCACAAGCAGTGCAGTCTTCAACAACAACAAAAAAAAGTTAGAGGCTTAAATTATCTTTATCAACATTTTTCTCCAGTGTACATGTGCTGTTTTTAAATAACTAATTATGAAGTTCAGGGTTAACTGAGTCTGAATGAATTTTAGGGTGAGCTGGAAAAACAGCTTCTACAGGCAAACCCTATTCTTGAAGCTTTTGGAAATGCCAAAACTGTGAAGAATGACAACTCCTCCAGATTTGTAAGTAGGAGAAATCCATTTGTGTCTACGTTGTGGGGAGGTACACTATCCTTTAAAACAATGTACAAAGAGTGGCCCTCTTATCTTCAGTGCTTCTGTCTAAAGAGCTTCTCTAAACCACTCCCTTTGAAATACTGTTCAGAATTTCTCTCTGAAATAGGAATTTGATCTTTTACAAGAGTAAAAATCAATCTCAGACTTGACAGTACTCAAAGTTTAGTGGTCTATATGTGGCCTTGAAGAGTCAACTACCACTCCAGGACATATCCTCTAGAAATCTGAAAAGAAAACCTGTACTTTCTTTTTCTTGGCACCACTGTTGAGCATGCATCTTGTTGGAAGGCATTACTATTATTTAGCAAGGGTCATTAATGACTTAAGTGAAAGACTACAAGAGAAAAGGAAGAAGCATCTTATATGGATTCACATTAGAGTAACAGTAGACAGGAGCTGTAACTATTTGATGCTACTTTTTGCTGGGAGTGCTGGCAGATGTTCCTTTTCCCTGCAGGCCCTCCACTTCTACCTCTGCTGACTCTCTGCAGAGGGATCCCTCAGATCTAATGTTAATCCCACACTGACCATTGTCAGAGAAGTTCATTTCAGCCTGGTTGTCCTGGCAGGAGGGAATTGAGCATATTACTCTTAAAAGGATGATATATATGTCCCACTGAACAGCTTACACACTAATGTAAAACCCAACATAACTTAAAAGAACAGCCCAACCTAGGTCTTCTTTTCCTTCACAGGGCAAATTTATCCGCATCAACTTTGATGTGACAGGCTACATTGTCGGAGCAAACATAGAGACTTGTATCCTTTTCTGTGAACAGCACTGGAAGCTAACTAGGGTTAGCAGAAGGAAGAAAGATAAACAAGCTCCACTGCATGTCTAAGAAAGGCAAATATCGCTAAGGGTGGTATAAACAAAGATGGAGGGAAGTGGTTCCATTTATGTTGGTACCAGATTCTCAGTTTGTCTTACTCTTATGCTTACATTTTCAGATCCCTTTTCTCAGCTATAGGAAAGTATTCTCCACATACTGCTTCAGAAAATGGAGAAGATTGATTTGCAGTTAAGGTTGCATGTGATCTTGAGAGCTATGGAGTTGTTTTGTTTCACATTGTTACAATCCTGCATGGGTCAATCCAGTTCCCTGTCATCTAGGTTTCCAATTGTATAAAAAGATTTGGAACTTTCCTGTTTCTCATCAGCGCTGTAACAAAATCTTTGAGGGGAAAAAAAAAAAAAAAAGAATAATAATAAAAAAAAACACCACTGAGAACTTGGCATTATTACTACAGTTTATCCAGAACTCAGGGAATGTTTCCCATTTCTCAAGCCCAGGTTTGGCATTCCTGCAGAAGTTATGTATGCTGCACTGGGATAGATGGATTCCAAGAAAAAGTATGGAGAATAACCTGCTGAGGGAGAATTCCATGTCATAATACAGTTTTATGGTTTATGTCTACAAGTGGTAACCTCAGTAAAAGTAATATACTTCTCCCTACCCCTCTAAGAACTTGATAGTAGTAAAGATAAAAGAGACAGGAAAAGACAAATAACATGATGCAGACAGTAGAGCTGCATTTGGATGCCTTACTGTTCCTCTCCTTTTGTCAAGCTGGAGGACAGCTTACCCTGAACCTGCCTTGATCTTTGCATGTTTTGTTAAGTCACCATGGTCAGAAATGACTTTTCTGGGAACTTGCAGAGCTGAAGAGAAACAAATATTTTGCTGGTGCTGATGCCCCAGATGGCATCAAGCAGTAGATATTTTCAGAGAATTTGTCTGCTCTGGGTACTAAATACTGGCCTGATCTTTCAAGTGACATACCTAGAGTAGTGTGCTATGTATCATTAGCTCTGATGTGGGTTTTTTTTTTTCAGGAATAAAATATAAATATTTCAGAGAAATTCAACTTAGATTGACTTTATTTGCGAAGTACTGTTGCCTCTTCCCTTGGTTATGTTTATGAGATAGTATGTAAATGGACATGTAGCTAAACTCCTCAGTGCTTCACTGCTCATCTTTGCATAGAGGAGCTGCTTGCTTAAGTAAATGAGGAGAAATAAACATGTGGCTAAAAGAAGGACCTTATCTGTTGGATGTAACATCAAACAGCAGTTCAGCCTTCTGCACTTATTTGAAGAAGTAACCCTTAGGAAAAAAAGGGCTTTATTTTTTTTTCTGGTCTCATATGAAGTTTTATCTATAGCATTATATCATTTGAAGTGTAAATCAGTGACTGATGTCAAAATATTTAATACTACTGTCAACTTCATTTTTTGCATTTTAGTCACAAAAATGGACAATAAATAAAGTTTTACTGCTTCTATAGCTGCAATACTGGCCTCAAAAATACTTCTGACAGCCCCTATGGTGAAAGAATCATATTTGTACTTAATTCTAAAAGCAAAGTGAATGTTGTTGTGATACCATTTTTATATGTTTTAACTTTAGGAGCATTTATGACTATTGTAGTGCTCACTATCATGATTACCAGCTTTTATCATACAATAAGAGGTAGGAAATTGATCTACTCCTCATGGTGCTCCCAGCACAAAATTAGAACCAAGTTCATGATGGATGAGCACATGGCAAAAATTTAAGCAGTGCTATTGATAGTTCTGAGACTGAAGGCACAATTATGGAAGGATTGGAATATGTTTGTTTGTTTTTTTTAACATACTTGACAAACAGATTTGCTTGAAAAATCCCGTGCTATTCGTCAGGCTAAAGATGAGCGAACATTTCATATCTTTTACTATTTGATTGCTGGAGCTTCTGAACAAATGAGAAGTAAGTTACTTGCTAACAATTCTTACATCTCATTGAATAACATGAAGAATAGCTTACCAATGTAATTTGTCTTAATATCTTTAAGAGAAAGTTATTCAATCGTTTTGATAAACAGCTCTTTATCCATAAAAGATAATTCTCTTAAGTGAATTGTAAGAAGTTTCAATTTGTGTGTCTGTTTAAGCCAGGTGGTTTGCAGTTTATGGAATATTTCAACTGACAGGAGATATAAACTCATTCATCTTGAATGATATCAAGATGAACAAGGAAGAGTTGTGCATTATTTTTTACACACACACGAGAAAGGGGTTCCTAATGAGATTCTTGGATAGCAGTTTTACAATCAAGAGAATATCATTGTCACAACTCATGTTTACTCTGTGAAACTCATAGTTTCAGAATGTTGTGGTGAAAAGTATAAGTGGATGAAAAAAAATAGAAATTCAATATATCATCAATTGGAACATCACAGTTCAAATACAGCATCTTTCCCTACATTACTGGTTGCCAAAGAATGTATAAAGCAATGGATAACTCTACATTTTCCCTGATATTTATGCTAAGAATCTGTTGCTGGCCATTGTATCGGACTTAATTGGACACCTTTTGTTGTTACCTGGTTCCATTCTTATCATCCAGTAAGAATGTGCAGGTCTAGAGGGACAAGAAGAGAGATATAATCCAGACTTGGTTACACACAGAAGTAAAAGTAAGACTTACAGCATTAAGTCGACACACTTAGATCACACTTTTCCTTGTCTTTTAGATGATCTGCTGCTGGAAGGCTTCAACAACTACACCTTTCTATCTAACGGCCACGTTCCAATTCCTGCTCAACAAGATGATGAGATGTTCCAGGAGACCTTGGAAGCCATGCAAATTATGGGCTTTACTGAAGAGGAACAGATAGGTGAGAACTGTTAGCAAGACTGTATTCTGTAAATAATAATATATACAGATGCAAATGCACTGCAGTTTATTCTGTCCAGAATGACCACTTTGCAAAATAAGCATATGAATGTAGAACCTTACTTCACTAACTTTTAAATAAATGGATCAGGCTCAAATTTTGTAATTCTGTGAAATAACTCATACTTTTGTTCACTGTTCCAGAGGAAAGGAAAATAAACACATGAACAAACAACTAGGCTATCTTGAAAATGTGGGCCTGCCATAGGTGTCAAACTAACCACCGTTTGCCCCTTACAGCTCCTGCGGAAGAAGAGGGCTTTGCTCCCCAGCATGCATTGGCACGGCTGCAGCTGCCATGCCTCAAGTGACACCTGGTGGCAGAAGCAGTGTCACACCGTCACTCGAGCCTTTGAGCAGCTTTGTCAGTCAGAGTTGATTCCTGTTACCTTTCACTGATGCATACATCACTGCCTGAGTGCACTGAGAAAAAAAAAATGTCTTGCCTTGCAGCACAGTAGTACAAATCTGTGTCTTGGTAAATTTAGATGATGTTACTGACAAAGACTGTTTCGTTCTACAGTCAGGACACATGCATTGGTGTTGATATCAGCACTATCCATGACATCAAAAGGAGCTGTTGTACTGCTGTCTGAACCTCTTTCATTTCATGATTTTAAATGCAAGCCAATTAGGACAGTGTTATTCTCCTGTGTGAGTCTGCCAAACGAACAAAATTACCTCCCTAGATTAATGTGATCTGTAATAAAGCAGCAGATTTTACTACCTGAGGTAAAAAGACATGACATTCATCTACATTTGAATAGTCAAATGTTAATCAATTACTCTTTTGTACTCTGGCACTAATCCTGTGAATACTTGCACACTATTTCTTTACATGAATGAACAGACACATATTCCAGAGCTTTAGAAGTGTCACTTGTTTTTGAAGCTGTTGGTAACTAATTGATATGTTTGATTTTAAAGACAGAGGTACAGATTCTCAAACGACCAAGCAAAGACCGCTCTGAGTAGGAGATAAATCTTGAGGTCTGCCTGGGGAAGCAGCACAGTTTGCAGATGCTGGTGTTCCCTGAATGGACCATTTACTCCATTGCATAGATTGTTTGAGCTGCACTTTTACAAGCTCTCAAACTATTGTAGTTTATAGCTGTCTTTTAAAGCAAATCTAGATCTTTCCACAGAGGTACAGTATACCAAAGGCAATGGAATGAACTTTCGTTATTGCAGAGAAAAGTTTTCAAAATGTGCCCTTTCCAGTCCTCATTTATACTATCTGCTTATCTTACAGCTATATTGAGGGTTGTTTCATCTGTCCTACAGCTGGGCAATATTGTCTTCAAGAAGGAGAGAAACACTGATCAAGCTTCTATGCCTGACAATACTGGTATGATTTGTCATTTAAAAAAATTAGTTAACATTAAGAAAGTAATAAAATAGCAGCTGAGTAAGCACTCTTTATCAGGATTTTAAACTGTTAATGTGTATATGCTTCACAGGTCTTAAAAGATATGCCATACTTAGAATCAGTTCAATATTTCATTACCTTTTTTGGTAATCTTGAATCCATAAATTGATGATCAGTGAATTCCTTGGTTGTATCATGAATAATACTTTACAGTAAGTGACATCTCCTGCGCATACAGCAGAGGAGCTTTTAAGGAAGATAAACTACATTACATAATTGTTGGACTGCTTGTATTCACACTAAGAGAAAATTCTATTTGAAACATAATAACACTTTTTTTGTTCTAGCTGCTCAAAAAGTCTGTCACCTGATGGGGATTAATGTGACGGATTTCACAAGATCTATTCTAACCCCAAGGATCAAAGTAGGACGAGATGTTGTTCAGAAAGCTCAGACCAAAGAGCAGGTATCTACTTAAAGTCTGCTCTGCTCTCTCAGCACTACTTTTCCTTTCTTTTTTTCTTTCTTACAATTCATCTAAAGGGAATCTGTTTTCTTTCTCTCTTTGTGTCATCATTACTTAAATCTATTTAAGTATTATTATTTAAGTACTATTAGTTAATTGGATTTCTTTTTTTTAGGCTGACTTTGCCGTAGAGGCTTTGGCCAAAGCAAAATTTGAACGTCTTTTCCGCTGGATTCTAACTCGTGTAAACAAAGCTCTTGATAAAACAAAACGACAAGGCGCTTCTTTCTTGGGGATCCTTGATATTGCTGGATTTGAGATTTTTGAGGTATGTGCTGTGGACACAAATTGGCTAAATTCCTTGTTCTCATGCTGTAGTTCTGAATGCAAGATAACAGATATCTAAATTCAGAGCCACATAAACAATTTGATGCAGCACATGGCCAAGACAACCCACAGGACTAATCTCCTTGGAAGCATTGGGACCTGGCAGCTTCATTGCTGGGCTTCTGGGGGACTCTGTTTAGAACCAAGGTCTTTATGGTTTACTGAACAGGTCCCAGAACTGAGATTTACCACATGTGAACTTACTGTAAATTTTCAGGGCCTTAGATTAGAAAAATATGGGTCCATTGAATTACAATAATCTTTAAAAAGAAACAGAAGATAGAAATTTTTATCTTGTCATTTGAGTTGCCTCTTTCAGATGTCTTCCTAACATCAGGAATTCAATTCTTTTGTCCTCTTCACAGATCAATTCCTTTGAGCAGCTGTGCATCAATTATACTAATGAGAAACTTCAGCAGCTTTTCAATCACACAATGTTTATATTGGAGCAAGAGGAATATCAACGTGAGGGCATTGAATGGAATTTCATTGACTTTGGCCTTGACCTGCAACCTTGCATTGAGCTAATTGAAAGACCTGTAAGTTTATATCTGTGTAGATGGGTTACTATGTAAGTTTCATCAGGATCCATTATATATCAATATGAGAACCATTTAAGATACTTCAGATTGTTGTTGCCTGGGACGATTAGTAAAAAGTACAAAGAAGATGGTGTTCTTTCTTTGTCTCTGGCTTTGAAAATACTGATCTGGTATTGTTCACATTGCAGACCAACCCCCCAGGTGTCCTAGCTCTGCTGGATGAAGAGTGCTGGTTCCCCAAAGCTACTGACACTTCCTTCGTGGAGAAACTAATTCAAGAACAAGGCAACCATCCCAAATTCCAGAAGTCCAAACAACTCAAGGATAAAACTGAGTTCTGCATAATGCACTATGCAGGAAAGGTACTAGAGAGACTGAGCTACTTTGACTTAGAGAACTTTGTTTCTTTTTTTTTTTCTCTTTGGCCAACAATGAATCAGTCTTGTTCTCCTATTAATAGAGATGGCATTAGTTATATAATGTATATATTAAATACTTCGATTACAAAAGACAGGAAATAAGATTCACACAACATTCATGGTTGTGCAAAGCTCAAATGAAAACAAAAATAACCAGCAGTGCAGTTTCAAATATCTAAGTAATGTGGACTCTTCTCTAGAAAGCACTTCTAAAGGCATGGTGGTTCCTCTGCCATGCGTATGTCTGCAAAAAAAATCTCTTTGGATGGAAGTACATGCAAGAACTTGTATTCAACTCAGCTCCCAACTATAGAAAGCTTTTCAAATCTTACTGATTTTTTAAATCATTTTATGTTAGTACAGTGCCCTTCATTCTTGGCCATGCCATATTTCTGGCAAAACAGATTTTTGACCCAGCATTGTTTTCTGTAGGTTACCTACAATGCAAGTGCCTGGCTGACAAAGAACATGGATCCACTAAATGACAATGTGACTTCTCTGCTAAACCAGTCTTCAGACAAATTTGTGGCAGACCTTTGGAAAGACGGTATGAATCACAACTATAAAACCAGTAATGTGATTTAAAGAGAGAAACTTGTACCAGAACTGTTCTGTCAACTATCTCTTATGAGTGGGAAACAAGTGTGAAAACGATAAGAGAGAAAGTGATTGATTTAAGAAACAAGAATATTCTTTTCTAAATAAGTATTGGAATATTTGGGAAATACAGAAAAAAAATGGAAAATATGGAAAGCATATTAGATAGTTTTAAGTACTACCATAATTATTTCCTTACTTAATATTATTCACCAACATAATACAAATATTCATTATGCTACTATAATGTTGTGGAATATATCAGACAGCTCATTTAATGCAGGCTATCATTTCTGTTATGAAAGACTGAGAGCAGTCCTTAACTTACATGCTCCTCTCCCAAAAATTATACAACAATTCTCTTCAGCAAAGTTTTATCTCAAATAAACTCCACCTGAAGTATAAGTCTATGTATAGAAAACACTGCATTAAAAAAAAAAAAATCCATGAATTTGTAAGATGCATACTGTACTATACATATTTAATGGTTGTCACTTATTGTGACACAACCTACCAGAAGGGATACTTTGCAGGACTGTCCTTTGTAGAGCAGCCATAAAACACATTCTGTGTGTTCAGTTGCTCCATTCTACCTCTAGTTAACAAATATCCTCATTTTCAAGTTTGACAGAAGTAGTCTATTTACCCATAAATATCTTCTAATGCTTTCATTAGCATGGTTCAATTGCATCAAAAGTATTTTGGTCCTCTTTGGAAGTTGCACTTTAGCAATGGCAGCGAAAGGTGTAATGTGAAGATAATTTATATAAGCAGTTCTATTCACATATTCTTTCATATTGCAGTGGATCGTATTGTTGGTCTAGACCAGATGGCCAAGATGACTGAAAGTTCTCTGCCTAGTGCTTCAAAAACCAAAAAAGGCATGTTCCGTACCGTGGGCCAACTCTATAAGGAGCAGCTGACCAAACTGATGACCACTTTAAGGAATACCAATCCCAACTTTGTCCGCTGCATCATTCCAAATCATGAAAAAAGGGTAAATATCAAAGGATCAATTTTCAGACTCCTGGCATACTATACATGCAGCGCACTGCAGAGCTGAAAGATGTCTTCAAACACAGATATGTGCTAGTGACATCTTTGCCAATTTCTACTGTACTAAAAATACTTTTTGTTTCCTTTTCAGGCTGGCAAACTTGATGCCCATTTAGTGCTGGAGCAGTTGCGCTGCAATGGTGTCTTGGAAGGTATTCGTATCTGCCGACAAGGGTTCCCCAACAGGATTGTCTTCCAGGAATTCCGTCAGCGGTAGGAATCCCTTCCTCAGTCCAAACTCAGTGTTTAAAAGGGCTTGTATATATGTCTGTCTGTGCAAAATGATCTGACATTTTTCCACCTCTCTAACATCCGTGTCTTCTGGCAGATATGAAATTCTTGCTGCAAATGCTATTCCTAAAGGATTCATGGATGGGAAGCAGGCTTGCATATTGATGGTGAGGAAAACAACTTTGATCCTATTGATAATCAGACCTACATCTCTTATGTAAAAACTGTTGGGAATAAAAAAAATAGTAATTTTTTAATCTTCTAAACTTCAGCACTGGAATTAAAAAATATTCCTGTTTTCCTCCAGATCAAAGCACTGGAACTTGATCCCAACTTGTACAGAATTGGACAGAGTAAAATATTCTTCAGAACTGGTGTTTTGGCACACCTGGAAGAAGAGAGAGACCTGAAGATCACAGATGTCATTATTGCCTTCCAGGCTCAGTGCCGAGGCTACCTGGCAAGAAAGTAAGAAAAAAAACAAAAAATATATATTTGGCAGTGGGTTATCTACAGTAGCCTTTAGTTCTCTGTACAACAAACTGAAGATATTCAGACATTTTATTATTAACTATTAGTTGTATTGCTTTAGAATTCAACTTGTGTTCAATGTTTACCTAAAAGAACTCACTTCTTGCCCAGAAGTGGCTTACCAGTATAGTTACAGAGAAGCAATTACATTGTGAGGCTACTTAAACTCTTCATACAGTAAGCATTCTAGGTGGTGAACTGTAATTTAAATACATTAGAACTAGTAGGACAAGGTACAAGCCTACAACTAGAATCTTTTACACTGTTACAGTACAAATAGCAGTACCACTGGCATTTGCAAAACAAAACATTACTTCTTACACAAATTGACCATGAAGCACTGGACTTACTTGGCACAATCTCAGTTAATATACATCACAGAACTTTCAAAATTGATGATCAAACAAATTTAAACATAATAGGTTTCAGTAATGATAACCCATATGTGCTCTCAGTGTCCATATCCTTTGGACAGATATTCATCTCCAGAACTGTATGTGTACTTTCTGGTTTATGCCTATCTACTGAGTACAAACAGAAAAAAAAAAAAAAAAAAAAACACCGATCAAAGATTAAATAAAATATTGGAAATCTAAACATAACCATTCCTTTTTCTCAAGAAAGCAGAAGCACTGTTTAAGTGACAAATGAATTTGTGTAGATTTCTCAAATCAGCAGTCTCATGCCATAGCTCCTTTGCTTCATATATTTATCTTACAGTTTGTATTCTCAGACGAAACAAATTCACTTTGTGTTTCTAATCACAGGGCCTTTGCCAAGAGACAGCAACAGTTGACTGCAATGAAGGTTATCCAAAGAAATTGTGCTGCTTACCTGAAGCTAAGGAACTGGCAATGGTGGAGATTGTTCACAAAAGTGAGTAACTGCTGTCTGTGAATTTCAGCTTTCCAAAAGTAACAGACTGCAGAAGATAACAAGTCATGTCTCTCCCTGCTCCAGTTCATCAGAGCTGATAGCAAGGGTTTCATTAGCTTCATAGAATTTTGGATTAAGAGACACACTGAGTATTCATGTAACACTATTAAAATTAGTTTTAGCTTGGGATGAAAAACTAATTAAGCAGAGATTTGTGTAAAATTTAGCAAGACTAGTTTAGTTGCCCAAAATGAAATGACAGGTTGATAAAGAGAACAAAAAACAATTTTGTGAAACACGCAGTTACGTATCTATGTGGACTTGCAAGTTCCCTAACTGGGACATTAAATATCTTCCCACTAGCTACTCAAGCAAATCAAGTCTGTTTTACTAGTGGAGAGGCGTTGTTTATTTTTTTTCCTTCTTCAAGAATGGCTTTCAGATTGGATTCAGAAAACTGTTCCTACATGCATTGATGGCAACTTCCTATGCAACCAGAAACAGACAGTACAACCAGAAACACCTGTCTATGTGTGCTACCGTTCTATGCAATGATTATTGCCTCTGTACATTCTCAATGCACAAAAACCAGGCTTTAGTCCTTCAGCAAGTGATACTATTGGAGGCAGAGGTGCTCACAAGACTGCAAGAATTAACACAGAAATGATTATGAATACTTCAGGGGCTTGCTGGATTAAAAACATTTACACTAAGTGTGTTAGACAGTATTTGTCCACTACCCAAGCAGCAGCAGGTAGTGCTACCATCAGCACCAGTCATCCTGACACCATTAAGTGTTGTATTCAGTAACATTAGCGCTGGTATGATTCTTAATTTTCTTTTTGTTTTCAGGTGAAACCACTGCTACAGGTCACTCGCCAAGAGGAAGAAATGCAGGCCAAGGATGAAGAATTGAAAATAACTAAAGAAAGACAACAGAAAGCAGAGGCTGAACTGAAGGAGCTGGAACAGAAACACACCCAGGTGACTGACAGTTCTCTGAAACGTTAGCTAATCTCTCACCATGTACAGAAGCTATTAGAATGAAGAGGTCTGTTTTCTTTGTATCTGCAATTGTATTCATAGCAATGGTCCAGAATGAAATTTCAGTACAAACTCCCAGTAATTTCAGCAGAAGCCTAGTATCTGCAGGAAGACATGTGGTACAGCTGCCTACATGTATATTATAACTATCTAGTAGAAAGACATTGTAAGGAGAATTTGTAATCTAAGTTTTAACTGCCTATCCATTTTATCTCCATAGCTTTGTGAAGAGAAAAATCTTCTTCAGGAGCAACTTCAGGCAGAAACTGAACTGTATGCTGAAGCTGAAGAGATGAGAGTCCGTTTAGCTGCGAAGAAACAAGAGCTGGAAGAAATTCTCCATGAGATGGAGGCCAGAATTGAGGAAGAGGAGGAACGCAGCCAACAATTGCAGGCAGAAAAGAAAAAGATGCAACAACAAATGCTGGTAAGGAAGCATAAGCAACAAATAGACACAGTAACTTATATCTCACAGAGAACAGCAGGAGATAGGACCTGAGCTTTGCCAGTGAAAGACCTTGCTGTGCAGCCCTTAGAATGCATTTATGCCACTAAAGTAGTAACAGATTTATACTCTTTCTTCCAAAATTCTTTATGTATCTTCTTCCCCTACCCCAAATTTAAGTCATTTTCTGTAAGAAAACATCTGTTTCAGCAATTCTTCTTTTCTACATAAAAACTATTTCAGATAGTCTACTTCTTAGTAAAAACACCAAGTCTATAACGTAACCCACATAGACTGGCAAACATTATGCATTTCCTGTAATTTAAATTTCCAGAATTCATGATATCTTTTTCCCTTCAAAGGACCTCGAGGAACAGCTGGAAGAAGAAGAAGCTGCAAGACAGAAACTGCAACTTGAAAAAGTTACAGCAGATGGCAAGATAAAGAAAATGGAAGATGATATTCTTATAATGGAAGATCAGAATAACAAGCTAACAAAGGTAAGCATCATGGGTCCATTTTCTTATTTTGTGAAAGTAGTGCAGGATGAGAGCAAATCTCTTTAGGGAAAAAGAAACACAACTATAGAGTTTCATGTATAAATATTCAGCAGACCATCAGTCCAGCCTGTATTGAACAAGTTTCTGATAATTTTCCCATGCTTTCTGAAACAAATCAGAATTGTGAAAAATATTGGTTTTGAGGTCCCCTGTGGTGACAGTCTCTTAAAGAAAATCCCCCACAGTAGTCAAGAACAATTAATGGAACATGTCATCTTCGCTTTAATTGAAGTAAATCAATCTCCTTGTTTTCAACTGAACTTTGTGATTAAAACTGGAAGTAAACATGTATTCGAGTGCTTCTTGAAAAGGGATACTCCTCTGAACTGGGCTCTTCACTACTAGCCAGTGTGAGTATAAGATTTTAATAACAGCAGATTAGAGAATATGGGAAATTTCAATTCTGCCTTCCAGCCCCTCTGTATTCAACAAACTGAAACATACTACTACAGTGTCAGAGTACCCAAAGACAGTATACTGGACGTCTTTTATTTGGTATGCTTCATGATGACCACTGAACAGACACTTCTGTTAATAAAACTGTTTTATTCTTCTTAAGGAAAGAAAACTCCTTGAGGAAAGAGTAAGCGATCTAACAACAAATCTTGCAGAAGAGGAAGAAAAAGCCAAAAATCTTACAAAGCTGAAAAACAAACATGAATCTATGATTTCAGAACTGGAAGGTAACATAGAACACCTTTGTTAATATCAGATATTTGCTTTGGTACATATAAAAACTTTGGTACATCTAAAAACTTCATGTGAAGTTATCCACTTTCATATGCTGAAACCATATTGTGAATGACAATCACTGAAACCCCAGGATGCATAAACCATAGATAGCTTTCTTTATATATATAAAAAGAGTAGAATAGAGGAAAACAGAGGGGAAAAAAAAAGTGTTTCTGGAGAAAGAGAAATAAATCATTTTATTTTTCTTTAGTGGCTGAAAAATAAGTGGTGAGAGCAAGGAATTGCATGTTGCTCCAGAAAGACAGTAACGTGCAGTTAAATATATAGCCTCACTTAAAGACCAGAACATTTTTGCATCCAAGTTCAAGATCAGATGAGGGCTTCTTGCACTAAAATACTCCCATGACCCAAATCTTTACTTTTTCAGTGCGACTGAAAAAGGAAGAAAAGAGCAGACAAGAACTGGAGAAAACAAAGAGGAAGTTGGAAGGAGAGTCAAGCGATCTGCATGAGCAAATTGCAGAGCTCCAGGCACAAATTGCTGAGCTGAAGGCGCAGCTAGCCAAAAAGGAAGAAGAGCTGCAGGCTGCTCTAGCCAGGTATTTGCTCTTGAATATGCACACAAGTTAAAAATCCCAGGCTGAAACATACACCTCTTTCCTTCTCAGATACTGAGTACATCCTGCCTGCCTTTCTGCTGAAGATACTTATTCTATTGTTTTTTCATAAACAACCTTATGCACAGACAGCAGTGAAAATGCATCTTCCCAATGACCACGGTAGCGCTGCCAAGTAAAGAATAAAAAATAGCAACATAGTTGATAGGCAAAAAGCAGAAATTACTTAAATGTCTGAATTTAATCCACTCCATTCATTAGGGATTTTCTGTCTAAACTTAAGAGGGGGAACACTTGACTAAAACTTTCATTGAATCTGTTGATTTGGCATCTCCAGTTGTTGCGTCCTGATAAAGCTGTCAGATAGCTGTCAGATCCTGTTTGCATGAGTCCTTGCTCTTTCTTGCACAGGTTTCTGGTAGGTTTATTCAAACATAAAGTGAGACTTTCAAAACTCCCTGAGCTTATCTTACTGATCACAATTAAATTTACTTAAATACCATTGAGAACTCTAGAATATGGAAACACTAGATACACAGTATAAACATATAGTATTCACATACACTATTTCATACACTGTCTTAATAGATAGAAGGAGATATCACAATATGTAGATAAATCATGGTTCCTACTGAAGTGATTGTGTAAAACTAAATACTTCCAGTTTATTAAGATTATAATTGTACCTTGAACATAAACCTTTAATACCTGTATAGTGATGTTCTGAAAGTGAAATGAAATGATACTTTCTAATATAGAAAACTGAACACTTTCTTCCCAGGCTTGAAGATGAAACTAGTCAGAAGAACAATGCCCTCAAGAAGATCCGAGAATTGGAATCTCAAATCTCTGATCTCCAGGAAGACTTGGAGTCTGAGAAAGCTGCTAGAAACAAAGCAGAAAAACAGAAGAGAGACCTAGGTGAAGAGCTAGAGGCTCTTAAGACAGAGCTTGAAGATACTTTGGATACCACAGCCACCCAGCAAGAGCTCAGGTATGGAGACTTTGCACATAGATGGAACAATTCTAGACTCTCATAGTGAGGGTCTCCAAGGTATAAACAATCTAATTCAGGTTACCTAGATTATTATTCTTTCCTGGAGCTAGGTATCTAATTTTCTATCTTAGGCACCTTAATAATTCAGTCTTGTACTTAACAGTCTAAAGCTTTTTCCCTGATGTTTCATGCTTCAGGGACCCCAGTTCTTTTAACTGATCTCAGTACAACTTCTTCTGATCTTGTCTGTCATATGTCCTGTGAAAACGACCTCACAGAATTTCTGTAAATTCATTTTTGCATTATCTCTCAACATGAATTATAACTAGGCTGACTTAACCATGTATAAGTGCCATTTTCCCAGTGACTGGAACACTTCTATCTGCTCGTCTCCATTCATGTGCACCTTCTTGCAGAGCAAAGCGTGAACAAGAGGTAACTGTGCTGAAGAGAGCTCTGGAGGAGGAGACTCGAACTCATGAAGCCCAAGTCCAGGAGATGAGACAAAAGCACACTCAAGCTGTGGAAGAACTAACAGAGCAGCTGGAGCAATTCAAACGGGTAAATAGCAGTCCATCCTTCTGATAACCACCCACTAAGTAATGTGTTCCTTTTACAGAAAGCTCTTTCTTCATGTTTGTAGGCTAAAGCAAACTTGGATAAGACCAAACAGACACTGGAGAAAGATAATGCTGATCTGGCTAATGAAGTCAGGAGCCTGAATCAGGCCAAACAAGACGTAGAGCACAAAAAGAAGAAGCTGGAAGTACAGCTGCAAGATTTACAGTCTAAATACAGTGATGGAGAGCGTGTACGGACAGAACTCAATGAAAAAGTTCACAAACTACAGGTAAGGGGGTTTGAGCTTTTACTATGACACCTTGGACTAGAGTAGACCAGTTAGACTAAGTTCATCTAGAGGAATTCTTACCCTACTGACTTCAGGTGGAGTGATCTTTTGGTTTTGTTCTTGTTGCTGTTTGGGGGGGGGAGGGGAGGGAGGGGGAGGAGGGGAGCAGTCACCTGTAAGGCTCCTATTTCAGTTATCACACCATTAAACAATTATAATCATTCATGGAAGTGAGAGCTCTTAGTCTTAAGGTTCCCTATGTTGTGCAATGCCACAACTACTTCAGTGACAGTGCTGCATATTCTACAAACGTTCTGTCCATTTATTGCTGTGTGTGAACATCAACAGAAAGGATTCTGAAAATTGATTAAACAGTATTAAACTCAGAAAACGTATCCAGAAAAATGAAAACAGAAGTGGAATGCTTACTTATTTGTGATTTAGTTCCCAAACAGGGAATAACCAGAAATATTTTAGATTTTTGGTAGATTTGCAATGCCCAGCAATGCTGATCAACCACTGTTACAACTTTGGTTCATAGCAGCTTTAAGCTTCTCTCACTAGTTTCAATAGATAAATAAGAAAATATGACCAAAATATATCAGCTTCTCTCAAACTTTAGAAGAAAAAGGAATATACAGAAAAGTCCTTGTGCCCTTCTGCAATTCACTAGAAGAAAAAACAAGGGATGAATTTTCAGCATTTCTGTTATTCACCTGAACAACAGTATTTTTCACAACTGATTTCCTAGAAATGCTGTTACTGTGGCATATACAATATATTAGTATTGTCTTATGAATAGAAATGGGCTATGATATATAGTAATAAAACACTAAGGCGAACTCCAAACAAAAATGGCAATTTTGGAGTCTTAATACATAGGTCACAAAGACAGTACAAAGACACTGCAGATTTTCTGTGTAGGATTTAATTCCATGGAACTTAAACCCCACATACTGTCCAAAAGAATTGCTCCAAAGTTTATGACTCTCCTTTGAACTCTAGATGAGCTAGAAACACTTTTAGTGTTCAGGATGACTCAAAAAGCCTGGCTGCATATTCAGAACCCGTTCAAACATTAAGACTTCAATCTAGAGCAAAATAAAACTGGAGGAAGTTGTTCGAGTTGTGAAAAATAACTGAGTGTTTTCACTTTTGTCTCTCACAGATTGAGGTTGAAAATGTTACCAGCTTGCTCAATGAGGCAGAAAGCAAGAATATCAAACTGACTAAAGATGTGGCAACTTTAGGATCTCAGCTACAAGACACACAGGTAAACTTGTATCTAGTAACAGCTCTCCTACAGTTTTGTGAAATATGCTTTAAGAAGACCTCAGCTAATGATTGTCTTGTTGGTTGATGTGGTTACTGTAGGAGCTGCTTCAGGAAGAAACACGGCAGAAGTTGAATGTGACTACAAAGCTTCGTCAGTTAGAGGATGATAAGAACAGCTTGCAGGAACAGTTGGATGAAGAAGTAGAAGCAAAACAAAATCTGGAGAGACATATTTCTACACTGACAATACAGGTATCAGTATCATACCTAAATCATTAACTCTATCACCAAGTTTTTTCAGTAATTCAGACAGACAGAACTATCCTAGCACAATATAAAGAACTTCAGGAACTCATGTTGTTAGCCCAGATGGCATAAATGGAGACAGAAGTCTTCTAGTATCTTTAGCATAAGTATATATTAAAGAAGTCCCAAGGCAGTTTTGCACACTTGGCCTGTGTGTGCATACTAGGCAGGTAGTCTGCCTCATTTAATGAAGGATGGATAACTGTCAATAGCTTAACATGGGTCAAATTAGAGGTTCTGTGGTCCTGGTTTTCTCCTAGTCCCCTTCTGTGCCAAGCTTTGTCATCCGTGATATAAAGATTTCTTCTCTAAATTCAAATTTCAGCTCTCCGACTCTAAGAAGAAGCTACAGGAATTCACTGCTACAATAGAAACTATGGATGAAGGTAAAAAGAAACTCCAGAGGGAAATTGAAAGTCTCACACAACAGTTTGAGGAAAAAGCTGCTTCTTATGACAAACTGGAAAAAACCAAGAACAGACTCCAGCAGGAGCTGGATGACCTAGTGGTGGACTTAGACAACCAGCGTCAGCTGGTCTCCAATCTGGAGAAGAAACAGAAGAAGTTTGATCAGGTGTGGATTTAAGATTCTCCTTTGCTGTGTTATCACCTAACTTCTCTAGTAGTCACAGGGAATCAACTGAAAGATGATAGTGAAAGATAAAGCAGGGTCAAAAAATAAGCTAAACTTGAATGAAACATACAACATAACAGTTATTTTCTATGCATATACATTAATCAAAATACAGATTTCTCTCTGTCATTATCAACTGACAAAGTTGTAACAGAAAAACGTATACTAATATTCCTATATTAATACTACCTTTTTATAGATGCTGGCTGAAGAGAAAAACATCTCTTCAAAATACGCAGATGAAAGGGACAGAGCAGAAGCTGAAGCTAGAGAAAAGGAAACAAAGGCTCTGTCCTTGGCCCGTGCACTTGAAGAGGCATTGGAAGCCAAAGAAGAACTGGAGAGAACAAACAAAATGTTGAAAGCTGAAATGGAAGATCTTGTTAGCTCCAAAGATGACGTCGGCAAGAATGTAAGTTTGGGGTTCAGAATGATTTCCACAGTAACTTAGAACAGCAGCTGACAAACAAATAATTGCTTTCAGTGTGGGAAGTTTTCTGTAGCACACAAATCCATTCAGCAAGATCAGGTATTCATGCAGAACTCCAAGTTTATTCCATTTGCATCCAAACCTTCAAGAGACTTGGCAAAGTAACAAAGTTACTTTTATTCTTAACATGGTTTCAAGCCTGAAGATTCTAATTGATTTCTAAGACTGAAAAATATTAAAGACTCTTTAATTCATTTAGTAATTTAATAATGAACTTTCAAGTTGTAAACTCTGCAAATCTCATTTTAATTATTACAGTTGACTTTATCACCAGCTTAATGTGCAGTTGTATAGCAGCAACAAATTTTCACTGATACATTGTAATAAGAGAAGTGATAGGCAATGATATGATAACGTCACTTCTAATACTAACAAAATTGAGTGATGCTACTTAACTGATGAAAAATGAACATTTAAGATGTAAGGAATCTCAGGTTCTTTCAAGACAAAATATACAAAAAATACTGTTTACCACATTGTGTGCAAATTAGCTCATTCACTGTCACAGCTGATGTTTTCAAATGTGGCCTATATAGAAAATAAGGTGAGTTTAAGCAGATTTATTTTTGTATAACATATCTATAAATTTCTCATTGCTTAAAAGGTCCATGAATTGGAGAAGTCTAAACGGACACTTGAACAGCAAGTAGAAGAAATGAAGACACAATTAGAAGAGTTAGAGGATGAGCTACAGGCTGCTGAAGATGCCAAACTCAGGTTGGAAGTTAATATGCAAGCCATGAAAAGCCAGTTTGAAAGAGATTTACAAGCCAGAGATGAACAGAATGAGGAGAAGAAGAGACAACTGCTTAAACAGGTATCATTCTTTGTTACTGTGTTTGTAATTGTAAACCAAAACAACTGAAAGTCCCCAGCCTCATGCCCTTACCAAAGCACTTTACTGTAATAAGAAAATGTATTTCATTGTGCTTGGCAAATAAAATATGTATAGGTTATTGCACTAAGAAGTCACAAGATAATATAACAGCATTGTGCACCTGCTACTTAAAAGCAAAATACAGTTGCTAACATATGTAGCAAGTCAGCACTACAGTCAATGTAGAATAAAATGCATGATTTTTTTTCCCTAGCACAGTAAATACAACTTTCCCTGCATTCTCAGAGCAAGTGAAATAAAACAGTTTCTATTATATCTGCCTTCCAAAAGTACATGAAACAGATAACAAAGCATTGGAAATGAAAACAGACAGGACAGAGCCCATTTGCACAGTAATGTTGTTATGGCAAGGACAAATCCCATAATCTTATTTCCACAAGTACAGGCCCATATTGCTGACTCCTTTGAAGAATCTTCAATTTTTGAACAAAATAGAAATGCACTTTAACTACTAGTAATACCACAATTAATAGAGACACAAATTGTGTAGATTATCCAGACTTAACACAGAGTGTTTAAGACTGTTCAAGGACTCTGTCTAAGCATGTCATCTCTAATGATCAGCTCCATGAATATGAAACGGAACTGGAAGATGAGCGGAAGCAACGTACCCTGGCAGCTGCAGCCAGAAAGAAGTTGGAGGTTGATGTCAAAGATCTAGAAAGTCAAGTTGATTCTGCTAACAAAGCTCGGGAAGAAGCCATCAAGCAACTTCGCAAACTACAGGTATGTAAAACCCAAAGATTCAGGCTTTTCTATTGATGTCTTTTGTACATACATAGCATGAAAGTTTGGTGACATCTGTGAACTAAATACCTGATACAGATGATATGTTGGAGGGTCAGATGGAAGCCTTTAACTAGACCTACCATAACCAAGAATCTGTACTGTAAAGCTCAATATGAATGATGAAGGAAAATTTCATCACGTAAATAATGATGAAAATCTTAAATGTCATAATTGCAGAGAGCTTCCAACATTCTCTGCCCAACATCTATCTGCTTTTAATTTAACTACACGAAGGAAAACAGATTCCATTGTAGAGAAAGGGCTACAAGATAAAACTGACTATGACCTCAATCCTGTTCTAACAGTGAGTCAGAAGCAAAAAAGACTCCTCAGAAGATACTAATTTAGGAAGTCATGCTGTTTCTAGCTAAACAAGGAAAGTGGACATATTCACAAAGATTAAGATTGCACATACAAACATGGAAGGGAAATAAGGACGATAGGGATTGCAAAAGTCACAGTGCACAAGTGGAAGCATCACTCTCCTTGGAATAATATTTAAGATTCTTCCGACATTTTAGCTGATCTCTACAGAAAATACACATGGACATTATGATTACATAAACATTATGTGTTCTATTCTGTGCATATTTCTTTACACTGAAATTGTAGTAAAACTAGACAAAAATAAACCTTCATTATTCTTTTCAACAAGGCTCAGATGAAGGACTACCAACGAGATCTGGATGATGCACGGGCTGCCAGAGAAGAAATATTTGCTACAGCCAGAGAAAATGAGAAGAAAGCCAAGAACCTTGAAGCTGAACTCATCCAGCTTCAAGAGGTAAAATGGAAAATTTCTAAAGCAGTATTAAGCAGAATATACATGATATTTAGTAGCTAAACAGAACTGCATGGAAATGATATAGTAGCTAGGGAAGGAAAATTAAAAACAAAATTTGTAATAAGTCTCATGCATTCCAATAGAATTGTTGGATATACATCTGAGCATAGCCAGGTTATGCTGAAAAATAAAATAAACACCTTGGAGGAAAACACAATTCAGGTTTAAAGGGAAACAAACTCTACAATTCAATACAAATAGTTTACAATAGCTATAAACTCTTCCCTTGCATTTATGATTTAAGAGTTTATTCCATTAACCAGGTAACCCAGCTTACACCAGTTTGCAGTTGCGTATATTTGTCTGAACACTTCTCATTTCTTTACTATGCTGCTTTTTCCTTCACTCTTAGGATCTGGCTGCTGCAGAGAGAGCTCGCAAACAAGCAGACCTGGAGAAAGAAGAGATGGCAGAGGAACTTGCAAGTGCTACTTCTGGAAGGTAAGAACAGACTGGACTACTCAACAAAGCTATAACCGTGCTGCTGAACATTGCACAATTGCCAAGAGAAGGTATATTCCATTCCAAGTAGCCATCCTGTCTTGATAACATGTACACATCTGACCTGTTTCAGTATCTGATTTTCTTTTCATCGGGAATTATAGGTAGTTCCTAACAGTTTTAGACATGTTCAACTGGTCAGAGCTGTAACTCTACACTTCTTAAATTTAAACTTGCAGAACAAGCCTACAGGATGAGAAACGGCGCCTGGAGGCCAGAATTGCCCAGCTGGAGGAAGAGCTAGATGAGGAGCACAGCAACATAGAAACAATGAGTGATCGCATGAGGAAAGCAGTACAGCAGGTAGAGTTCAATTCAGCATCTGTCACTTTGTTTGCATTCCAATGAAATTTTTTTGTGGCTTTGAAAATATATTTGGGGAAGTGCCTCCATGAAACACCATCTATCATTTCCCTGAAAATACACAGCGCTTTTGACAGCATCCATTCTTGCCCTTGCAGGCAGAGCAGCTGAACAATGAGCTGGCAACAGAACGAGCAACTGCACAGAAGAATGAAAATGCCAGACAGCAACTAGAGAGGCAGAACAAAGAGCTAAGGAGTAAGCTGCAAGAGATGGAGGGAGCTGTGAAGTCTAAATTCAAAAGCACAATTGCTGCTCTGGAGGCCAAAATTGCTTCTCTTGAAGAGCAATTGGAACAGGAGGCCAGGTACTTAGGCTTGCAGAGTACATAAACATCCATTTATTGGTGCAGTTAATGAGACAAAGTAAACAAATGCGTATACGGCCACTAATTGGAGTTGTTACAGATTCTGAGAAAAAAGCATTTTATTGCTGAAAAGTTCTACTGGTATGGCAAGAATCTGTTTCCCTACTTTGCCAAGTGACCCTAGCAGATTCTCTATTATACACTGTGCCATTTGTACAACTGTTTCCTGAGGAAATCAATTTCTGTTTTAGTAGATCTCTTTATCCCTTCAGGACCTTATCACACAGCAAAAACACATCATTTTTAGTTTTGTTTTAATCTGAAGACCTTTACATTTTGCTTAGAATTCATATATTAAATTCAGATAGGCCTTTACCGTATGGTTCTTTGGTGCCACATTCCTGAAGCCACATCACCAAATGTTGCACTGTTATTTGCAGAGACAAGCAGACTGCAGCCAAGACGTTACGCCAGAAGGACAAGAAGCTGAAGGATGCATTGCTGCAGGTGGAGGATGAGAGAAAACAAGCAGAGCAATACAAAGATCAGGTATGAGTCTGTACCATAAGGGTCTTAGTTGAGGGCACAGAAATTTTCAAGTCTTACTGAAAATTTTCAGGTTTCTACCTTTGCTAAGAAGGCAAGATTCCATGTTACAGCTCACAGTAGAGTCTGGGCTGGGACAGCTATAAAGCTGTTTGCTTAAAGACTTGACAATTTGAGTTTTCTTTCCTGCTGAGACAAGTGCCAAAACACTAGGCTTGGTCAATAAGCCAGCTGCAACAGCCTGCCTATACATGGTGATTTACAGGACTGTGAACAGCATCCCTTTTGGTACACGAAAAGACGCTATCACGGAGACCATGATGACATTTTGTACCCTATTGAGAGATTTAACTTTACCTGACACATACCAACCTGCAATCCATGAACACAGAGTCAGGACTGTGTAAGCATAATAAACTTTTTTTTTTTCTGAATATAGCATCAGCAAAATTAACTCCCACAAAGTAGTTATATTTACATTTTAAGATTTTAACTTTTGCCTTTGACAGAAGTGAAAACTCAGAAATATAAACAGATATATGAAATAAAAATGAGAATCTAAAGCTATCTATCAGATGTATTTCGACTTAAAGAATTACTTAAATGGTTTTCGTGTAGGCTGAGAAGGGCAACCTACGACTCAAGCAACTGAAAAGGCAGCTGGAGGAGGCTGAGGAAGAGTCTCAGCGTATCAACGCAAACCGCAGGAAGCTGCAGAGAGAGCTGGATGAAGCTACTGAGAGCAACGAAGCCCTGGGCCGGGAGGTTGCAGCACTGAAGAGCAAGCTAAGGTAGAGTGCCATTGTTTGAGAAAAATGGAAATTTAATATTAAACTAAACTACTATACCTTGAGATTTAGTATTAAACTAAAGAAGTAAAAAGATAATCTAGTCAAGTAACAAACAGACACAGATAATGCAAGGAGTAACTTTGCAGTATTAGCTTGGCAAATGCAACAATAGTCCAAAGTCAGAAGGTGAAGCGCATATCGTGGACTGCAGTAGTTTCAGGATTTTAGCTGTGAGATCAGCAACTTTGACAACGTGGCATAGACCTTACTATTTTTCTATCTGAAAGTCCTGTTGGCTTAAATAGGAACAAAATTAGGCTTGGTTGCTTTTGAAAATACTCCTATGGCTGTATATATTTATTTCTACAGTTACAAATTGGTAGAAACAGTCATGCTTTTCATACTTACACTTATGCACAAGTCATATGTAATGACTGTGATCAATCTTGTACACCTTTACAGGCAGCAAAAGGCAAAGAATGTTATACAACTCTTATTCAAAAGTTTCTTGACCTCACCTTTCCTTATTTAGGGTCAATAGACCAAGGAAAGACAAAATATTACTTTGCATTTTCTTATTAAAACTGACTAGGTAAAAGATAAAGCTGTGATCAGCCAGATACATACCTGAGTTTTCCTGCACTTGATGGGTCTGAAAATACTAAGTCACTGAAACACAGGCTGAATTAATTTATAGGAAATTTCTGTATCTGCATCATCAAACTGTAGAACTCTGCTTTCTACCTAAAAACAGAAAGTAATTCTAATGAAACTAAAGCACCTGCCTAGTTGTGTTCTTGCTGCTCTTTAGTTTTGCCATTGACAGCATGAACTTTCAGACGAGGATACTTAGTTCAAAGCAAAGAGTTAAGGATGTGGTAGCCTTTTCCATTAGCACCACCTGGGTTGGTACACACTCCTGGCTGCTTTACATAATAATTGCTACATCCAGCCCTTTCTATGTAGAAAAGGATATTTACATTGAGTGGCAGATTACTTTTGTTTGATCTGAATGTATTGTAATTGGCTGTAATGTACTTTGTTTAATTATTTTAAAAGTAATATACCTGCCTCTGATCATGACTATGTGCTTAGTATAACTGCCCGGGATTCTTTATCTCTGTTTCAGAGGGACACAGGAACCTTCGCATGACTAAGCAGGTACCATGCCTTCAACTTTGCAGCTAGCTTGTGTTGTACAAATTCCATTTTCTTTGGCCCAAGTAAAAATTATGTGAGGTTTCTGCAAACTGTGAAGGCTTGGATATCTTGGCATTATTTTTTTAAAAAAGAGACAAATATTACAATAATCTAGCTACCATCAGCTGTTCATCAGTGATACAACTTTCTTACAAGTAGGCTATGTACTGTCGTAGACTTACCGTGTTGCATTCTCACTTCTTATAAGCTCTACCAACAGAGTACCCGATAAAGTACTCTGACATTTTCTGCATGTCAGTTGTCTTTTTTTTTGCACCTATTTACAGACAAAGATGAAAAATTTGCAAATCAAATACACCATTAATTAGTAAAATTGATTAAAAGCACTAATGAACAAGGAGAGTCACAGCATGTTAAGTGTTTCACATTATTTCTTAAGCATATTGTAATGTTGACTCTAAGGTAAGATCCTACCTAATTCACATGAGATTTTAGAAGACCTTATTTGCATGTGGTTTATTACACATTTATGCCATCCAATAATGAATAAAAGGAAACTGTGCCTTTTGTTACATAGCACTCCGTGCCTGTGGTTGCTTACAAATCGCTATTACTAAGGCTTTTTAAACTATTTTGCAGATGTTATTTTGCTTGTCTACAGTGTGTTGCTTGTCTACTGCTACTGAAATGTAAAGCACAGATGCAGAAATTAACACAAACACTGTAATATAGCACAGCGTTACATTACACTTCATCCCATTCTCTAGAAATAGGAACAACACCTGCTGTTGCAAAAATTAAAGAGCTACTGCCTTGTAATATTTGTATATCTTCTATTTTACATATGCTGAATTTCGCTGTGAATACACAAATATTTAAAGAAGCTGTCTTGTCCTTGCATGTGCCTTTCAGTCAGCCTAATTTTCCCAGAGTGTTACCCAAGCATCACTCCAGTAGCACTTTTTCAAAGGTAGACTAAATAGATGCTAAGCAAAACACTAATGCTAAGGGCTTGCCTCAGCTGTATGCATTACTCTGAAGGTACTGATGCAGATGATCACAAGATTATCAAAACCATAAACCTGTTTCAGATTAACAGATTTAAACAAAAATTATTTATAAACAGGACCAAAACCAGTCTGAAGGAAGTTCACTTTTTTTGTAGCCAAAACTGTACTGCAGGACTTGGTTACATTCTTTCTGTCACCCTCCACCAGTAACATGTTCTTTTATAGTACTTCAGCGAACTACAAGAGTAAAAAAGTCATCTGACAAATGTCTTGTACATAAGCCTAGATAGCAAGAGTCCAAGGAGGAAAGGGAGCTGAAGAGCTCTTCCTAGTGAAGACTGAGATCTTCATTGACAAGATCTAACAAATTTATTGACCTAACTAGAGCATAGAAACAAATATCTGCCATCATAGCATAATAGATGCTGCTGGTTTACTTTGTCAAACACAACAGAGTAGAAACGTACCCTTGTCTTAGGGTCTTCTAATACATGTCTCAGAACTAAGGCTATGAGTACATCTGAAGTATTATTATCCATCTAGTTGCTTGCTCACATCATAAGTTACCATAAAGGGTTGAAAAAACAAACAAAAAAGCACACGTACACAGTGTGTTCTACCTTGAAAAAACAGGTTTGTACTTTAAAATAAGTTAGGCCAGCCAACATTCTTTTCTACTTCCTTAGTATGGAAGATTGAACTTTTAACTTGAATAGCTGCTGCAGAAAGGTCAACTCTGGCTTAGTCTTTTGCAAGGACAAGACAAGCCTTTAAATATTTACACATGATTGCTGTTCCCAAAAGTACAGAGTTGGATATATTTTAATACCAAATTATTTATTTTGGCATAACATTCAGTGATCATGAATTCATTTTGTTGCTTACGTCTGTAGTCTCAAGCCTTTACAAAGGTTTGCTTAATTAGGAGCAAGTAAGAGGCCATGTTACAAAACTCCAGTGTTTTGTAGCACACTAGCAATGAAGGCCAAGATGAGACATACTCATCTTCTGTCTTACTTGCTCACACCTCCCAAAAATATTAACCTTGAGGACCATAGAGTCCCTGGCTTGGGCTGGAGCTATGAAATCTATTGGGATGGGAGGGAAAAGAAAAGGGGGTAACATGGGAAAAAAAAAAAAAAACACTTTCTGCAAGTTTTTCTATAAGACATTGTCTCTGCTGAATGTCAGCATATGAATTACAACCATTCCAAAACAGTGATGGCTTCCTCTCCCTATTGTGGCAAAGGCTGGAGCTACTCACAGCCTCGAATGCCATGTCACAGCACCCATGGTACTCTGAGCAACACAGCCTGACTGTGGGATCAAAAAACACCCACTGACATCCCCAGCACCACTCCAGTCTCTGGCCTCACTAGTCTTCAGTAACTGGTAAGCTTATTCAGACTGTAGGTCAGAAATTCAGCATGAGCTTTCTGTGTCTTCTTGATTTTTGAGAAAGGCAGGATCAGTGCTCCACTGAGGTGGGGATAAGCAATTCCCTTTCGCCAATCCCTTCTAAGCACACTCAGTTGTAGTCCCCATAGGAAAAAAAAAAAAAAAAAGGAAGAACATGGCATTTAGGGCAGATGAGACAATTTAGAATAGACTTCAAGGACAAGAACAGGAATTCCATCACAGTTCCAAGCAAATGGTAGTCTGAACCTGTCCATATATTACCCTTAGATGCTACAGAGAAGACAACTGGTAGGTGCCCACAGCTCTTTGCTGTTTTGCTTCTAAAAATCTCAGGCCCACAGGTACTGTTACAAAACCTCAGTGCTTATTTGTGAGGGCTGTAAATGACCTAACATCTGATTTTATTTTTTATTTTGTTACTGCAGGAGGGGAAATGAACCAGTATCTTTTGCCCCACCCCGTAGATCTGGAGGCAGAAGAGTAATTGAGAACGCAACAGATGGAGGTGAAGAAGAAATTGATGGAAGAGATGGAGATTTCAATGGAAAAGCCAGTGAATAAACACGCTTAAAATTGCACTGCAGCAAGGGGAGGGAGAATGATATTTAGCACTGTTTAAGTCTACTCTTAGTGTCAAGGTCACACACACCCACTCCTCTGATGATGATGAAAGCACAACTGTCTTGTCTGCAATGTATAGATTCATGGTAAAAGTACTCAAAAACTTTTATCATGAAATGTTTTTGAAAAGTTTTGTCTTAAACTCAGAGTAGTTCATGAAGAATCTTCCAGAAAGTGAGTTCCAGTAGTTCAGACAATTTAAATCTCAGTGAACTGAAGTTTACAAAGGATTTGTAGGACTGTTGCAGGAAAAAAAAAAAAAGAAAAGGCATTGGTCAGTTGATCTTTTCTTAAACTTTCATTTTGTCTTAAGTATTCAGTATAGTATTTTTTTTCCCTGGTTACTACACCCCTGATGCACCATTCACAAGGAGGAAGTGCCTTTTTAATCACATACTGAAAAATAAAATATCATTGTTCAAATTAAACCAACGGTTATGGTTTTATATGCACCATGGATGTGCTTACACACTAATAAAAGTCTATAAAAACTACTCCGATATTCTTGTGTGCAGATGTTACTCGGGTGCAACACAACACACCAGAAGGGAATGGGAGTTGCAATAAAACTTTACAACTCAAATACCTTTTTGAAAATGTCAGTGATTGCTTTTGAAAGAATAAAAGACATGGTAAATTCAGCTGGAGAAAAAAAAAAGGCATGAAGCACGTGAGACAGGCTTAGCTACCTCATGAAGACATGGTGCTGAGAAACCCTAGAATGCACCCAAGGATGGGCAACACCTACGAGAGACTTGTACTCTTCTAGTGCAGCATCCAGGAAGCAGACAGGGTTCTAAATGCCTGCACTGAGGTAACTGAACCCACATGTGAAGCATGCATATGGATATTTCCAACTAAAGCCTCTAAAAGCTGGCTGGAAACAAATTGAAACAGCAGGCCACACTTAGGCTCATTGATCTAAGCCAAGCTATTTGGTATTAAGGGATCAGCATGCAGTTAGTTTTATTTTTGGATCACTCCAACAGGTCTGCAGCTCACTCCTGGGAACTACCAGGACCTACCACCAATCCATGCAGCTCTAACACTCAGATAGCAGCTAGCTTAGTGGACACACTGAGGCAGTAGAGAACCACATACTGCAAAGTCAGGAAGATTTGCTCTGAGTACAGAGAATTTCCATGATGTCTTACATTGTACTGCAGAAGAATGTTAAAGCAGTGTGACCACTGGAAGAGCAAATCGTGCATCATCCTGCCCACTGATGATCACTTTCTAAAAGCGATAATTATTCCACAAGGCAGAATGCTCATGAACGTGACAACTTCAGAACAGAAACCATTTAGCCAGCAGAATCAGATCCCAAATAATTTTCTTTTTTTGAGTAAATAGAAAAGGAAGAGCTTAAATAATACATTCAGAGTGATTAAGATGACAAGCTGGTGAGGGGATGAAAGCTTTTCACTGTATAGTAGCTCGTGCTTTAGCTCCTTTCGGGTAAGAAAAGAGTGCCAACTCAGTGTGACAGAAGATGACAAAAATACTAAAACAGATTACAGCCTCAGTTCAAGATTTTAAGAGATTTTAACGCTAGACACTGTGAAAATCCTAAAGGCATCATCAGCTATGGCAGCAACATTCTCATCAGAACAAGAACAAAATGCAGGAAAATTCGCATACAATTTCAGCGAACAATGTCTCTTCAGGGTTTGTTGATAAGAAACAGCAAAGAAACTGATGACAAATACTTATGTGGTAAGCACAGCTGGCAAAAAGAAAAATTCAAAGTGAACAACTAGCATTCAAAATAAGCTTTATTCTGCTCCCCAGTTAAGCCAACTTTGTAGATGGCTTGAATAATGGGAACAGACTGTGGTTATTTCCTATTCCAGAGAAATAGATGCATCAATAGTTATTTTCACATCATTAAAAAAAAACAAAAAAAAAACAAGTACGCATTTTGTCACGTAAATTTCTCCCTCTCTCACCAAATATAAAAATGTTTACCCACTATTGTTTTTGCAAGTACAAGCTTTTCTAATGTGTATTAATACTGCAAGTGTACTTACTCCATTTAAAAAAATGTAGTGTATTTCGGTAGGGGAAACACTCCAACTTAAAAAAAAAAAATTCACTATTCTGACATACTTGCTTAGCAGAAAGGATTCTCAAGCTAAAAACATTGCTAAACTAGTAACAGCCAAAAACATCCCCATTAAAAACAAAGATAAAACAAGTTTAATTCATAAATACCCAAGGCACATTAATAAAGGGAAGTCTGGAAACTAGTAAAACCCACTTATTAATAATATGTTAGAACTAGAAACTTGTTCAACAGCCAGGTTTTATGGGTCAAAATACAGCAAAAGGGTATCTATAGGCTAATCCAGGGCAAAGTTCTCTACCTTCTGGGATCTCCCAAGTACCCCAAGTATTAAGCATTCCTCACCTTTTAACTATTATCTGTTCTTCAAGGTAAATTATTGCTTACAAAGCTTCACCACTATGCAGGAATTTGTGTAGTGATATTCTGACCAGCAAGCAATCCTACTAAGAACGGAGCAGCTTCCCCACAGAAATACACCCATCTCTACCTAAAACCACTCCTCTAACTTTGGTGACAGCACTAGAAAGCCAGAACATTATAGGTGATTATTAACACCAAAATCTATAACCTGAAGAGTTGCACTGGTAACCTACTGTAGGTAAAGGGACAGTAACTTTAACTGGCAGTGTCAAAGCAGGAGTTATTCACAGCGATGAATATGGGAAGCAATTTTATGTCCTGTGCTGCTAGGCAACTTCGTTTCATCATACTACCCACACAACTCAGCAGAGAAGCTGGAAGGGCAAATCCATAAGATGTCATTGTCAATAGTAGCTTCTTTTTCATGCCTCACCTACCCTTACACTTCTGTTTGGTTGCCTATTGATGTTCTCTTTAAAGTTATATGACATATGATTTTATTTTTCCTTTTTATAGCAGCATTTTAACAACACTTTGTGAAGGATGGCTCATTGGTCCAGGAATACTTGAAGACCTTGTTCCAAACTCCCCGCGTTTCACCAACCTGCAAATACAAAGCAGAATTTAGGGCATTTCTTGCTCAGTTTTACCATCTCAATCACAGTATCAGGTCATTTACAAGAATGCAACACTAAGCAGGAGAAACCAACAGATTAAAAAAAAAGTACCCTGAGTATCAAGTGAGCTTGTTACTTAACGAGGCTAAGTTACCACTGTAAAACAAGGTTCTATTTCCCTGAGTAGTGAGAAACTAGATTTTACAGGTTAGAATTTCAGTTCTTATATTATTACTGTAATAGAAGTGTAATCTCTATGGATCTATTAATCTAATCTAGTAATAGGAATATACCTTTAGGAATATGCAAATGTATGGCCCCTGAGGCTCTCTTGTAGGTTTCTCCCCAGGCTGCAATACCAAGTACTATATGGAACATTCTTTTCACATGACAACTTAGGGCAGGTGCTAACAAGACAAACCAGTATTCCCAGATCACTGGTCTGGCTGAATAGTTGCATCTGGTGTAGGGAACCTGTGCAGGGGGGCTGGACTTGATGATCTCTAGAGGTCCCTTCCAACCCCTATGATTCTGTGATTCTGTGATCTGCAATGACTATGAACACTGAGAAAACTTAAAAACAAAAAAATAAAAATAAAAAAAACAACCCACCCAGTACAAGATTGGCATGGTTTAGGTACTGAACTGTAATTTACAAAAAGCATATAGATTTCCATTATTTTGGGAGCAGGAGGAAAGAGATAACCATTTCTGTCAGGTAACAGTTTTTGTCAGTTGCTATCTGGAAACACACCGTAGCAACTATTAAAGCATTCAAATGAGTTGATTCATTATTCATTTCCCTCCACTTCCCCAGCTCTCACATGGACAAAAATCCTAACTGTGATAAGGGAAGTCCCCATATGTCAAAATGGTGCAGTGACGACTCAGCAAAAGAACAAAGCATAAACCAAACTAAGCCAATAAGCATGAGCTTATTCTGTTGTACTTGCTCACATTTAAACACTGGATTTATTATAAGGTGTTATAAATGCTTTGAGTTTGAACTTGATCACAGCTAGTCTTCAGATTTCAACAGCTAGTTATTATCAATCTTGAATAACTAAATTTCCTACCTTCTGGAAACAGATCTGTCTCTACCAAAACAAAAAATGAACAAGAAATAGAACAGCACTAAGTCAGAGAGTACCAAGTACTAAGACAAAACAGCTGAGAACAGCACTAACCCTGTATCACAGAGAGGCTGATGAGGACTCACGCGTGTTTCAAGGACATCTCTGTTCATGTACATGGACACTGTAGTTCTGTTTGGAGACTGGTCATACACAAAGTTTCGGCAGGAAGCAAGTTTGGACTCCAAAGCCTGAGGTAAACATAGGTAATGTAAAATGTCACAAGATGTCATTTTGACACACAAAAATGGCACTGAGTATGGATTTTTTTTAGTCTGCTTTAAAATTAGTTGTCTAGCAGAGGAACCTCCAGATTCTTGACACCAATGCTATACATGTATACATTTAATTTCATTAAATGTTCATCTGAACTATTTGCTTCCCTAAACTTACATTAGGTTGTGTGTACTGAGTGGTACACCAGAGCCACAGATACCCTATTCCCTACCACATGCTCCTTTCCCAGATGGTTCCACCTCCACTGCTAGGATAATTTTCTGCTGTATTAGTTCTGCAAGTCAACCCATACGAATGCTTGTGCCAACACAGCAAGCATTGGATCATGAGTGAAAAGACAGGAGGAAATTATGTGATAACTTCCCCATCATCAGCACTACCTCAAATGTCAAACTACACAGCATCAACTCATCAAGACAGTAGGTACTACTTAAAAACACAACTGGAGTATTAATGAAAACTTCATCAAAAGCCACTGGACAGCAGGCTCAGTTTGCTTTCTTCTCTGCCCTCCAATTGAACAGATTCACTCATCATTCACTCATGCCAGTCTGCCTTTTTTTCTGCACACATTCTTTCAGAAGTTTGGAGAGGAAAAGAGGTCATGACTCCATACATGTAAAACGTTTCAGAAAAGCAGAGAGAGGTCTTATATCTGTTTGAGGGTTGTTCAGAAATGTACAGAATCAAAACCAAATTTCAAGGCCACACTTGCTAACTTGCTTGCTGAGATAGTCTTCCCAGTCTCTGAGTAGCAGCACAGATACTCAATCCTGGCTACGGTATCAGACAGTTCTTCCTTTCCAAGATCTCTGGCTACCAAGTAAACACTTACCCCTACTTTTCTCAGCAAGTCTCCCACAATGTTCAGCGCAGATATTCTGGCAGCAGGTGTGAGAGGGGTTGCACTGTAACTGTCCTCAAAGCCTACAAGGCAGGTTAAATACATTACCCGTTATTTAAAAACAAACAAAGAAACAAACAGAAAAATCAATTTGACACAATCAGAAGACTGGCTGGCATATTGAGAAGATGAAACATTAGTATCTTCACCTTTGTGTATCTGACCTTCAAATCCTTCACCTCCACTAAAAATATGAAGCACTGACTCCCTGAGATAGCTCAAGTTACTAAGTCCTAAAACAAAGTCTCTAAACATGCCATGGTTTATATTTCTACCAATCTGTTCTACCAGCCTACTTTGCATCCCTATTACTGCAACAGCACCAGAGTTGTGTTCTCAGAGAAGGCCATCATCTCATTTTACAATAAATCTTTCAATCCTTTTTTGAGGAAGTACAAGTTCACTCCCACAGAACAGTTTTAGGTTAAAAGAACCAAAGCCTACAGTCAAACTTTGTAAGTGCTCAACTGTAATGTTCAGTCACCAGCATGTGACAGCAAACTCCTTGTTGTAATCTCTGATACACAGCTACACAAGTTTCTGACTTTAAGTACAATGGAGATTGGAGTTAGTGTTGGAGGGTTGGAATACTTATTTTTTTAATGAGCACTGAGTATTTCAGTAACTGATTCTATTGGCACAAAAGCAGAGATAGTCATTTAGTAAGGCTAGCTAGGATGACATGTCAGTGTCCTGCTGTTCCAGAGTAAAAGGAAGACTTCTCTCAGAGCACCTACACTCATAGAGAAGCCTTTTCTATTAACAAAAACGTGGCACCAAAGATAAAGAAGAAGTTTTTAAAATCTTTTCCCTAAATTAGCTCAGTGTCTCTGGAACAGCTGTGAACAAATAATCAAGTCCTAATAGCTCATTTAGTCCCTTACAATTATTATTAAGGGACAATTCACATCAAATGGAAATTAATAGTTTATGAATAAACTTCCAAACTTACGGTCAGTGAATACTGAGATCATGGTGACTGGATTTAGGTGGATTTAACTGAAATGCTCAGCTCTGCTCCTATCTTCCCATTCCTATTGTAGCCAGAATCTACAGTGAAAACAAGGGTATGACATAGTATTGCTGCGCTTGTTTCCCTGTCACACACCTCTCCTAAATGTTGCAGGGGTGGGTATGTTGACATTAGGTGCTCGGTGCACAGATGGAGTTGAAGGCAAAGATAAGGATGCTTGAACTGCAGTATCTGTTCTTTCTGTTTCCAGAGTAGTTCGCATTGGTGTTTTGGGTTTCTCCTGTTTCTGCTGCACTGCAAGCTCTTGCCGTAGATCTGTGAGTGAAGCAACACAAAGTCTTTAGAATCAGTATTCACTAAGGCAAAAAGCATTTGAGAGAGTTCATTTTGCTCACAAGATCATTTTCTCATCCAGTCTTACTGACATATCAAGGAACTATGACATGAGATTATTTGAAACTAACTGGAAGCCAGAATAGTAAAATAGGCAGGCTTTGACTATCAGTGTTTCACTGACTCCACTTTTCACAGTCCAGGAAACAACAGAGGTTAATAGTTGCTAAAGAGGACCTTCACAGGTTACAGGAAGTCAGAAAGCACATGATCTAGCTGGACTGGATCTTAACACCTCAAGGCCCCAAAGCATCACTACAGATTAGAAGACTAAAACAGATTCTAGCTCTAGTTCAAGTTCAAGGACTGAGATGGACAGACGTGAAGCTTCATTGCTTCAGATGGCAGATTTAGAAGACAGAAATGTAAAAAGTCAAACTGATATAAAAAGAGTGGAGTGAACAAGTACAGGATGGGAGAAGATCCACTGTCAAACCTCTAGCTTCATCTTTCAGACGTTGCACAGACTCCAGAAGGTTTTCCTTCTCATCCAGCTCACTCTCCAGAAAAGCATTTCTTTCAATGGCCTGATTTAGACGTTGCTCAAAATCTTCAAGAGACATTATAGTGGCTCTGAAAGAGAATATACAAGATTTTATTATCAGGAATATAGGAACTCCCTCTCTCATAAGAGAAGGTAAAGTATCTTGGGTTAGGATTATTCTTTTATTTTCTTTAATTTTAGTTTTTTGAATATGAAATAGTGCAGTGGGAATAATGGAAGGAAAAAAAATCTCAATTTTAATTTTTCTTGAACACCTTCATCACAATCACCAGCTAGGTAGGCAGGTAGTTCAGAGTCACAGTGCTAAAAACACAACATTACAGACTACTTAGAGCCACCATATTTGCAAGACAGAACCGAAGTAAGAAAACATAGAAGACTGGTCACCTTTTCGCTCTTTCCAAGTCATCATTTGCTTGTTCAAGCTCCCGTATGTATTTCTGAAGTTGATCTTTAATAGCTTTTGTCTGTGCCAAGTCATCTTCCAGTGCAGAGATTTGCCTATACCCTTCTGAATGCTGCATTTCAACCTTTTCCTAGTCAAGAACAAACAAAATGCGTATCATGGACTTGGTATTGTCTTAGTCCTTTTAAAGGCGAAAAAAAAGACCCTGTGAAGTACTTAGAGAACTATCAGCTTACATGCAGTGAAATATCAACAAAGCCAATTGTTCACATATTTCTGGGCTGCCAATAGACAAGAGTTCTTCTTATCACTTTTTATCAAAGGACGGCGCTGGGGAGCAGTTCCTGATATCCACAGCAGAACTGTTCTATGTTCTCTCAGACAGCTCTCCCTTGTGCTTCCCCATCTCTCCTCTATCTACAAAGAATCATACTCTTACACACAGGTAACTTCCATCTTTTTCTGAGAAAAGGGCTTAAAAAACAGCTGTTTTGTTTACTTGTGTAATTCCCCACTCAAAGAGAAGACAAAAACAGTATGCCTGGTTCCCACCCAGTACAGGTAGTATCTCAACAGGCAAAGGACACAAAGCTCTTGAGTTCCTATATCATAGCATCCTGCAATCTGGAAGTTGTTTTATTATTTAAAAAAAGAAAAAAAGAAAATAGGGACAGCTGTTTCAAGACACAGTTGACAACCATAACACAGAGGCCCACAGAGGCCCACCTCCTTGAGCAGTAACACCAAGTACTGCCACAGAGAGGATCTACAGGACCTGTGAGGCAAACATACTGGTTAGAGCAGGATTATCTTCCAAAGGCTGTAAACTTGCCACCTGTTCTACCTGATACTGTAGAATGGGATGAACATGTACTGATATCCTGGAGTGAGGTGTACAAGACTAATTTCTGAGCCTTGGGAGCTCTAGCAATTTATAAAGCAGTATGTGAGAAAGAAGTAGCTTATTTTCAACTTTAAAAAAGAGTCAAGAAATACTTAGGGAACTAAGAAACAAGAAAGAGATCCAAGCACAATGCTTACACACTGCTAAGGGAACCCAGCAGGATTCTTCACTGCTGCTGCGGTTATATTAACCCAAAGCACATTCAGAGCTCTTGATTATAAAACATTTCAGGTGCAGCTATGCAACACTTCAGACATGAACCTAGAACAAACTGTCTTCCTTTACAGCATACATAATGGTATATTTAGAAAAAATACCAGTGGGGGAAGAAGTCTGAACTATACCGACACAAACAGTTCTCTAGTTATCATTTCCAGACATGGTTAGCATCACACTCCGTCACCTTGCTACTGGATCACTTTAACATGCCAGAGACTTTTTTGAAGCTTCAAGATTGCTAGATAAATAGCATTCCTGACATTCTTCTCTGTTTAGAATTTAACACACTTGAAGTCACTGAAAGCAAATTCACATTCTGGAATTTGAAAACAATGGCACATAGCCTAACACAACTGATAATCTGAATAGAGTTGTTTTAGTGCATAAAACACACAGATAAGGAGGAAGGAAAGAGAAACACATTCTGACTTTATTAATTCCCACTTATTTACAGTGTTAATTCTTACTTATTTACAGTGTGTACATTGCTATAATTCCTGATCCCTGAAAGCATTGGTGCACGTTGATTTAAGAGCCCCCACAAGCTCTAAGAAGCAGATTACTTTCTGCTAGCTTTTCAACACTCTAAATATGCCTTCCAAAGTATTATTTCCGTTTATACTTAAGGTAGCTTGAACTCCAGCAGCTGAGGAGTAGCAAACACATCAAGCTGGTAAACTCAAAGGTTCAAATTGTGCAGGCCTTACAAAGTTCACTAGTGTTAACCTAGATGTAGATGCCAATCCTTGATGGGTTCAGTTAACACTGCTGCTCAATAGCTTCATGAGTTTAATGCTTTGCTCTTGAATTGATTCAAATAAAAGACCAGAACAGCAAGGTTTGACCCTTTGTTTTCAGCCAATTGTAATAAACTATCAGCTGATCTGACCATCAATGGAGCCTCTGTTCCTTCACCACAGGCTGTTACCGCAATCTTCAGGCTACATGAATAACCAATTGTTAAAATGATCATTTCAAGTAGAAGATGTTTTTATAAACTTATCTACTATGAAAATTAAGTATGGACTTTTGAAACATTCGTGGTCCATATTTTAGAAGTTTTATGTCAATTCCTGCTATTTCCATTCCCTACTGCTTCAGCTCATTCATTGCCCTTTTCTCTCAGTTCTTATAGAGGAACAAAACAATCTATGCTCTCCTTAATCAAATGAACTGCAAGTTTTTGTTGAACAGATAGGCCTTCTTACTCATCAGCTTCCATGAGTTTATGTGGCTATGGGGAAAAGAGTAGGCCAATACTCCATATAATAAGCAAAGCATTTAATATTGCTATGCCACTAATACAGTAAGAACAAAGATCAGTGTGATAGAAAAAATAGCACCGTAACTATTTCTTATGTCACTCTGGTACGAAGTTCCATCTCAATAAGTTCATATCCCTTATATTATGCCATGGAAATTAATGCTTTTCAGCCATTTCTCTCCTCCAAGGAGAATCAACTGTAAATGGGATAAATTGTTGCCCCATTTCCATTAGAGATAGGTTCATCAACAAAATCAGGAATCAAATTTTCATTTCTCTCAGTGCTAGGTGTTACCCACTAGCTGCTGCTTATCTGGAACACCAGACAACAGTTACACAAGTATGCAAAAAGCATCTAAAACAACTAAGTTCTATGCAACACGACAACACAGCAGGAATGTTTGCATTTTATTTGTTCTATAATATCTGTTCACACAATGCAGACAGCAAGAAAGCCATACACAAAAGCACTCAGTAGATAGAAGAAACAGAACATCAGCTCTGTTGAGCTCATGTTTACTCCCCACTCTGCCACAAACAATTTTCTCTTGTTTCAAATCCATCTTGAAACATAGCCACAACTTGTTAATAGGGGTTCAGGAACAATAATGAGAATTTTAGAACTCTTCCAAGCAAATTACAGATTGATGTTTCTTAATTTTTCAAAGATATTTTCTGCTGCTCAATTTCTTCGTAATGCTGAACTCTTCCATCCACAAGGCAAGTTGAATCTGCACACACATGTCTCATTCACCTTCACACTCACAGTGCATAGCTACTGTACACATCATCCACTCTTACCTTAACAGACTCCAGTTCCATTCGCAAACGATTGTTTTCTGAAAGAAGGTCTCTGTTTCTGGACTCTGTTTGCTGCAGCTGAGTTTCCAGTTCAGCTTCATATTCTCGGCTCCCTTCTTGGAATTCACGCAGCTCCTCCTGTGTATTCTCAGCACTAGAACACAGTTCCAGCAACAGAATTCACCTTAATGAATCAAAACAATCTCTTGTATGCTAGAGGAAGCAAATACTACTTGCTAGCAGAGAAAGCTCTATGCCCCTCTCCAACACACACCGTCCTACTCAAACCAGAGCAGGGATCAAAAGCAGTAGTGTCATGGCAGCACTAATTCACTGCTCAAATAAGCATGAAGGAATCTGGGTGAAGTTAATGCTGAAACCTGTGGTACTACATTGTAACTACTGCCGCTAAAGGTAGTGCCACACAGGGAGTTAAACTCAAGGTAGCTCAGTTATTTGTGTCTTGGCATGCACTGCTTATACATCCTATCAAACAGCTTCAAGAAGTGAAACCACTGCCTTACCATTGCTTGTACTTCATAGCCAACTCTTTCCAGTATCTGGTTTCCTCTTCCACTGAGCTGAAGTGACATTCTTCTGAGTCTTCCATGGCAAGTCCTCAAAGTTTAAAACTCCTGTTTCATTTTTTCCCCTGGAAAATTAAAGGATCAAGCACTAAGAGCTAATGCAGTGAGTTAACTCTATTTTTCATAGTACAGTGGCGCACCACTCCTCCCAGGAATGCAGTGCATGTCTGGAGACCAAACTAAAGACCAGCATCAACAGCACTCCACTGGACACAATAAAAAAGTGAAAATCTCTACTGAATCATCATGTTCTTTTTCTCCAGGTCTCCCAAGGTTGCTGTAGACATCAACCACAGCAAGCATCTTCCCTCTGACTACAAAGCACAGAGGGTCAAATGTCAAACTTCAGCTAAAGCTGTGCAGATGCACACAGAACACAGGAGAAAAAGATCTCAGACACAACAAGAGCCATAGAGAAACACCGAACAAGAAACTCCAGGGAGACACAAAGAAGGTACTCAGGATTCTAGCTTCCTGTGTTAACACTTCCAGGAGCTCCTAAGCTTTTTATGGACATACCTGCTGAATACAAGAGAAAAAAAATTCTCACTACTCAAAACCACATGACTTAAAACCTGAAATATCACAATCCAGATATGGTTGATGGGTACAACATATCTGAATACCTCGGAGAGCCATGGGAGAAAGGAATTCCAGAAACTCCTAAGGAAAAGATTATAAGAGCTCCACAGAGGTTCTAGTGGGATAGCATCTGGTTGGACTAGATGTGCAGATAGATTGCAGCAACCCAGTGAGCAATCCAGACCAGCCAGGAGTCCTTGTGCAAGCATAAGCACAGGCACATGTCATAGTTACAAAAAGGAATGACTCACACAAGAGCCATGTGGAAATCAAGCACTTTAAGTTGGTAACTCCTGCTTGAAGACTTAAGTAGACACTATAATCAAATGCCTTCTGATGCAATAAACAGGTAACTAGCAAGTATCATTTTATATGAGGTAGTCTTAACAATGGAAAAGGATTGGTCCTGAAGCTCTTGATAATCTGCCATGGGCAGCCCTAAATAAGGCAAAGATTCCACAGGCATTATGAATTTAATGGAAACCTCAACAAATTAAGGACAGGAAGCCAAAGAGTTAATGGTAATGGCAGTTGTCTGAACTATATCACTGAAATCTAAGGATCAAAGAAACAGTTATTGCAGCTAATTCTACACCAATGGGAAAAAAATAATGTCATAACCCATATTCACACTTCCTTCTCTGCAAAACCACCTGGTTCAAACAGCCAACTATCTGGTACCTCTCCCAAGAAAAGTTTAACTTTTGCTCACCTCTACTACAGAATACAGCATCAAGTACTCACAGCAGTCTGGTGATCAAAAATCCAATTCTTTCATATCCAAGCAGAGAAAAGCACAAGTCATTTCACAGCTCATGATTTTTCCAGGAGGTTAATAAGCAAAAAGTGGCTCTCACAGTGAGCTGGGCCCACACACCTCAATTACAGCATCAGCTCCCATATCATTGATAACCCACTATTCAGAATGGCAGCTAAAGGTGAGAAGTTATTGAATTTCAGTTTTAAAACTCAGTTTCTTAGCATGACACATTTGTTAGACAAAGCTAAATCTCTTCTTTCTAACAAATGAAGAGCCCTCCAGCACAAAGTTTCAAAGCAGCTGCTCCTTCTACATATTTCAGAACAACATGCTGCGGGGGGGGGGGGGGGGGTTAGAGAAGAAAATGAGTGTGCAGGGAGTATTCCAAAGAGTAGCCTTGCCTTTTATGAAGAAAAGCAAGACCAAGCACAATTAACATTCCTTAGCTAGAACAGTTCACTATTAAATCTGTTCTATTTTTAAGTGAGCTGAAAGAGTGCTTTTGATGTTAATGAGAATCTAACATTTAAGGCACTGCAGACACTCACCAGACACTGAGAAACATGTGTGAAGATGATATTCTTTTTTAAGAATGAGGGACAGGAGGGAGAGTCAGACACAAAGGAGTGATGCAGGTGCAGTGAAAAACCAAGAAGGACTGGTTTCCATTGCTGTGGTCAAACCACTGCATAAAAGAGCAAATCAGATCCTTTTGGATGCTTAATTCTCTCCACTTGTACAACAGGAAATTTCTCCATTTTAAATCAGATTCCACCCAGGATATGCCTGCATCATCACATAAACAAAAATACACTTCAGAAGAATCAAAAAAGGATTTCTTCTGACTTATATAAGCACAGTAATAAAACCATTATCTGTGTTGACAGAAAGAAATCAGACAAGGTGAAGTAGTGCAAGACAGAGTGAGATTTACTCCTGAAAGCTTTCAAACAACCCTTTGGAACCAAAAGGCCTGTAATCAGCAGACAGTTACTGTTCGTTTGTACCTGGCTCTCATCTGTCTTTTTACACTACACTTCAGAAAACGTAAGAGAATACACTAATTTGCAGTTTACAACACATCACAAACAAAAAGTCTTTAACTGAATCATAAACATTAAGAAGGTCCACAGAACCTGGTAATTTTCAGAGAGGCAGCAACTGATGTGCACAGCATCTTTATAAGTGCGCCCTTCTAAATACATATATATATGTTAGGGACATCCTCAGGATGTCACCCATTAAGAATACATTGTTTCATGGTTACAACTACTAAAGACTACTTACAACTTAAAATTAATTGTTAAACTGTAAACATATGAAAGACTGGTAGACCTATACTTATTCCACAGAGAGGACACAAGACAGAGGTTGCTTCACCACCATCCCACACCACAGGCACATGCTTTTTGCCTGCAACACACAAAGACAACCTATTAGTTTTTCTCTCTGTACACCTGCACCGTATCCTACCTTATAGGGATATTCAAGTTTATCAGAGATGAAAGATACAAACTGAAAAGTCCAAGTTTTGGGCTAAGTACTAAAGCTCCACTATAAAAAAAGGAAAATAAAAACACCATTAAAAATAACACACATACATCTCTCCTAAAGAGCTATCAGAAAGGATATGGCCCACCCATCATTGCTACCCTCTCCACTTGATTTTTAACAGCTTAAAGTCAGCATGTAAACTGACTGGAAAATTATTAATAAAATCAATTAGGAACTTTTCACTGCACAGACTCACTACAAGAAAAGAAGGGTGCGTGTCTGCATGAAGGAGGTGTTAGTAATACTCTGTTAAAGATAGGTAAATGTGAAAAAAGCAAGAGAAAGTCACACGCTCCAGCATACATCCGCTGACTGCACCTTACTCATTTTCACAAAGCCAGAAAAGACAACTGGGATGTCAGACTTCCTGCGTGCAAGCAGCACAAATGCTGGTTACAGTCATTACAAAACCTCTACATCATACAGGAAGTGGAAGTGTTCAGGGGTGGGGAATAGACTTCTGCAATGAGAAAAACACTTCAACATAATTGTTCCAGGAGGTTACTTTATACAAGTGACATCAGAATTACATATTTCCTAAACAAAAAAATAAAAGTCACACAAATAAAACTACAGAAGAACCTTCAGTTTGTGAATCAGTGTCCTCAAGATCACAGGGACCTCAACTTAAAATCTGTTTCAGTCTCAGAGGAAGGAACATCAAACAATCCCTGCATACCACGTATCTTTTTAATAAAGGAACGTTTTAGCTCGGTGAATAACGTTGGCAATCTTTATAGCTCTGCCTGATCGCCAGAGTCAGAGCATACCCTACTTTACTGAAAAAATAAATAAAAACTAAGAAAAGCCCGGAGTAAAACGTTCTCATAAACACAACTGAGCTATCCACGGCAGAGACGAAGGATAGCTCCGTTTCTTCTTAACTGTGAAAACAAATCAAAGTCAGCTGGCAGCTCCTGCAAAGCAGCTTTCCCGTTGTGCCAAGGGTGTCCTCACACCGCACGGACCCCTCTCCTTTTGTGCAAGCAGTACAAAAGAGAGCTACCCCGAGAGATACCAAGCAGGGGTCACCCGCGGGCCAGGCGGCCCCGGCCGCGCTCGGGAGCGCCGCAATCGCTGCTCTGCCCCCNATTAGGAACTTTTCACTGCACAGACTCACTACAAGAAAAGAAGGGTGCGTGTCTGCATGAAGGAGGTGTTAGTAATACTCTGTTAAAGATAGGTAAATGTGAAAAAAGCAAGAGAAAGTCACACGCTCCAGCATACATCCGCTGACTGCACCTTACTCATTTTCACAAAGCCAGAAAAGACAACTGGGATGTCAGACTTCCTGCGTGCAAGCAGCACAAATGCTGGTTACAGTCATTACAAAACCTCTACATCATACAGGAAGTGGAAGTGTTCAGGGGTGGGGAATAGACTTCTGCAATGAGAAAAACACTTCAACATAATTGTTCCAGGAGGTTACTTTATACAAGTGACATCAGAATTACATATTTCCTAAACAAAAAAATAAAAGTCACACAAATAAAACTACAGAAGAACCTTCAGTTTGTGAATCAGTGTCCTCAAGATCACAGGGACCTCAACTTAAAATCTGTTTCAGTCTCAGAGGAAGGAACATCAAACAATCCCTGCATACCACGTATCTTTTTAATAAAGGAACGTTTTAGCTCGGTGAATAACGTTGGCAATCTTTATAGCTCTGCCTGATCGCCAGAGTCAGAGCATACCCTACTTTACTGAAAAAATAAATAAAAACTAAGAAAAGCCCGGAGTAAAACGTTCTCATAAACACAACTGAGCTATCCACGGCAGAGACGAAGGATAGCTCCGTTTCTTCTTAACTGTGAAAACAAATCAAAGTCAGCTGGCAGCTCCTGCAAAGCAGCTTTCCCATTGTGCCAAGGGTGTCCTCGCACCGCACGGACCCCTCTCCTTTTGTTCAAGCAGTACAAAAGAGAGCTACCCCGAGAGATACCAAGCAGGGGTCACCCGCGGGCCAGGCGGCCCCGGCCGCGCTCGGGAGCGCCGCAATCGCTGCTCTGCCCCCGGCCCTGCTCCGCCACAGCTCCGCTTCGCTCTACATCAAACACGTGTGCCCGACTTCCAAGGACTTTCCAAAGTTCTCACCGAGTCCGGCGACCCCGGTGCCGGCAGCCGCAGTGCCGGGGCTCCCCGTTCCCACTCCCAGCACGGAACCGGCGCGGAGCCGAGCCGAGGGGCTGCGCTCCCGCACTCCCCTCACAGCGGAGACCACCGAAGCGCAGCGACGGAACCCGACGTGAGAGGATCGAGGGGAGGCACAGCCCCATTCCCGCCTCCCGTAGGCACCTGGCCGCCGCCGCTGCCCCCATACCACTCTCACCTCCACGCACAGCCCACCAGCTCCGCCTGAGCCGCAGCAGTCTCTCACAGCCACCCCTGAGCGACGCTACACTCCCTCAGCGCGACCCGGCCGTTCCCGCCAACCCATTGGCTGCTGATCACGTGCCCCGTGTCGCTCCGCCAATCAGCGACTGGCGCAGCGTTTCGGAACTTTTCGTTACTTTCAAACCGGGCCCGGGCAGGTCCCGCCCCGCGGCGCCCCTTCAGCGGAGCCGCGCCTCACGGCTGGGGCGGCGTCCCTCGCGCTTCCACACTGTTGTCATTTCAGATGTTTATCGGTTTTCCCTAGAAACGCTCTAAAAGTGGAGAAACTTCACGTCTAGACTCGTTCTGTGATTCCCAAGGCACGTTCTTCCGAAAAAGCGGCAGCGATACCAGTCTGTGAACCGCAAGCTCAGCGTTCCGCCATTACATCCCTTTTTACGAGCCAGGAATGAGCCCTACTGACCGCAGCCAGCGTCGCAAGGACACAGCACTCTGTGAAATATTACACTGCCTCGTGTGCACTGCACCGCGAGCTCAGCACTCGCAGGCATCGGGCACCGCAGTGGGAGCCAGGCCAACAGCGGGCTGAGCGAAACCAGGGAGCTGCATTCCAGGGCTGAGCCATGCGGAGCTCTCCCAAGTGCCCCAGCTGCGTTCCTACCCGGCAGTACACAAACACCGGTCACTGGGTGCGCCTGCTGTTTGTTTCCTGAGTCAAAGCCAAAGAACACGTGTGTGCAGATAGGCTCTGTCCCACACGTCACTGAGCATCGCTGCACAGCCCGCAGCACGCTGTGCTAACTGCCGGGGCATGGGCACCCACACATGGAGCCCTGATCCCGTCTCATTTACTTCAGCGAGGCAACACCCGGCCTGGAGCAGAGCCAGACCTGGCACGACTTGCCCTAGTGGAGAACTAGGTTACAGCCCAGCGATGGATGCTTTTCTGGCCAAACATTTTAAGAAAAACCTATCTAGAGCTGTAATAGCTTTGTTTGAAAAGGGTGAGCAAAGCAATTATACTTTCAGGTCAGGTGTTCAACAAATTAATTGTATTTTGAGGTCAGATGTTCAACAGAAGTAAATGGAGACAAATTATTATAAAACTGCTAATAGGAAACTAAATTAAGTAAAAAATTAGTTAATAGCAATTTGCAGTTGTTATTGCTCAAGAATGTTTTCACTGGGTAAGTTACAGAAAGTAAACCATGTGCCATCATACTATGTCCCCAGTAATTTTAAAATTCATACACTGCAAGATAGAGACAAAGAACTTTTTACTTCAATTCTTTCAGCAATTCTTTGAGGATAGTGTGAGTGCACAGATGATACCAAAACTATGCCTGAACACTTCTAATAGTTCTCACCTTGAAATACTGGTAAAGCATAGCAAAATCTCTGAGATTTCAGAGGAAGCTGTTCAGACTCTCATCTGGTTCCAAAACAGCATACCAGACGTTGACAGATGCCAGAGGCTCAGACAAACAAACAATAAATATTAACAGAAAGATAATGTAATTACTGTGGAATAATTACTAGAGGTAACTTGGAAATTAAACTTCTATCAAAGGTAAAGCACTGTTCACACATTAAGGAAAGATACAAAAGCAGAGTGCAGCTGTTATCCAAGGAGCCCTTTCCACAGAAGTTCCCTAGGCAACCCTAAGTGTTGGCAACATCAGTGGAGATTGATGTGCTGACTCTAAGAGAAGAGACATGAAGGGCGGAGCGTAGATACAGCAGTCAGGCTCTGTGATACCACTGCTGGGATTGTGAAGCTTAACCACGATGCTTAATATTTCCAAAAAATAACCCTATGGTGTACAATCTTAACGGACACATTTAAATGGAGTGAAATCAAAAGATAACATTTAAATGGAGTGAAATCAAAAGATAACTTAAATAGTTGATGAATGACAGTGGATAACAGTGATGTTGGCAGTTGCTCTGCATCAGTTGCCTCAACAATTGGTTATTGGTGATAAATATAAAGCTTGCTAGCAAGGGGGGACTTCAAGGATATCAAATGGATCGTGAACCAACAGATCACAGATCTAATCGCAGCACCTTATTGCTGTGCAGCTCATGGCTATCTACAATGCATAACATATACAGTAAGCTGTAGTTCATTGGCTGGAACGTTCATTAGCAGAAGTCAGAGCAGGAGGTTGGCTTTGCTGCAAAACCTGAGTAACTGAACACAGAACCATGAGCTTTACGGCTGGAACAGGATCTGATCACCACCTGTCATCACAGACTACTCATGTTTTTGAGAATTACTGACACTTACAACAGGATGCAACAAACATTAGAGCTCCAGGTAGAAATGAAGTCACCGAAGAGGAAGCATTAAACATCAGTGAAAGCTAAATCTGCACGTGTAAAGATGGTACACAATTCTCTTGCAGTCTCTAAAATTGGATTTGCATATGCTTAAGAATGGAAGAGATTCTCACTACTTTAAAATCCTTTTGAAACCTTGAAGTGACAAACTGACAAAGAGGCCAGATGCTTGTTACCAACAGCACTTCGTTCAGCAAACCAAAATCTAATACAGCAGAAAATCTGGATTTGGATACGAGCATTGTCACGCTTAACTTTGCTGCTGGCTGCAACCCACTAGGTAAAAGTGAAGGTACAACGACTTTGCAAATATCACAATGTCACTTGCAACCCAAGGGCAGGGCCACCTGCGAAGGCCCGCACCCTGCTCCCTCCCGGAGAGGTTCGGCTCTGTGCACGCCACGAAGCAAATCCCGGCTACGAAGACTGACACCAGCCCCGGTCTTCCGAGAAAGCCGCTACGCCGCGCGGTAACTCCGGCACCCCCGGCCCGCAGCCCCTCCCCGCCCCTCCCTTCGCTCGCAGCGCCGCACCCGCGCTGCGTAAAAGCCGCCGCCCCAGGCCCGGTCCGGCCCGGCGGGGAGGAGGGAGTGGAACGTTACGACAATCGTCTGCACGACAGCGGGCTATTTTCCGGCTCTCGGCGGCGCTTGACGGCAGAAGGAGCAGCGACGGGGGAGGGAGGACAACAAAGGGGTGTGAGGGAGGCGGCGGAATGTGAGGGGCGGCGGCGCCGGGGGCGGCTCAGGTGAGGCGAGGGGAGCACGGGGTGGGGAGGAGCGAAGCGGACGGGCTGTGCCGCTCCCGTTCGGCCGGGGCTGCTCCCGCCGCAGGGGAGGCCCTGCGGAACGCTGCGGCCCGGAGCTGCTCGCTCTCCTCACGAGTTGCAGCCGCCATCGCCGAGGGGGACCGCCCAACTTCCCCGCCGGGAGCTGCCCGCGGGCGGGAGCGGCCGTTTGCCCCTTAGTGTCGCGGGCTGCGCCTTCCTCCAGGGAGCGGGCAGCGGTCGGGGTTCAGTGTCGCCCCCTGGACTGGGAGCCGCGGGCCGCGAGGGCGATGCACGGCCGCAGGGAGCTCGCCTGGCTCCCGCCTGTTTACTTGTATATCTTTAGGCTTTAATTCGTAAGCAGAACGGTCTTGTTAGGTATTACCAGACTTCAGAAGTGGCCTACTCGAGAGTTCTAGAGGTTTTTAACTTAATACTTAGCTTGATGTGTTGTTGGAGTGCTCACAGATCGTATGAATAAACATTTCCTTTTTTTTTTCTTTTTTTTGGGAAGAAAATGGAACTTGTTTTCGTAACTAAAAATAACGTTGGAGCAAAGTCAGTGTTATGGAGTATATTCCTTGGGGTTTGTGGTGAATATTAAAGCCGGATAGCTGTAGTTTAATCACTGTGGCCCATAGTTGGAGGGTATGAAGCCTTCATTTCTAATTGTAGGTTGTTCTGGTGAAGCATGGCTGGGCTTTGAACATCAGAACTTCTGTCTTGTGAGCTGGTGCAGTGGGACTATGGGACTGCCTGAGAACTACAGGAAGTGCTTGTAAATCTTAAAGATTTCAAAACTCAGATTGTATACTAAATGCTGTGTACTTAATGCAAGTGCATGTAGCTTTTTAAATGAGTGAAAGAACAGTGAATATGCAGACTGAATCTTCTGGCAGAGCTCACTTTCATCTGATTTGTATTCAATGAGCTACTAGTCTAGAAAATTTACCTTGTGGCTATTCTTTCTGGGACAAGGCCCTGAAAGTTTCTAGGAGTTGTTTCATATCAGCAATGATGTGTTTCTGGGTTTCTAAATGTAATGCCATGGGCTTAAACAGTCCTTTCTTTAGAGTTCTTTACCTATACAGCAAACCATGAGGAATGTTTCTGTAACAGATATGTGTAGCCAAGGCTATGGACCATGCATAATTAAATTTGATATAAATAATGCACGAGTGTGATGTAGCGGAATTGACAAGACCACCATGGTCTTGTCTTCCTTACCTTAAAAAATAAATACTGAAATGTCTTTTCTCCTTAGCAGGGGGAAAGAATGAAAGGAAGAAGGGATGGAAGAATGTTGAACCGTTTTGTTTGGTTGTATGATGGAAGGAAACAGGACGGAGAACCTCTGTGATAGATCTTTTGGATGGCTTCAGCGACAAGAGAATGATGCTAAACCATGGCTCTGGAAACTTTCTAATTGCTTTTCTGCTGCTGAGAAGACTTTGCCTTGTAGTGCGAAAACGGTAATTTTTTTGTTTTGCTAAAAGCATAGCTGTTAAACTGGTACAGAGCAGTATGCCTAACTGTGGTGTTATGGCTGAGAGGAATAAGTAGGGAGGGCAGAAAGAGCTGACACAGTTACTGTGCTGTGAACAAGGCTTGCCTGGGAGCTTAAGGCCTTCAGTTGTGTCCACAGCTCTGATGAAAAGCAAAGTTTGACCATTTTTACTCTATACTTGCATATTTAGTGTAATTTAAATTATATCCTAAGTGTATAGGGCGGATTCTTGAGAACTCAATGTTGCTGAAGAGTGGGGTAGGAATGTCTGTATTCCAGATCTTACTGACTCAGTTTGGAGAGAGATTTGTAGTTTTCTGAATTGGGTATGTATTTGTGTAATTGTGGATGCTACTCTTAATGAACATCTAATTATTCCTAGTTTCCTTTCTTCAAATGTTTCTGTTCTGTAAATCTTGTATGCATTGAAGATGTAGAGTACTAAGGGTTAGAAGTAATGGTATAATACTTGTTTGCTCAAACAAGTATTATACAATTAACATTTATGCTTGTTCCATCTGTCTTAAGAGGGAATGGGTGGACACATACACTATGTTTGTCTTTTCATGCTTTGGGTGGTTGGAGGGGAGCTCTTTCAAATTCTAGAACAAAATTTATTTATGCTTTCATGTGGATTTTTAGTTGTTCTTCAATTCATAAGATAAGGCATCAGGAAAAGAGAGTAATGGTTTCACTGCAGTAACCCATTACTCATTGCTGCATAGTAGGCAATGCATAAAGTTCAATTCAGAAAGTGAAAGTTGTTTCAAAGTACTGATCTAAAGCCTTGGAACAGCTGTATGCAGGTTTGCTATACTGACTTTCAGTTCTGGTGCTTCTCATAACATTGCTTAGTTTTCATTGCAGCTTTTGTGAATGTGTTCTGATAGATTAGAGTAGGCAAAAAGGACATATAGTTATTATGAGACTTTAGTCTTCTGTCCTCTTTACTTTTTCATATAATTTCTAATTTTTTGAACTCTTTAAGATTTTCAAAGTAATACATTAAAAATTCTGAAACCTATTCAGAATCATCAAAAGGTGATTACTTATGAACCTCCAAACTGTGGCTTTTTGTTAGTTTGCATTTCATCAATTTGGTTTGCTCTTAAGATTCGTGTTGTAGTTGTAGAGTATTTCTCAAACTTTGTCAAGAAGCTTTTTGCTTTCAAAGTTCTGTTTTTACAGAACTGTTCATAATGTTTCTGAATGTAACCGAGCCTTCATTTTCCAGAAAGATTACATGGAGAACAAGAAAGGTGTAGAATTGAAGGACGCGTCACCTCACAATGCTGGCTCTAAATTGTTTCCAGCAGTACCGCTTCCTGATGTTCATCCTCTTCAGCAACAGCAAATTCAGCTTTCTCCTGGCCCGAAAGTAAGCTGCTGTGCTCATGGCTCTGACTCTTGTACTCCACAAATGCACTGTGGTGTTGGTGATGGTAGTGTGATTCACCCTGGCACAATATTAGACTCAAAAAGCACCGGGACGATTACTTGTCAAGTAGGGTCAGGATTTGCTTTTCCATCTGCATCTTCATTGAAGAATCCTCCAGGTAGAAGCAATTTAGCAGGTATTACCAGTGAATTCCCTGGCATGTGCATAGAAAACAGCATATCTTCCTATCAACATCTGCCCTGTTGTGGAAAACTTCATTTCCAGTCCTGTCCTGGTAATGTGCACAAACTGCATCAATTCCCAGCCCTTCCGAGCTGCACATCTTCTGGCTATTTTCCTTGTTCTGAATTCACAAGTGGGGCTGCAGGCCGCTTGGACGAGCATATTGCACAGTCGGAGCTAACATCACATGTGTGCGCCAACCCTTTGCACCTAAGTGTGGCACCTTCAGTTTGTTTAAAGGGCTCTCACTACTGTGGTGACTGCTTGAACAAGGTTTGTACACATCACATTTCTTGTTTATTAGTTAGTATATGATTAGTGTTGAAATAATAAAGGTTGAGCAAAATACCAGTTTCTGTGGGTTGCAGTTTACATCTTCCTTGGTGGTGGTACATGGTTCACATGTAGTAGAATCCACTTGCAGGCTAGCTCTCTTCTGAAACGACATCAAGCTTAATGAGAAGATGAGACTCTGTGTTTAACTTACGATGTATCTGTAATGTAGTCTGAGTTTTGACTGAATTCAAAGGACAGTTCTTTCCTTGACAACTCCAGATAAAATTTTCTTTAGTAGTGATTCATAAAAGGCTAAATAACATTTAATGAGTGTGTTTGTGTACTGATTAGTAAAGATCTACTTGTAAGTCACATTAATTATCTTAGGCTTTATGGGTATCTTATTTTGCTTTGGTCTTAGTTCATTCTTCTCAAGCTTGTAACTTGTATTTCAGTACTAGCTTGGTACTTCTTAGAACTTGAATTAATAGGAAATTCAGGTGAGATAGTACACTCAGCTTTGCAGGGTGTGTTACTTGAAAATTCAATTTTATAGATTTCATGCAGAAATATTTTCATTTTAGTAAACTAAATGGTGAAGTCAGTATGTTTTGGTGAGAGAGTTGAGCCTTGCACTCTAGTGTTCTTTTCACATAGTAGTGTGATGTGTGAATGTGTTAGGACCTTTCAAAGGTGACATGTCTTTATATGCAGAGTTAACTAAATTCTTCTTTGCATTTGGAAATCTCGAGCACAGTATGCTAGGAAAGACTCTAGGACTGGAAGTGTCACTGCTGTTGAATAACTTCCTAGAGTATATTTGAACTTGCCTTCATTGCGGAAGAGGAATTGAATGTTTCTAGCCTGAAGTAGTATGTGTTTGTGTTTACTAAATAAATATCAATTTTGCAAAACTGTCCCAACAGCCAACCAGGAACAGCTTAATTGATGCCACTAAAATCTGGCCAAATATTCCTCCACCAAATGCACAGACACCACCTGTTTCTATCCCAATATGTAATGGCTGTGGAACCCAAGGAACAGGAAATGAGAAGAGTTTGCTACTAGCGAGCAGTCTTGGCAAATCACCGCAGAAATATGGTAAACAGCATTTGTTAGAAATGTGCACTTAGTAGATATCTTCCTTAAGAGAGCCCAGTGTAACAGTAGTTAAATTGCACTGTTTTCTGGGAACTTCTGTGAAACTGTAGGTAACACCTTGTGTGTATTTGCAGCATTGTAACTTGGATTCATTTGTTTTTATAACCTGGTTAACTTCCAGTATACTTCATAGTTTGATGCAGTTTTGATTTTTGGCTACTGTATTTCTAAGATGTCAGAAAGTAGAAAAAGAATTCTAAGTGATTTGAATTTCTTGTTCTGTTTTTAAAAAAAAAAATTCTTCAGCCATGGTTTAAAAAGGATTTTCTTACTGTAGTGTCTGCTGTCATTACAGATGCAGTGAAACCATAGTGTTTATAATTACATCGTAACCTTTTTGAGTATATATAGTGTGGGTTTTTTTGTATTTGAGTATTAAAATGAACTGTATTAAACCTGTACAGGGTCTCCGGAAGTTGCAGTAACAGGCCAAGTTCTGGAAAACCTGCCTCCCATTGGAGTCTTCTGGGATATTGAAAACTGCTCAGTACCCACTGGCCGTTCAGCTGTAGCAGTTGTGCAGAGAATTCGTGAGAAGTTTTTTAAAGGCCATAGGGAAGCAGAGTTCATCTGTGTATGTGACATTAGTAAGGAAAACAAAGAAGTTATTCAGGAACTGAACAACTGCCAGGTATGAAGAAAGCATTACCCTAGTGTGCTGCTTGAGAATGTGTTTTTAAATTCAGTAATAAATGTAGCTGTACATAGTATTATCTCTCTTACATAATGTTATCTGGTATTGTCTTTCAAAGCTGTGAATGTGGCATTAGCCTGGGAACTTAGATGTTTTAACTTAGTGAATATTGTGCTGGTTAATGAGGGTTGCTGCAAGTGAGTAGTGTTCACTGGGATGCTTTTTAACAGTTTGCTTTTTCATCAGTACCTTTTCTTGGCATTAGACTTCTTCTGTGCAAGTTTCTACTTCACAAATTCTCACTCATGAACTTGTGGATGTGATAGCAAGTTTTTTGTTATTGGATAGTATTAGTTTGACAATCTGTCCTGTAACTTTAGCTTATTTTTAAATATACTCTTCTGTATGGTATAACGAATTTGAGTGCATAGCATGTTTGTCACTCAACTATTTAAAAGTGAGAGTTTGTGGAATGTTTTTATGTTGGCAGCGTATACTTTTAACATATGCGAAGCATGGAAATGGAGTTGTTAAGAATCGTAGAAGTCATCCCTAAGTCAATGCTGAGCAACTAGCAGTGGAGCTCACTGTTCTTTAGAGCAAATTGGCATCTGTATGCGTTGCAAATCATGCAGATGTCTCTTTTAAAGAGGAACTGCAAGGGAAAGCTTGTAGATGTTATTTTTTGAAAAATAAGTTTTATTTAGCATGGGTCACCTTCAAGCATTTCTAGAGAGTGTCTCTGCATTTCCATAGGTGACTGTTGCACACATCAATGCTACTGCGAAGAATGCTGCTGATGACAAACTCAGACAGAGTCTTAGGAGGTTTGCTGATACGCACACTGCACCTGCCACTGTGGTTCTCGTGTCAAGTAAGTGTCATCAGTGCTAATACATGGTACAGAATTTTGTTCTTCAGTAGTACTTCTGGATGTGGCAGAGTAGCTCTTCTTTCCAACAGTAGTGTTTAGAACCAGCTTTATCTTAAGCTTTATTGCTTAATTAGAATTAATGATTTTGCTGGCAGTAAGGGAAAAGTAGACACAGTAAGATGAGACCTTTTGGTTAAATTATCACTGGAATCTGAGTGTCACTAGATAATATTTATAAGCATGCCTAATGTTAGATTCAGTATGAACTTAAGACACCATTGGTTTTACTTTAAAAGCAGAATAAATACCTCTCTCTCAAGGCACTCAGAGTTATCCATAGTATTGTAGCAGCAGATAACACAGCTGAATATGCAAGCAGCTCAACTGTAATTGCTGCGTATTTTGGGTTTCTCCCTCAAGTTGTAATCTGTGTTAGACTAAACATCTGTTTATGAAAATTTACAGTAGCAGTTAAGTACCTTGCTAATAGATTGCTAGAAATTGATACTATAAGGAAGTCCAACTCTGAAGTAGAATGCAGCTGCTGTTTTAAATTGTATCTGTTGCATTCTTGTCACTGTTAGTGCTTTTCATTGGAAGTAATGTGTAGAACCTGATGAGCGAAATCTGAGGTTTTGTTTAATCCATGATTTGCACTTTCTCCAGTGTGTTTTCTTTTCTTGTTTTGTTTCCCCCAGCGGATGTAAACTTTGCTTTGGAACTCAGTGACTTGAGACATCGGCATGGTTTCCGGATAATTCTGGTACATAAAAACCAAGCCTCAGAAGCTCTCTTACATCATGCTCATGAACTTGTTTGCTTTGAAGAGTTTATTTCAGACCTGCCACCGAGGTTACCTCTGAAAATGCCGGTAAGGTTTTATGTTCTTAATTCAACAGGCATTTCCAAGTGTCAAACCTGTATTTCCCTATTTTAGAGGGAAAGGAGGCTTAAACTAAACATTTTTATGATGAGGCATAATATCTGCTGTGTATTTGACTACTGTCTCTAATGTAGTTGCTGATGCATGCTTGTATGCTTCCTGCCTTAAGAATGAAAGAATGAGGTAATAAAAGAACCAACTTACTGAAGTATAACAGCAAGATGACATGCTTCTCACCAAGTATTTTATTAGATAATGTATCTTACATGTTTCTTTCACTGACAGAAAGTAGGATAAGAACTTAGCAGTACATCAAGACAGCTTTATGATGCTTTCATGCTTTCTTAGCAGAGAAGCTAGCTTAGTCTGTTTTTTTTCTTCTTGATAATGCTATCTGGATTTTGCTGAGTTATTGTTCTCAGGACATAACCTTTTCTTTCTTTGAAAGAACTTCCTTAACTGTGTTTATCTGCATTTGTATACTACATAGTGTTCTTGGGTTGCAATTGGGATGTGCTATATGAAGAAGTCATCTAATTCATTGATTAGAGTTTGTAGTTTTTGTCCTTAAAACGTATTGGAGATGGAAGTTTCAGGTCTTATCTTAGTATTAGTTTTCTAAATGAATTGAAAGTTGTGATTGTTTTATTTTTGCAAGGTAGAACATGTTAGCAGAATCAATGTAAAATATACTGTTTTGTAACAGCACATGAGTATTCTAACAAATCAGAAATCTTACTTCTTTGAAACAGGCATGCCATACATTATTGTATGTTTACAATCTGCCAACAAACAGAGACAGTAAAAGTGTCAGTAACAGACTCAGACGTTTGTCAGACAACTGTGGAGGAAAGGTCCTGAGTATTTCTGGAAGTAGTGCGATTCTCCGCTTCTTAAATCAAGAAAGTGCTGAACGCGCTCGAAAGCGAATGGAAAATGAAGATGTTTTTGGCAACAGGATTATAGTCTCTTTTGTTCCCAGAAACAAAGAACTTAATGAAACAAAAAGCTCCAACTTTATTGGAACAGAAAAGGTGAAGTCTCCCAAAAAAGTTAATAGGAGTACAAAGCTTTGTCTCGTCAACAAAGATGGAAGTGATCAGTGTTCTGGTACCAAAGGTTCTGCTGGGAGGGGGTTACAGAGTCATGGATCAGTTGTCAAACCCACAGGTGTTAAAAGCTTACAGGTACTGTGTTTTGTCTTGTTTAATATTCTTGCTTTTTGTCATGTTTTGAGGATTGTTTCTATTGGAGTTGTGTTTTTAACTTGTCAATCCTAGCTTCATTATAAACTAGTGAATATATGTCTCCTGCAGGAATACACTGTACATTTGCTTAGAAAGCATGGAGTAAGTTTGAGGTTGATTTTGTTTTTTTTTCCCCCCCCTCTCATTATCATGTTTTATTCCATTTGGAAATACTGTTAATACTTACTGAGTCTTGGATCTTTGACTAGTTTTGACTTCTGTCACAGGATCATGAATCAGACTGGCTTGAGTTTGAAGGGACCTTGTAGATCTAGTTCTGTGGGCAGCATTATCAGATGGCGCTGCATTTAACAGAGTGATCAATTTCTAGTTTTAAAGGGTAAATAATACAGTGTAGCAAAAATATTACTTTAGTTCATTATTGATGATTTATTGCTTTCTGTCATAGAAAATCAAATACCTCCTTGTTGAGGTGCCAATGAAAATCTAATTAAAGAAGGGATTTAGCTTTCTATCACAGGGAAAGCTTCTGACAAGGAATGTGTGGTGCTTTTAGGCTGACCTTCCTCCTGTTCTATATAGGAGCTATGCCATCTCGAATCGAAGACTATCAGTAGAAATATTGAAAACCAGCAAGAACATCTACGAGAAATTCCTTCTCAGAATAACTCTAATGCAGCAGCTCCTGTGTCACTGGCAGCAAAAAAAAGTGGAGTAGGAGGAGAATCATCCTGTAAAAGTAGTTATAAGTATGTTCAAAATTAACTACTAACGACACCTTTTAATGTTAATTATGCAACATAATGAATTTTTTCTTTTTGTGTATTTGGAAGTAGGAAAGAGGCTTCTGCTTCCAGGAGTACTACAAATTCCCCTGTAGATAAAAAAGATAAAGATGAAGCTGTGTTTCAAGTCAGCTATCCCTCTGCTTTCAGTAAACTGACAGCCTCGAGACAACTCAGTCCGTTATTTGTATCTCAGAGTTGCTGGTCGTCTCGGTGAGTATTCTCCTTATTTGGAAGATGCAGTGTGACTGGCCAGTGATAAGTCTTTTCCAATCTCCATATTGTTTCTGATATCTGTATATGGAATTGCCTACAGTAAACCCATTAAAGTAATAACACTAACTCATGTGAATGCAAAAAGATGTTAACAGTGCTAGCTGACATGACTGATATAGTTGAGGTCAGCTTTTATCAGAAACATAGAATTATTTGATGTAAACTTTCTCTAAAGCTTCTGAAAAATCTGCTAGAGTGTTAGACACCTTGTTTCTCTTAGTTTTAGTGACTTTAAGTTCCTTGTTAGATATCTCTAGGCCTGTGAAGTTCTTCTGGAACTTCTTCTGGATGTTTAAATATCTTCTGTCTGTTGGTTATTTTAAATAATGTGAATGAGTTTGACTTTTGATCCATTCATAAGATAGTAGGAAGACCTGGTCCCTTTGAAATATATGATGGAGAGAAACTCATTCATAGGAAATACTTAACTTGTTCTGGTTTTGTGTGAAATCTGTTATGCTTTCATAAATACATGTAGTAGGAAATTGCCCTGCAAGTGCTGTAGATGTGTACTTGATCTGTCTCTTTGGTTTGTTTCAGTATGTATATAAGAATTGTGTAGTAACTACTTCATACATGTTGTATTTTACCCAGGAGTATGTCTCCAAACCTCTCAAATAGATCATCTCCACTCACGTTTAATGTTGTAAATCATACCAGTGGTACAGACTGTCCTGATCCTTTTGCAAATGGTGCAGATATTCAGATCAGCAATATTGATTACAGATTGTCCAGAAAAGAGTTGCAGCAAACTTTACAAGAAACTTTCTCAAGACATGGCAAGGTAAAGGGTAACATACCTTCAATAAGTCTTTTAAATACTTCCTGTTTGTATCTTTGTGTTTGTGGTCTAGCTTTGAGTAGGAGTAAAAAGCTATCAAAATAAAACACAGTACTTTGTAGAAGTTTAAACAAAGTTTGCTTGTTCTCAAACAAAACAACCCGAAACATATCAGTAAAAGAAAACAATACCAGTAGAGATTGTTTATAGTGGTGCTGTTTGAGTGATCTGTAGCTGACATACTGGCATTATCTTTTCATACAGAAAACGGTGCCTCTCTTAAAGTATACTCTATGGGTCTTGCCTTGTCCATGGCTTATTACATGTTATTGTTTGCATTGAGTTTGTCTCTTGGCAGAAGGAAGACTGATATGCTTGTCAGCTTGGCTTAGGTTAATATTTAAGGGTAAATGCATAAGGTTGTGTTTTGTGGGTTTTTCCCCCTTTCAGGTAAAATGTGTTGAGCTCAGTCCTCATACAGACTACCAGTTGAAGGCTACAGTGCAAATGGAAAATCTGCAAGAAGCAATTAGTGCTGTCAACAGTCTTCACAGATACAAAATTGGAAGTAAAAGGATCCAGGTCTCATTAGCAACAGGAGCTGCTAATAAATCACTCTCTCTCTTTAGGTAATGAACATTTGCTTAATTGTTGTTGTGTGTACTTTAAGTATTTAAGTGATTTAAAATACTGAGAGAAAGAACTACAGGAAAATCAAGTAAAACCTTTCTAATCACCTGACGGATGTGCAAAATACAACTGGGCTGACAGTTTTCAGTTCAGCATTTTTATGCTGCTTACATTTAAAGAGAATAGACCATTTTTAGCATACTTATGCTAGACTTTGAGGTATACATTATGATGAAAATAGTAACCAATGTACTTGAGGCTGAGTTAAGAGTATACTTTACATCTTGTATTTCTTTTCTCCAAAAGATGCATATGAATCACTTCTTTAAGGAAGAAGATGCACATTTTAAAATCCAGTTGCTATTTCAGATCTGTTATTTTATGTGGAAGATGAAATTACTAGAGTGTAATGCTAGTGTAAGCAGAAATAGTTTTTCTTGTTTTCCTACTGAGAGAAAGTATTGGAAAAAACTCTTCTCATTTGTCTCAGAACACTCCAGTGCATGGGGTATTTTTCAGTTCTCTTGTTACTATGCAACTTACAGCTACATTTATTTCTTGGATTTTAGTTTGTCAATTCCAAGTACTTAATGTAATGGTCAGGCTGGTAATTTCTAATACTACAGCTTTAATTTTGTTTTATAGATACTTAGACTATATTTTATAGATACTACTGCCTATGAAGAATGCAACTCCTTCATAGATGCCAACCAAATGAGTTACAAATTATACTGTTTGTACTCCACTGATGTGAAGTGTTATCTTGCGTGGTGCCCTGGTGAAAGGGAATACAATTTGTCCTGTTACTGTATTTACAGTTCATAAAATGTATCTGTAAATATCTCCCAAACTGGACTAAAGATTAAATAGCTGTTTCTAATACGAACATTATTTTTTAGTAATACTGTTAACTTTTCTTACAGCTCAGAAACTGTCTCCATTCTTCAGGATGCACCTGCTTGTTGTCTGCCTGTGTTCAAGTTTACAGAAATCTATGAGAAAAAGTAAGTTCCCAGTTAATTCTTCTAGGATATACCAATTAAAAAGGTGTTTTGTGACTGTTTATGGTAAACAATAGAAACTAACCCAGTAGGTGGCATTTTGCTGTTCAGTGTTGCAGCATATCTGTCAAGAGCCAGCAACTGTGATACTGGCCTTTGTTAAGGATTTATAGTTCTGGTGTTTTATTTTATTCATTCCCAAGTAGAAAAAATGGTTTGTACCTATCATCAGTTTCCGTAGAATTGTTCCTACAGTATTCCTGTTTTATAAGCATAAAAATGCAAATTTATAATATGTATTAACGTTTTTTCTTTTAGATTTGGGCATAAGTTAACTGTATCAGACCTGTACAAACTAACTGATACTGTGGCAATCCGTGACCAAGGAGGTGGGCGGCTGGTGTGTCTCTTACCCAGCAGCCAAGCCCGGCAAAGTCCCCTGGGATCTTCACAGTCACACGATGGTTCATCAGCAAACTGTAGTCCTATAATATTTGAAGAGTTGGAATATCACGAGCCTGTTTGTAAGCAGCATTGCCTGAATAAAGACGTTATGTAAGCTGTGTATAAAATATTACATAATACTACAAAGTACTTAAACAACGTTTAACGTTAGCAGCTGTATTAAAGGCTGTATTTAAGTTAAGAAGGCTGTCATATAACATGTTTGTCATTATGTAGTTGTGTTACAATAATTAAGTTTGGCAGAAAAGAAATAACTGGATTTTTCTAGGCAGTTCTTGTGGATCTGCTTTCTCAGTAACTTTACTGTACTCTTAACACAGCTGCCAAGCATGAATGCTACTTAGGCAGAAGCTGAAAGGTGTGCTAACCTTCTACTGTTACATAGCAAAACTTGTAATCTTCAAGCTAGTAGAAGAATATTATATAATTATGGCAGGAACTGATCTACTTTTGTCCTCTGGCTATCATTAGTAAATATTATTCACACTGGGTTGAAGATTTCCTGAAGCTGTGTAATAAATCTCTCATTTTATTCAACAGCAACCAGGGTGTGCTACTGTTGCAGTTAAGTGTTCACTTGCCACAGCCTGGTATTTGTTACTGTGCTGCTGCAAACAGTGATAAAAATGCAGCCTTAATGTTGGTATTCTGAAAAATTGCAATAGTTGTCTCTTTAGTGAAGAAAAGATTGGAGATGCTTGTAACTGTACTATGGTGTTGTCATACAATACCTGTGTATCGTACTTACTGTAGTTGTGCACAGGAGTAATATACTCAACCTAAGCACTGAATTAACCTATTAAAATCAACCTCTTCTTGTTCCAGTGAGCATGAGTTTGATCCAGATTCTTACAGAATTCCTTTTGCAATTTTGTCTTTGAAGACATTTGCTCCCCAAGTTCACAGTCTTCTACAGACCCACGAGGGTACTGTGCCTTTACTAAGGTAAAGTAATTTAAATTAGGCTTTTAGCATAAGGACTGAAATCGTAACATCTGAAACCTTGTTTATGGCTGTTACAATGATCTGAATCTACCTGCTGTCTAGGTCTCCTATGTTTGTCTTTATAGGAAATAAATTTCTTATGAAAGTAAGTTAAGATCTGAACCCAAACATAAGTAGAATTCAAGATACATTTTTCTCCAATACTCATTTTCACAAGAATTGTGATCTATTAGTAAGCTAGTAAAAATTTTTACTCAGGAATAACATTTCAAGACTGTTCATGCAGTAGTATTATAGTGTATAATGGAAGTTCTTTTTCTCCTTCCTAAGCTTTCCTGATTGTTATATGTCAGAGTTCAGTGATCTTGAAATGGTACCAGAAGGCCAGGGTGGAGTTCCTTTAGAACATTTAATTACTTGTGTTCCTGGAGTGAATATTGCCACTGCTCAAAATGGCATTAAAGTTATTAAATGGATACATAACAAACCACCACCTCCTACCACAGGTAAATAGTTGTGTTTATGATCTTTTTTTATGAACTAATACCTCTTTACTAAAACTCTTTAACAATTATACAAGTCATTTTTTATGCTATTCATTTAAACTTAGTTTTAGCTTAATTTCCTTCTATTTTCTTCCTGTTCTTTAATCTTTGTAAATCTGCAAGGATTAGTGGAAGACTATTAATGGAAAGTTCAGTAATAAACTTTACTTTTTTGTAGATCCTTGGCTTCTACGTTCTAAGAGCCCTGTAGGTAATCCACAACTTATTCAGTTCAGTAGAGAAGTGATAGATCTGCTTAAAAGCCAGCCATCCTGCATCATACCTGTCAGTAAATTCATCCCAACATACCATCATCACTTCGCAAAACAGTGCCGTGTGTCTGACTACGGATATTCCAAGTTAATGGAGTTGCTGGAAGCAGTGCCTCATGTCCTGCAAGTGAGTTATGTGGCACTGCTCCTTTTGTTTCAGAGAACTGTGCTTGTATGTTGCTGGTTGTTATACGAAATCCTGTTGAATTATCTTGTCAACCTTGAAAAAGGTGGTAATTGAACCTTGGAGTATAACTGTTTCCTTTTTTTAAAATGTTCTTTTTCATCTTTATTCTCCCAACCTTCCCCCAAAACAACTTCTGTGGGAATTAACAGTTTATTCAAAGTCAGTGGTAGAAAGTTTGAAGCTTCTTTAGTCTGTGTCTAGTGCTTGGGTAGTGAAGCTGTAATTGTGCTGTTTATCATAGGAACACAGCAGACATTTGAGTGCCAGTAAGTTGATCCATGTAGCTTGTGGCTTGGGGGATTTCTGTGTGAAGTAACACAATGTGTGGCCATATTAAAATAAAATATGGTCACGTTAACTTACTGTTATGGCCACCAGTTATTTCAAAGCCCTGGTTTGAACACTGACCAGTACAAGCATGTGGAACAACTGCACTAGCATTCACAGAGGAAGTAATTCTTGATGGTATATACTTCCATGTACAAAGCATATGGCTTCACAAGGCTGCCTTTGTGAACAGTCTTTTTATCCTTTTTAACCTTTTTTTCTTCTAGCCTACCTATGTTAGAATGGGTTTCTAACTATTTTTAGCATTCTACATATCTTTTTACAAGATAAGTGATCAGGTGAAACTTTGTTTCAGATTCTTGGTATGGGTTCCAAGCGCTTGTTAACTCTGACGCACAGAGCTCAAGTGAAACGCTTCACTCAGGACTTACTGAAGCTTCTGAAATCCCAGGCCAGTAAACAAGTTGTTGTAAGGGAATTCTTACAAGCCTATCACTGGTAAGTTATCTTTTGATTAAACTGGAAGAACGAGGCGCATCACTACAACTGAGGATCAGTACTTTTAATCTTAGTACGTTCCATCTTCACTGTGATGTGGAACTTCAAACTTCTAATTAAAATTTAAAGCTCAGCCAGGCTGTACTGCTTTACTTTAGCATTAGGTTTATTTAAAAAGCTAGAAATAGGTTATTTCATAAGTTCTATTTGAAGCTGTGAGTATAAGGTTGAATTTAAGCAGGTTGTAGTATATTTATACCATGAACAGTTTTGGAAAGATGTAGCATTGGTCTTAGAGGGAAATATGAAGTAGAGTGACAATATACTACTAATTTTTAACTAGAGAATGAGTATTTGAGTAATAACTGTCTTACTACTACCAGGAGTTACGTTCTGTTATAAAAACGCAGAATGAAGAAACCCCACCAGGTTGTTATTCTTTAGTATGTTCTTTTGTGCTTATGTCTTCTTCCTCTGAACATAGAAAGTAGTACATCGCGTGCTTTGAGGAATGTATAACATCTTAGTAGTATCTGTGGTCTACTTCTGCAGATGTGCTTCTGCACTGTGTGGCAGTGCTTCCCTTTTGGAAATGCCCACTTCCAGTTTTTCTTTTAATGACAAAAATAATACTTAATTTCTTCTAAATGTGTGTATCCCCTATAGTCAGCTTTGTTGATTTCTTGAAATGTTTTTGTCTCCAGTATGTTCTTGTCAATCTGGGGGAAAGGAAGGGGGAGTAAAATGTTTTAATATACTGCATAGTACTGTAAACCTCAGTATAGGATGTTTTTAAAAATTAGTAGTCTCTACCTTCTCTTATCTTGTGTAAGAAGAGCATGCATTTTAGTTAAGCACATGTTGAAAATGTGACAATATATAGTGTGATTATGTTTTCTTAAATCATTTAATCAAGTAATACTTAACAAGTTCAAGTTGTCTGTTGCCATTTTTCACTGCTAGTTTAAGGAGTCTAGTTGCTTTAAAAAGCCTCCTCTCTCCCAGTGGCATGTGAGCTGTTGGTATAGCGCTTATTTTTCTGGATGGATGACTTAATACATTTTCCTTTTTTTCATATGCTACTATTACTGGTAGCGTGAAGATTATGCCTATCTGGTTAGGATCTGAGGCTTATCTAGTAACATTCTCCTGTATATTAACTCAGAACTTTCACATTTTATTTTTGGCCTATATAGATTGTATTAAAATCTATATTATACTATTTTATAAACTTCAAGGTGCTTCTCTAAGGATTGGGATGTTACTGAGTATGGTGTGTGTGAGCTGGCCGATATAATATCAGAAATTCCAGATACAACTGTCTGTTTATCACAGCAAGATAATGAAATGGTAATTTGTATTCCCAAAAGAGGTATGTCAGTGTACATTTTTTCTACTGTTGTCCAAGAAATTGTTCTTTGAACATCTTAAAAATGGATTAAGACAGAAGTGACATTGATTTTCTTTTGTTGATGTTTCTACCTTTAGTGCTATTCTTATAACAATAAGGAAGGTAGCTATGAAGTTATAAAAAATAGAGGATGTTGTTCTGTGAGTACTTTATAAAAAGAAATAGGTAGGAAAGCAGATAATAAAAGCAAAATAACATCACTACTATTGCATGTAGGTAAGTCTTCTGTGGTGTGTTTATAGAGAGCTGTTTATTTCTGCATAGTAAATATACTGAAATATTTGGCTCTTAAAGGAACTGTGTAGTCCTCATCACATACTTGTATTGGACTTTACATGTGTAATTTCAGGGCAGGTCTTTAACATTGTAAGAACATGACCTGGCATGATGTGAGAAAACTGAAAACCACCACGTTTTATTTTTGTATTCTGCTGCATTTCAAAGTAGGTTGGTACATAGCTGTAGCATTATTTTTTTCTAATTTTAGAACGTACGCAGGAGGAAATCGAAAGAACCAAACAATTTTCTAAAGAGGTGGTAGACTTACTGCGCCATCAGCCCCATTTTCGAATGCCCTTTAGTAAATTCATTCCTTCTTACCACCACCATTTTGGTCGCCAGTGCAAACTTGCTTACTATGGTTTTACAAAACTACTTGAACTCTTTGAAGCCATACCAGAGGTCTTACAAGTAAGTTCTAAAATCCTGAGCTATATTAAATTGACTATATATAAAATGGAACTATATTAGCTGACAAGATCTGCTCAACTATTTGTTTCAGCAGGAGTTTACTTCAGACAAAGTTAAACTGTGCTTCTAATGCTAGCCAGCTGTTTTTGGAACTTTGGTTTAGCCATGGTACTTAAGAACTGCCCCAAGTTTTTTGAGGTTGATTTGTTAGGAAATTCAGATTATGCAAGCTAGATTGCATTTGCAAAATTCAGTGCATTAGTATCAGAGCTAAATTTCATTCAAATTGTATTGATCTTGCTTAAAGTTAGCTATTGCCTGCTTTGTTACTTCAGAAGCTGTTCTGCTTTTGCTTACTGGTGGGTATCTCATGAGGTAGTTGAGGCCTGTTACATAGCTATTCACTGACTGCAATTGCTGAATTTCAGTTGCAGATTGTTTTTTTGGTCAAATGAGGTAACTTACTCTTAACAAAATGCAATTTTGATTTGTAGGTATTGGAATGTGGGGAAGAGAAAATTCTCACCCTCACAGAGGTGGAACAAGTTAAAGCAGTAGCTGCCCAGTTTGTTAAACTGCTGCGGTCTCAAAAAGACAACTGCCTAATGATGACTGATTTACTGTCAGAGTACAGTAAAACGTTTGGATATACGCTGCGCCTTCATGATTATGATGTTAGCTCAGTTCCAGCTTTGATGCAAAAACTTTGTCATGTTGTAAAGGTAATGCTCTGTCTTTCTAGCTTAAGAAAAGTACACGTGTAGAGTTTTTTTCCGTCTCAAATGCTGCTCCCAGTGTGCTTAATAGCATATTTGAAATTTTTTTCATTAAATAGAGAGAAAATCTAAAGGTATTTAAAATGCATCTTCAAAAAATTTTGTTCCTTTTTAACTTGCCAACTTTCTTGGGGAAAATTCATCTGTACTTAGTCTTTTACTTGTTTTCATTTGAGTACTTTAAACAATAGGAATTGCACTTTTCCTAACTTAAACTATGTCAAAGTAGTTATTTCCCATGATGATAGTAGCTCTCAACCTCTTGATGTTTTGTACGTGATTTTTTTTTTTTTGTTACTGGTTTGAGTTTTGAACTCTGAAAGTGCATGGGCTTGTATGTCGGTAGAAAAGGAAGGTTACATTTGTAGATACAGATGCATTTTTCTTAGTTATTTCCATGCTGTTATTTCATCAACTGGTATTCAGGCTGGAGCTTAATCAGGTTGAGCTGGTGTTGAACGAAAGATGATGAACAAACTGGTATTAAAATTTTGTATTTAAAGTAAATTTTGTGTGTGTTTGAAAGGTTTATCGTGTATTTGGCTGGAGTAGTATCAGATACTGGTATGTATGGTGATGTTGCTGATTTAGAGGTCTTTCCTGTCCCTAACTCAATTGCAAATTCATTTTTTGTAGATGGTTGACACAGAGTCTGGCAAACAAATTCAGCTGATAAATAGAAAATCTTTGCGGACTCTCACTGCCCAGTTACTAGTCTTGTTGATGTCTTGGGATGGAGCATCCTTTCTTTCTGTTGAACAACTTAAACAGCACTATGAAACTATCCACAGTACTTGTCTTAATCCATGTGAATATGGGTTTATGACTTTAACTGAGCTTCTGAAGAGTCTTCCCTACTTAGTTGAGGTACGGAAAGCTCTTTCCTTCTGCTATTTTATCCTTTAAAAAAGATATAACTAGAGGATATGTAAACTTGCACTCACTCTTTTTTTTTTTTTCTGTTAGGTTTTTACCAATGGTGCAGAAGAAGAATATGTGAAACTTACAAGTCTATACATGTTTGCAAAGAATGTGAGGTCCTTACTTCACACTTACCATTATCAGCAGATTTTTCTTCATGAGTTCCCAGTTGCATATAGCAAATATACAGGAGAAGTGCTGCAGCCCAAAGCATATGGATGCAGTAACTTAGAAGAGCTCTTAGGAGCAATTCCACAGGTGTGAAGAATTGTACAAATGTTGAGATTTCTGCATGAACTAAAAGTAGTTAAAACACCTGATGATTCTGGTGCTTGGTGAGAATATTGGTGTAATAATAATCTCCAAGTGGGCTTTTACCAGTAGTATTTTTAGTAGCTACTCAAATCTTTTATATAATAAGAAAAAACTTCTTAAAACTGTTTAGATAAAATTCTGCTCAAGAATTGTTGCTGGTAAGATCACAAATGTTTTTGGTATCTTTATCACATTAAAATTCATTTTTGTTTTAGTGAAGAGCTGTACAGTACTGAGGTTTAGTTTTGCTTGAGGTAGGTTATTGCATTCAGGAGTGAAAGGCTATGGCAGTTTGTCACAAGAATCATAATGGAATCTTGCATTGGTATCTTATTGTACACCTGCATTTAAGTGCTCTTGGGTAATTTTGTGACCCAGTTCATGACTTTTGAGTAAACTGATCTTTAGGGAAAGTAACAAAATGGAAATTCCAACTAGCTCTGTGTTTTGCCTTTCATCTTTGGCATGAATTATGTTGGCAGAGCTTTTACTTTTGCAGTGTAATACAAATGAGCAACATGATCTGGTTAATTGTGAGAAATTTCAGTGCAAGGATGGGTGAAGGTGATGAGTAAACTATTATAGGTTTTGAAGCTAGGATGTGCTGCTCATTGTACTTTCTGCTCTATAGGTGGTCTGGATCAAAGGACATGGCCATAAGAGAATTGTGGTACTGAAGAACGATATGAAAAGTAAGTCATTTACATTTTGAGCCAGTATCCTAGTTTTCTTGTATCTTAGTTTCCTTTTTATCCTTTGTGTACAAGCTGATTTCAGTAAATTGCCTTTTTGTAGCTCGTTTTAGCTCACCTAGTTTTCCCCCTGCTGATTATGTGGATGATCATGGAAATCAACTTGATGACCATAATGGACATATTATGGAGACCCCAGGATCAACTTCATCAATGGAATTAAATCTAGGAACACCTAGCAATGGTAATGCAAAATTGATTTGTGTAAGAAATTGCTTATCTTTAGGGAAATAAGCAGAGTAAGCAAAGCAGCATGGGGAAAGCTGTGTGAGTTAGTAGATAAAATACTTGTGGAAATGTTTTGTGATTTGAAAGCTGTTGGTCTTATCCCAGGGTGTATAGTTCTCAGCTGTCAGCATGTATGTTGCCACTGCAATATTGTTTCCTGCAAATTTTAGTGGAAGTTTCAACAGTCTGTATGGATAAGGCTAACAAGAAGCTGGTCAGAGTGGTTTCTGCTAGGACTGTTTTTCTCAACTGATTTTTCGCCTACCTTTGGTGAGGCTATAGTGACCTTTGGGGTTTTTTTTCTTTCATTTACATAATTGCCAATTCTAATGTCAGTCCTGTTGGTGTTGGTCTGTCTCCTAATAAAAGAACTGGGATATAGTGAGCTCATGGTTTGTCTTGCTGTGATCTTTAGTTCATTCTTCTATTATCTTTAGGTTGGAGAACTTGAGGTGATTATTGAGGTGTTTAAATCTAGGCTTGTGCCTTTTAGTAAAAGCAAGTTACTTTATTTTGAAGCCTTTGATTTAGTTTTCACATTGTAAGTGTTGGTTTGTAAATAGCTGATAAGATACTAATAGCTGTGCAGGGGAGCTGTCTGGTAAGCAGTCCTCTGTTCCTCAGCTATGTTTGTTACTCAAATTGGGCAAATACCAAAGTTGCTATAGGGATATTACCTACTCAAGCAAGCACTAGGTTTAATTAAGTTTAAGCTTTGCTTTGTCTGTTTTATTGTGATTAGTTTAGTTAGATGCTTTTCATCCCCAAACAAGTGAGTGAGGGTTGCATATGGTATATCTCCTAAGTCATCACATTTGATGAATTTGTATTTCCAGCTCTGAAGTAACAATGCTTTCACAGCTTACAGATACTTACAGATAGATACTTTGAAAGATGTTCCCTTATTTTTGTAGCTCCTAATCAAACTGAGCAAGAACTTCTTTGCCTCACGAATACTTCTCCTGTTGACCTCTTGTGCGAGCCAGTTCCTTCCTGCTTACCATCCCCCCAACTGAGACCTGATCCAGTGCTTCTTGAGTCTGCTGACCTAATTCAGTTTGAGGAACGTCCTGTACCTCTCTCTGGTAGGAGCTTACTTGCCTATATTGTATTACTTACTGTGATATCTCATATAACCTAGAAAACAGAGCATAAAACCTATATATCCTATGGTAGAATGTATTGGAGGTGCTGATGCCTTCTATCAGATGCTTTTTATTGTTTTTATTTATTTTATTTTATTATTTTTATTGTAATAAAAATAGTTATTTTATATAATAAAAATAATGTAATAATTTTTATATAATAAAAATAATTTTTTTATGTAATAAAGAAAGCAGTTATTTTATTATTTTTATTGTAAATAAGTGGTCTTTAATGGTGTTTTAGGATGACTCTCATAGGCACCTTATGCCCCACCACTGGAACTCCATTTTGCCAACCTGTAACTGGGAAAAAAAATGCTGCAACTTCATAGGGCTTCTTGAGCACTGAGAAGCTTTACTTGAAAATTAAGTTACACCTTCTAAATAGTATATGATACAAGCAGTAGAGCAAAAAGCAGATGTCACATCACTTGCAGAGGTGGATGCGACATATGTTCTGGTTTCAAGTCAGGCCAATGAGTTCTTTTAAGCACTTCTCTGGTAGGTAATTAATTGCTTAATAGGTAACTAAATATTTCTTTTTCCTAAGAACAGAGCATTAATAAGTCATATTGCTTTACTTATTTTAGAGATGATGATTTTAACAGAAGAAGAAAAACAAAGAATTGTTACCACAGCTCAAGAGAAATTGACCTCTAGTTCTGTGACATCTAGCACTGCAGAGAATGCCTCAGTGCCTCCCTGTCACTCCTCTGAAACCCAACTAAACAAGGAAGCAGCAGACAGCCCAGCTAAAAAGCAACACAAAAACAAGGTGAAATTGGCAGCAAACTTTTCACTTGCGCCTGTAACAAAGCTTTAACTCTTTCTTTTAGTGTGGAAACAAATGCCTAATGGACTCTGCACAAAGTCAAGCTATTTGCTAGCCCTTATGTATTTTAACAAAAGGCCTAGAGGAATCAATTTGTATTTAAGTGTGTTCTGTGAAGATTTTGTTCCTCCTAACACTGAATGCAGCTACTAGCAGAGCAGATTTTTTTTCTATTATTTTGAAAAAAAAAATTCCAGCAATCATTAAATTATTCTTAAATTTTACAGTTTTTCGTAATGTGTATTCAGTAAGAACAAAATATGGATTGAACTAAAATGGAACAGATTTTATTTTCCTTAAGCCTTGGTGGTGGTGTAATCATATATGTAGCATATTACACTCTATAGGCTGTTGCTTACTGGTATTGTTTCAGACAGTATTAATGCATGATCTGTCTTTCAAAAGTCTGTTAAGAAGTTTTAACTTGCTGACCTGCAATGACAGGAGTGAGGGAGTTGACTGTCCTCCAGGGGAGAAATGTGTTCTCTGCCCTTTCAGATGACTGGTAGCTGCATTGTAAGTTCTTCTGGGTTAAAGATGTCTGTAGAAGATTATGTGGACTTCTTTTGTAAAAACTTGTTTTAAATATTTTCTGTACTTCTCAGTTCCATTTAGGAGCTTCCTAGGACACTGATGTTTTGAGCTTCCCTTTTATGTTCCAGTCTGGCATGGATTTGATTAAGGAAAAGTCTGTCTTGGTGTCATGAGTTTGAGATACAGACACACATTTTATTGTCTAGTAATGAAGTTAAGGTGATTCTGATATATCTTAAATATGCATTGAATGCATAAATGACAGATAGTGGAGCTGGTCCTATTGAAATGTTTTGTGCTGGAAGGTACTGATGCTATTTTCACCTGTAAGGAAAGTTCTAACTACATGTGGAAATGCTAAGGTTGTTCTGCTTAACCTTGTTTTCAATTTTTAAGCATCTTTTGTAAATGGGAAGCTTATTCTTCAGTGTGCTGTCTTTTAGCTGTGTCTGTTTTTATTCTAAAACTTACTCCTAGTGTTGGAAGCTTTTTTCAATTTGTGGTATCTTGTGTTGGCTTTTCAAAGGGCCAGCTTTGGAAGAGTGATTAAGTCAGTGGATGACCTCAACTCTAGTTAGCAGTGTGTGAGACTTCATACCCATACCGGGTAACCATGGCATTTACAATGGGTTGTATTTGCCAGGCAGCAAATAAATTACTTGATGTATTGAAAGAACCTATACCAGAGGGATTCCACTGGCCAACTGCTTTTTTAAGGTGGATTCTATTGTAATATGTGAGGAATGAACGTGGGCTCTAATTCTTCAGCCAGCAACAGGAGATGCCACTGAATATAATGGCTATAGACAGAATTTTACTAGTTGGATTTTGTTATAAAATCTTTTAAATTTAGTCACATTACCTGTAGTAAATTTATAGCCATTGTGAATGCAGAGAAACACTCGGAAGTTTTTCTGAGCATTGTGGCACAGTATCTGAGTCCTCAATAAACCTCTGCAGACATCCTGCTATAGAAAGTGAAATTTACAAGTAAGCTTTCTTGGAATGCTTTTAATAAGTTTAAGTTAAATGCAAGAATATCTGCTTTCACCTTACGTTTGATGAAGTTGATGCTGAGCACTTAAATTTTTGTTTCGGATGAACGTATGTTAGAAGAAGACAAATGTGAAGTTATATTTTCATAAGTTGCAGCTGCAAGTTATCTAAAATACTGAAGAACTGGTTCTTTGCTTCAGAGAAAAAGATATTTGTCAAAAGGAGTCTGGTTGTTAAACCATTTATGGAGGTCAGCGTATCTTTTCTGGGTTCATGTGATTCTGATGAAATTGCTGTTTGAAAGTAATAGAATAATACTTTTGAGAAGTTGTGTTCATAGTGTAACAAAATAGCTATTTGAATTGCAATATATTTTTTTATCCAAAGGGTTAAATGACTGATGTGACTTACAGATTTAAAATATTACAACATGAAGTTCTTTAATTTAACAGTTAAGTGTACTACTTCAATTCATGTCTGTTTAAAAAAAAAAAAAAGAAATGTCACTGAAGCCCTCAGTTTATGCACTATCTTTTTCTTGGAGTGGGAGGGAAAAAAAATTCTTTTCTTAGCTGTCTACTTTGTTTGGACACTTTATTTTGTGGCTCAAGTGCTGTTTCGTGTGTTGGGACCAAACAGTTCTGTCAATAAAATTTTCAAGCAAGCATAATTCTTGTCCTTTTCTGAAGAAGTAGAGGGGGAAAAAAAAGACTAAACTGTTTTAAAGTCCTTAATTCACTCTTACTCAGTGTTTAATTATCCAGACAGAGCGGAGAGCTTCTATCTGAGGCTTAATGACAATGAAATTCCTTGAGTCCATAATCTCCATAATCCTCATTGTGGGGATTGAGGGTTTGTCAACTTTTGCAGTTCTGCTATTAATAGATGCACTTAGTAATTCTTACTGTTCCTCATACCACGTTGGTTATGTCTGCTTCTTAGAAGGAACCTCTACTGAGAGCTCGGAAGGGGGAAAAAATGGAGTAAACTGAAAATGGAACAGTTGGAAGTAAGGTGTTCTCCTGAGTTTTAATCTCACTTTGAAATGTTAAGATAGAGATGTTATTAATGTCATATGGAGTCCTGCTGTGTGGTTAAGTTATCCAGTCACCTTGGGTACAGCAGCCTTGTCTTCTAGTTTGCTGTGGATGGTAGTTAACCAGGAGCTACAAATTTGGCACAGAAGTTGCTTTGCTGCTTCACTAGACAGCTGTGAACTTCACTTTGTAATCTTAACAAATAGTTAAAATACTGCAACTAAATTGAGCATTACATCATTTCAGTTTTATGGACAAAAAGGCTGCATGAGCTTCCTCCTAATTTTTTGTGATCTTTGTGCACTGCCATCAATGGAATTGTCAAAGGGAACTTCTGCTAGAGTGTCAGGCCTGCCACAGGTAAATGATTGTTTGATCTTGTAGGACACTTGTTCAGTCAACAGTTTAAGAGTAACTGCTTAAGTACTGATGTAACACAACCTAATTAGTGTAATAAACACCTTTCTCCAAAAGGAGGGGTTGACTGGTTTGACTGGTAAAAATTTCAAATAAAGCATAAGAAACACTACAGACAAATCTAACTTTACTCTTTCAGTAGTTGTGAATGCTTTTGTGAATAAAATGCCTCATGCCACCTTTATGTGATTAACTGCAAAAGGTGAGTTTGATTTTGTTTTTTTTCTTGCTGTGAATGTTCTTATCTTCATTCTCATGTTGTCTGTTTAAATCAATTAAAGTTATGATTAAATTAACTTTTCCAGAATGATTTGCTTTTTTTGCCTTGTAATAGGACAGTGCAATTGCATGGTGAGCTGTGGTTTAACTCGTATTTCTATTAACTTCTAAAAATCACACCAAGGAGAGTCAGACATAAGGTCAGAGTTGGTGATCGAGTTGTGGGTGTGTTATGCTTAGCTGTTGATTCAGGTACAATAGAAGTCAACATTGTACTGATGTATACAGGGGACGTGCACAACTGAGGTGCTGAGAGATCTCACCCAGTATCCCTGGAATTTGTTCAGAGGAAGTGATGCAATGCCAAGCAGGCACTGCTACTGTGAATGTAGTGTTCTTCCTTGTATGGATTGTTTTCATGTTTAGTATTGTGTGGATGAGGAAATTAAAACTTAAATCTGAATAGCAGGAGCTTTTTTTTAAATGTAGGAAGGAAACAATGATACTGGTGTAAGTAGAGAATGTTATCTGAGCAACTTAGAAATACCTTCAAGTGACATCTGAATGTTTTGTGTGGAGTAAGAAATGCTCCCTATACAAAATATCTCATAAAGCCCTCCTTAGTTGCTGTACTAGTCCAGCCTAGAATACTTATCCAATGGAAGGCATGTTTTCCTTTAGTTAATTGCCACTGGTGTTGTATTTGTTTTCCTTAAGCATGTAAGCAGTCAGAAGCCTGATAATGCTGGTTGTACTTAGAGTTGTTTGGGAAAACTGTTCCTTAACCATCTGCTCAGCTGCAAATGGAAGTGCCCTCCTACTCAGGAGTAAGAGCGTGTAAGTTGTGATTAAAAACTGAATCACGTGAACTTTGGTCTTCAGCCATGAAGATGAAGGCATGCCTGAGTACTTCCTGCTGCCAAATGGGGCATCATGCTTGTGTTTGCAGTGTTCCTGTAAAAATGGTAAATTATTCCTGTTTGGAGGATGAGGGGTAATATTCCTGAAAGAACTTGAACTCCATAAACGTGTCTTAGGTAGCTAGACATGATTAACCTGCAGTCACCAGTGGACAGTCAGGTGGAGGAAGTCTGTATGGTGCCAGTCTCTTTCCCCATGTATTGCTGGTTTTGAGCTGACATTCCTCAGCTGGGCTGTGGGATTATGCTTAAAGCTTTTTGTTGAGCTGAGTTGGGTTCTGTTCAAGTGATGCTCAGTTATGTTGGGACCATTATCTTCCCAATGCAGGGCTATGAGCTCTGGGCTGCAGTGAGGTTTCAAAGCTGTCTTTGAAAGTCACAACACTGGCTAGCTGTTTGCTTTCCTGTGGGGCCTGCTGGAGAAACTTCTTAGCAGTGAAAACTATTTCAGTAGCAGTATTAACTTAGCAAATTCTTTTTCTGGTAGAACAGTGATCTTTGTTCTGAAAAGTATATCTGCATAGCATATGCATCCCATTGTAATCCACAACCACTTCTTTTGGTATTAAGCACAAAACAACACATGCACAGTATAATACAGCAGCTTAGTTTATTTGGAAATACACTTAACTTTGCTGAATAGTCAGCAGGTCTAGGGGAGGGTACAAGAGAACCATTTGCTGGTAGAACTAATGATCAGTACAAATAGCACTTTGTCACTTTTCTCATTGCAAACCAAGATCGTTCCCAGAGCAGAGCCGTGTTTACCAGCTCGTGTCAGGTCTGCCTCCAACTTCCTTCTCTCTGATGCCTTTTTGGTTGGATGAACAGCCAGAACCTCAAGAAAAGGTTTTGGGTGCTTTGGTCAAACAAATTTCCTCTTTACAGGCAGTTAACAGGCTTTGGAGAATTGACTCTGAAATGATGGCAGCTGTTCCATGTGGGCACCTAAACATACTTGTCTCAGGTTTTCTGCTGGTTTTAAACTGAGGGGGTTTGTGCACTGTTCTGTGTTGATTGGGTTATGGAATCTACCAGTGCTGCATGGTAAGTACTGTATTTTTGTCTCACTTCTTAACACAAGGACCAAGGTTTCTACACGCTTCCAAGTTTAATTTGTTCAATTATAGACATTTGAAGCAAACCATTACAGGGCTCTGCTGTGTTCTGGATGGGCAGCACTGTAAGCCAGCGCTGCTGACCCCAGCTGAGAGCCAACCTAATTGCAAACTCCCCAACCAAAGGAGCCACATAAAGAAAACCTTTTAGTCAAGGTACTGCTTCTGGAAATGAAGTTTACTCTCATTAATACTGCTGTTGAACAAGTCCCTTGGGGCTCTGGCTAACAGTGCTGTGTATGAGTATGTTGTATTCATGTTGTTTGGGCTTTTCCTTCATTCTGTAGTCATGCCTGCTGAATCCCAGAGGTGTGTAACTTCATTTTATGTCAGTGAAACTTTAAATACAAACCTATGTTTTGCTGATTGTTTCTTCTTTCTAAGGGAGTGATGGTAGGCAGCTGTGTGGCACACATAGGTTATCAGCACAGCCTGGTTTAAACTGTTTGTCACCTCTTGTCTTCTGACACACCTGTATGTGAAGCTCTTCACTTACTGGCATTTGTAATGCTTGGTTGTAACAGTGGAATCCTCTGAAGGCTTCACTACAGGTTATGTCTGTTTTTTTAATTTCCCTTTGATTTCCCTTTGACTTTGTTAATGACATAGCACATCTATACCTTAAAAGACATCTGTAGTTTTCAGTATCTTAATAGGGTACCAGCAAATCCTGCTGAGTTGGGAAAGAATGACCACTGACTTTTGGATCTCCTGTGTGTATCTTCTTAAGTACATAAGTACACAGATGCTATATGGCCTTCAACTCATACCAGGCAGAGTAGCTGTTAACAGCTACAGGGCCTTATATGTCTTGTATCAGTGAGGGTATCCAAGTGTATTTGACTATTCAGCCTTGGGTATGTTTTCCTTTAACATCTTTGTTCAAAGTATTTAACATGGTTCACGCCTTAGTAGAAACCTTTGGTGTTATTTCCTCCTTAACCCTTATATCTTAAGGAACTTGTCACCACCAGTCCTGTGTCATAAGTGAGTCTGCAGTGATTCTGGAAATGCAAATGTTCTTCGCTGAGCTAGTCCAATTCTAGAGGGTTGTTTTGAATTTGTACAGGAACAGTCTGATTTACTTCTGATGGTGTTTCTCCTCAAAACTTGGTAAGATACTTCCTCTGAAAGTCTCTGCTCTTTTTGGGTAGCTCTGCTGTTGTATTTTTCTCCTTTACCCACAACCGTGGCTTTTTTGTATACAAGTGCACATTTAACTTGGCTGGCTTTGCAAAATTGAAGTTACTCTTTAAAATCTTCTTATTTGAAGAACTTTTTGCTATTGATTTGTTACTTCTAAGCCTGAGATTGTTTTCACATCATATCATGTACATTAACTTTACTATTTACACCTATCACAATACATTTATATGGAATAGTCACACACATACCAGCTACTGATAGCTAATATTAGATTCCACAAGGTTTAATCTGCATAGAGACCAGAAATGCATTAAATGGAGAAACACACAAGTCTTTCTGTATTGCCCTTAATTTAAAACCTATTTTGTGTAGAAAGCAATCATCTTCATACCACAAGTATCTGCTTCTGTGTTTTTATGTCTTGTGGCCAATTTGTATTGGGTGGCTAAGGTCTTCCCGTGCTTGATAGCTTCTATTTCTCATGGTCATTAATTACACAATAATAGTTGGTTTCAAGCTATTAGTTAGAAGTTTTTTCTGTGTTGATATGTCAGGCTCTTCTCCCAGCTATCCACTGCTGGTAGGTAATCTCATCCTGCACACAACTTTAGTAGACAGAACATTTTGCGTTTATTCCTCTGAGCCTTTGTAAGGTGGAGAGCTATGAGAGAAATAAGACAGTGTTGGAGTAATCATTTATTTACAGATCACTGTAGCTGTGCTTTCTAGAGCTTTACCAAGGCTTTTTCCCTGGTGAAAGCAATATTTGATTTGAGTGACTCAGAAATAAGAGGGTATAAGACCTCTATCTACTTGCAGCATCCTTGTTGCTGATATTCAATCTTAAGAAATGGTTCAAAGTGAAACTCCACAGCAAAGTAGTTAAGCATCACACTAACTTGAAAGTTGTTTTGCTTGTAACACCAGTTAACCTAAATTTGCTTAATTTAATCTATTAGTTGTACTACATACTGCATTGCTATTTGTGGCTCTGATTTTAAAAAGTAGCCAGAATAGAATATTCCAGCAAATGCTTGAGTGTTGTTTGTGAGAGGGGAAAGGTATACAACAAATTCTTATGAAGTGACCTATCAAATTTTTTTTTACTTGAAACTTCTTTCACTTTTATCACTGGGTTATTCTTGTTAACACTATTACAGATCTCTTCTGATCACTGGACAGCCACTATATGGATTTCTTGCTTTTTAGGCATGCGTGTTGAGTGATCCATGCAACAGAGAAGAACCTGCCATTGTACATTCCATGTGTTACAGATGTACCACAGTTGATCTTCCTTCATTTAGTGGGATGCTGTTAAATCCCTCTACCCTACAGTTTCCTTCAATGAAAACTTCTGAAAAGACAACAAACATATTTGAGAGCCCAGAGCTACATGATGCTGCATTGCGTGGCTCCACAGCAATCTTTAATGATGGCCAATCCTGCCTTGGCAATGGCGGGCTTGCTTGGAGGAGGTTCTGCCTTCTTTTCTGCTGGGCTGCCTGCAATGTTCAAAACAGGACACCATTAAAACTAAGCTCTTGCTTTACATACTTTAAGCCAGAGTGGAAAGGAAGTATTCTCCCTGCCTGTTCCCCCATCTACCTCTGAGCCTTTTCAATTTCTGCTTCAGAGATAATATTCAGGATGCCTTATCCCTTCAGAGGAAGGAGCTAGGAAGGGTTAAAGAATCCAGACATCCCCAAGGGTGAGCTGCTTGCATCTCGGTCAGTCCAGGTACTCTTATTCACAGCCACCTGGTTAGATAAAAGGTTCCTCCACAGATAATCACTTATGTACTGAACATCTCTAAGTACAGAGGTGAAGAATAAGAGTCTTAGTAAAGTTTATTCTCTTAAACTTGGATGTCCTAACTAGGAGGACAAGAAAAAGNTGTTTTTGTTGTTGGTGGGGGGGGGGGGGGGGGGGGTTGAAAAGAACTATAACCCTAACATAGCCTTTAATAAACACAACATAAACTAATGAGGAAGTCATGCTAAAAGGGTATAAATTAGCGATGCATCCTAAAATGATTCTGCTGACCTTGTACTTCAGTCATTGCACGTTCCCTGAATGTTCTGTTGCAAGACGTTGGTTTATGTCAGCCTGGAACCAGATTTACCATCCATGGACACTGCTCTCACTTAACTATTTCTGTGTCTGACAGGTGAAAATCAATCTAGTGATGTTTTAAAATTCCTGCTGAGGCAGTCACCAAAGCTTCCCAGGGATCAGGAAATGTGTGTTTGTAGTACTATCTGTAATCAATTTTTGTTGAGTTGACTGAGAAGTTTATTTATGGTGGTATGATGTGGGAAACTTAAGGCAGCTGTGTAAGTTTGCAAACCTTTTTCTATTATACATCTTGCCATCTGGAAACTAGGCAGTCTTGGCTTCAGGTATCCTAGCATATATCTGGAAAACCGTCAAGATATTTTTGTGAAATCATAAGGGAAAATGATTGGAGGGGAAAAAAAACAACAAAATACCAGTTGCTTACAGAAGTAGGCTGTGACAATATGCAGATACCAATATAATCTGCACATCTGAAATGTAAAAAGCAATTTTAAAGTGGTTGTACGTGATGTGGATTCAGTTTTAAGAGGTAATTGGGCATCCAAATTCTAAGTGGCTGTAGTCTAAATTTGGCAGTGGTTGGTGCAACATAGGCATTGAAGACACTCTTATATTCAGTTGTCCTTGGGATTACTCCTATTGTTTTTCTTAATGTTTAGGAACTCACTGGTAGGAGACTGTGTTGCTTTGTCTAAGGGTTTTAACTTAGTACGTAGGAATTCAGCCATCTCCTTATCTTCTTCTTTCTCTCTAAAAAAAAAAAAAAAAGTATGTTACAGACAATGTTTTCTTCGCAAATGGGACAGTAAAAGTCATAGCAGTTAGGATCAGATAACCAGTAAATGAATGGCTTTATTCTTGTCCACATTCTTTTTTTTTTGCTGCTTATTAGAGCATAATATTTGCCTAAATGAAAACATGAATGAGCATCTTCTCGCATTCGAAGAAACTTGTCCTCAAAGCTTTTCACTAACAGTGTTTGATTCATTATAGTCCCTGATCAGCAGCTTGAAACCATGAAGCATCACCTGAGAGTCTCAAACTTGTTCACCATCCTTCCTCTACAAAGTAAAGCAAAGGATTCAAATGTGTTGCACCAAAGCTCAATTTAAATGTCAGCTTGGACCAAATACAACATCTTGCATTCTTCCACTGCTACACTTCACCAAAATACATTTCTGTTTTCATGAACACCACAGCATTAGGGCAAAACTGGGCATAAGGATGTCCTTGGAAATGTCCTTAGCAGAGGCTATCATGTTTGTTTCTCTGCTAGCTTATTTAAATGCTGACTGAGTGCCCTGATGGAGTATCTCAGAGTAAAAGCAGGCTTTATTGTCCGAAGTTTTAAAGCAAAGCATCAGGTTTTAGTGCAAATGTCTCAACACTAATGTAGCCACATCTGCACAGTGCATGGCGCCATGCCTTCTGTAGCCTATGATTACACTTCTCTAGTGTCTGGCTGCTGCCAGTGTTTGCGATTGGCACACAGTACTGGCTCTGGATTATGTTACCAGCTCAGGCTTTTTGTCAGGCTGCTGCCTTTGGCTGGCTCTCTTTGATCAACTACAGAACTGACAAGCTTTCTTTTCTCTGGTCCTTAGTCTGCTTGGAATTTAAATGTGTTGGAACAGATACTGTCATTTAGGCTAAATGGGCTGATGGAGCCTTGAATCATTACTGCTGAACTGTAGAGGGAAGGGGGGGAAGTAACAGCAAAATCCTGACTATTTATGTGTTACTGGAACTCAGTGCAGCAGCTCAGAATCAGCTGTATGGGAAGACCACAACTCTGGACTGAGATGCCAAACTCACTTATCTTTTACGTTGGGTAGACCTGTATTAGCAATTGCATTCTCACTGTTTTGATGCTACAAGGGGGAAAGAACAGTGAGAACAGATTTTGTATTGAAAAATGATAATAATAATTGAGATGTCTGTGCCCATGCCCCTTGCAGAATTCTATTTTACCCTGACTACCAGTGACAAGATCCTCTGGCAGCAGTGACAGTCCTTCCATTTGTAATAGTAAATGTCCAGTTGCATTCTGATGAGAAAATAAGTCTAAACTGCTCTGTCATTATGAGATGTCAAGTAGGATGTTAATGGCATGGGGAGCAGAAGTGCAGTAATCTAGTTTTTTGTCTTCCTTTTTCCACAGAACAAGGCAGAAGCCTTCAATTTGGTAATCGGTTTTAAAAGACCAATTCTCTCTTGTCAGTATAAATGTTCTCTCTCACTCCAGTGCAGAATTAGACTCGTGAAATCTTCAGCATGAATTTGGTTGCTTTTAGTTCTTACCGTAATCTCTCCACCTCTGCGTCATCTACAAGAAAATCTCTTTTTTGCACCAGTCTATGGATCTTCTGAATCAGTTCATCTTCTCTTTGTTTCTCCATCTTTGTTTTTTCTTTTTCTGGTCAAAAACAGGGTGGGGAGGAAAAAAATTATTACTTTAGATTCCAAGGAGCTAGCCAGCAGAACTTCAGCTAAGAAAGTTTTGATGATGGAAATGGATGGCTCGGCAGAACCAAATTTTACCTGCTGCCTCTTTTCTTTCTTCTACTTACATCTCCTGTGTCTGTTCAGTCTGTGGTGAAAGGCTTATCTAGGCTGTTACTTCTAATGCTAAATTACTCTATAAGGTGCTACTTAGCAAAGTATCAAACTGTTTAAAAAGTGTTTTGGCTTTAAAACTGAGGAAAAAAAACAACAAACAGCAACAACCAAGAAACAAAGCTAATACCAGAAAAACCCCACCACCTCCAATACCAAAAAGAATTCTTCTTCATTAAAATACATGAACTCCTCTTGATCTTGGGAAAAATGAGAATGCTCCAAAAGGAACAGTTTCTTTCTATTTCATGACTGACAGAACCACAATAAAGTAAAACCTGGCTACAATGCAACTTTTCTTTCCACTGCTGATGGTAGGAGATACTGTGTGCTTCTTTTCCCTCTGCCCTCTTCACAGACTGTGAGACCTGCTCTCCCACCCCCTCCTGTCTTTGGAAAACCCAATGCCTGAAATGCATGCATGCTATATTGTGGCATAGTAGCATGAACACTAAAAGTGTGATCTCATGTCGACTGCAAGCAGCTAACTCACGTGCACTGAAAGTGAAGAGCAGGGCCCTGCATGAATCTGTGTACTGGAGAGAAAGTTCTGATTCATATGCTACAAGAGAACCCATTCCTGGGAAGAGGCTTTTTTCAGGTTAGATATGCACTACGTAAGCACTCTGTTTTGTGGGAATGCCAGCATGGCCTTTAAGGTGAAAGTATTCTTGCCAAAAGGGGGTGCTGCTGGAACTGTTCATACTTAAATTCTGAACTTTTGCTGATAACTGCAAAGTGCTGAGGAGAGAAGCTGCTGTATGTTGATCTCTACTTAACACTTTGTGGCTGGGAAATAGTTTCACAAAAGTTATTGGGGAAAAAAAGAAACAGAACATCACATACAAAACCCTGAAAACTGATTAATCCTAGGAGTTAGGCAGAAGATAAAGGGGTTAAGAAAACTGCAGACTAGAAGATGGAAGGCAAGGGTACTCATTCATAGCTATTTTCCCTCACTCATCCTTTCCCACATCATTTAAAAACCAACCATGTACCAACAGTGTTGTTATTTATTATCCAGTGTGACCTCTAAGAAAGGAAATATAAGAAGCACTGTGAATCTGCTTTCTTAAGTGCAGAGAGAAACAAAAGAGTTCTTATCTGAACGTGTGGACTGTGAGGGGGGAAAATTGACCTTTTTTTATTTTATTCTCTCCTTTCAGGGGAGAACTCTGTTTAAAGCTGCACAATAAAGCATAGGGGGAAGAGGTGAGGATAACAAAGGGAGTGCAAAAACCAATCCTTTGCAGTGAGGTAGCATCAGATTACTTCTGAGAGGTGCTAAAAGCGTGTAATGTTTAATGGAGATAGCATGGTGAAGCCTTGGGGTGTTTTCAAAATCTATCTGCAAAACACTTCAAGCAGAGTAGGACTGTTGTGGATGATCTGAAACAGCAAAGCTGTAGTAAAGCTCAAGTTCTCATTGATTTCAGCTGGAGTTTGGATATGAGGATTGTAAAACTGAACACAACTCTGTCCCTCAGAGAGCTGGATTTACAATATATTATGGGTAAAATGCAAAGCACGCTTTTGCCACTTAAATTTTGTAGGAACCTGTTTCCTTTTGCTCTGGAAGGCAGATATAGCTACAGCTGTGACAATGAAAAAATCTCACATTCACAGTACTGGTTTTAAATCCTTCTCCATTCTCTCTTCAGCCCTCTGCCTTTTCTACTTGACAATCTCTGTGCAAGTTGGTTCCCTCCAGATTCCCAAGGGAGTACAAGTGCAAGGGAACGTGCACCTTATTTGAGTGATATTTGCAGGTTTGCTGTCTAGGGAGCAGTGAAATACAGCATGAAAACAACTTTCGAGGACAGATGGTTAAAGATGAGAAGGAAAAGAGAAATAAAAATGAGGACTAGAGGAAGGAGGAAATATATGAATACAGAACACATGAAGCAGCCCTGGGGGGGAGGTGGCTTCTGACAGTGCTAGGAGCAGAGGTGTGCTCTGGAAACCATCCCCTGCATCACCCAAGCATTATCCTGATACTGAGTTATAGACAGCCATTACCTGGGACTGCTACCAAACTCTGCAGCTCCTTCTTAAGGTTCATGATGTCTTTGCACAGCTGGATGTCATCCATCCTGCAGAAAGGGAGAAAGTACAGTCAGAGACATATGAACACCATCCTCTGATGACTGAACTGGACGGATCTCATCTGAGTATGTGGTACTGTTCCTTTCCTGGGCGTGTGTATCAGACTGAAGTGCTGGGTTTTAACCTTGGGATTCTTACACAGTTCATTCACCAACTGTAAAAGAAAAGCTGAACTATAGTCCCTGTTGAGCTTTTGGTTACTTGTTTTGCTGGAATCTGATCTGTATGATGGTTGTACTTGTCACTACAGATTACTTCAGTTCCATCTTGAATCAATTAGTTTTGGAAAAGATGGATGTGCCATGCTGCACTTGTTGCAGCAGTAATTTTCACTGGGAAAAGAGCAAGAGAGTGAGCAGCAGTGGTCCTGGGAAGGGGCAGCAGAAGCTGGTCTGGCATTTGGTACAGCCAGGGTGGGGTTTACCTTCCACTACCAATTTTCTTTGTGACCTTACTAATAACTCAGTCCTGGAAGTTAGCAAGGTTCTGCACTGGCTTTCTCACAAGCATTGTATTTTACAGCTTCAGTCACACTGGCAGTGAAGGCTCATGTTCTCCTTCTGAGGGCTTCCATTGAAAATCACACCATAAAGAGCACAAGAAGAGCCCATTAAATTAACTGCACATTTTTCAACTCATGCCACCAACACCATCCTTGTCTGCACAGATCTGAGTCCTGATTCCATAATCCTGTGCCTGAAGGGTATTTTGCCTGTTGTCTGAGCATCCAAAGGAAACTGAAGTGATATCAGAGGCTGGGTTGTCACAATGCTATTTCAAGATAGGAAACCCACTGTATTAGAGCATGTGTGTAAGAGTGAGCGAGTGCACAAAGGATAATGCAGTCAAATTACAGAATTATGTGGAGAGTGGAAAAAGTAGGTATTTCTGGCACAAATAAGATCTTAATCACAACCCAAGAGCTTTTATTCTCCCTGCAGCCTCTGCATGGAATACAGGTCTCCATGGGGAGCCGTCCTTCAGATGCTTTGCTCATGTTATCAAAACATGTTGATCCTTTTATTATTTGCTGTTTTGATTAACTCCATTTTGCCAGTTCCCTTCCATTCGCTGTGCCATGACAGCTGTTTCTATAATCTTTTTTTTAACTTCTCTCTTCCCCAAATGTCACAGTGAAATACCTCTCCTAATATCCTTTATTATTATTAATCTCCTTATTTAGGGGCTCAGGCATTGTTCTGGACTCTTCCAGCAGTTCTTGAGATATCAGTTTGCCTCTCAAGACACTGCTCTCCTGGCTTACAAGGCTTGCTGTTACTGGCAAGATGAGCATGTTAAGCTCAGTGCTAGCCCATGGTTCTCTTGTTCAGCACATCTGGAGACAGAGATCTTTATACCAAGGATTTTTTCTTACTTGGACTGCTCATATTCATACTGATCACGAGCAAAGCCTGCTTTACTCTTGAGATCCATCACACTAAATGGTACTGAAATTACTTTTATCAATTAACAATTTTAAACATTGTCCCCTCGGGAGAATCAGTATTCAAACTGTACTAGGATTTGAGCAAGCCACGGAGCTCCTTATTCATTCAGTGTTCATGCATTTTGGGTGTCATATCAATATAATGACTGTTAATACATTTGAAGAAAATGGCCATGGTTAACAGACAGTTCTTTGGCAAAAAATGTTTACTACTGAACTGCTGTATTCAAATACCTGATGTTCAGACCCTCAGCTAGTGAAGAGAACGGTGAGCTTCTACTTTTTTCCTATGAGGTAGGTTGGGCCCCATTCTGGGAAGATCTGGAAGATGCTATTACTTCACTGCCTCAGTTTGGCTCTCTGCCCTTCTCAAGAAACTCCCAAAAGCTAATGCCATTGCATTAAAATGCCATTGGCAGTATGTTTCAAGTGAGCAAAATCATCTTCTCCCTGTAGCCACTATGCTCCACATTACCTACTGGTGGGAAAAGTACAGGCTTTATACACTTCCCCTGTTGTAGATACAACTGCCCCCACTATTTTAGTTCCTTTTTTTTTCCTTTTTCACCTGACTGCAGAACATAAATCCTGTGCTCTCCATATGCACTGTTTTGTATTTTTTTTTTCATTTCTTTCTCCTGTCTCATAACTCACAGGAGAGAAGTGAAAATGTGTCCAAGCACTTAAGGGCTGCAGCAGCTCTGTGACAATGCAAATTCCAAAAGTCATGCTCCAGGTGACTCCTCCAGGGTCCCAGCTCCATAAGCCAGTGCATTGTGATGATGGAGAAAGATTCAACTGACCATCTGTACCAATCCCTTAGGCACATAGAACATCTTTCCTCCCATCTGTGTCAAACAGCCTTTGTGTATCTCAACTGCTCCATGGTACCAATTAGAAAAAAATCAAACTAAAAAAAATGATACGGTTAAATTACTAAAGGAGGGATGTGGGATATATTCATAGATACCATATGAAGGCATTATCCATCTGACTTAGTGAAAGCAGAAAGGATAGCTGCTTTTCACTAAAAAACGTTCATAGCAATTAACACTGAATGTAGGTCAGCAACTGATGTCCTGGTCAAGGGTCATCTCACTGCTCTCAAAGAAAAGGAAAAAGAGAAAAGACTCATGGGGAAGAAATCCCTTGAAGGCTGTTTAATCCAGACTGTTATGATAAACCTCCTTCCCTTTTCCCTTTTGTGCCCTGGTTCTTGTGCTGGATAGTCAGGGTTTGATGGAGAACGTATTTGTAGCATTGTCAGACCTCTCAAGGAAGCATAAAAAGAGCTCTGGCAATCTTAAAGAGAGCAGGAATATGCATAGCAGAGGAAACAAAAATCCTTTGGGTCCCTTAACCTTTTACAGAGAATCTGGAGACATGCTGAGACTATTCTGTAGCACTTGATGTTCCACATTCTAAGTGCAATCCATTGGATTTCAAGACAGACAGGAGGGAAAGCTGCACAGACTATTGTCCAGTTTATTTAAGAGCACAGCTATGCTCCCTGTTCACCCAGTGCTCCTCCCGAAGGAGAGCAACACAAGCAGGTTACTGTTCTGTCCTGAATGTAGTAGAATCTCTATAGATAGAGCAGCCCAGGATACTGAAATGATGCCCTTCAGGTCTGCTTAAGCAATCTCCAAAGCTGCTCAAGAGATATGCATAAAATTTGCAATATCAACACAACCTTTGCTGAACTCCCCGTCCTTTGGATTTTGTAGTCCCTGTGAAATCATCTTTGATGTCATAGAAAAAGCATCAGTAAACCAAACAGCACTTACAATATGTCTGTTTTCCCCCCCAAGCTAAACTTTAAATGCCTGCCCAGCAATCCTGAATATATGAATTATGAGGATGATAAAACGTTTCTCTTATAAGAACCCAAATCCATTCTTGGAGAAACTGAAATAGCATCAAGCTAGGGATGGACTTTCCTGACACAGAGTCTGTAAGTCTGCTTTTCTGATTTTTGATGACAAGAAACCTTCTGTATGCTTGAAGATATACCACAAAAGCTTGCATTATTTTCTTTCTTTCAAACTATTTTATCAAAACCTAAAAGCAGGTTCTTTACTTGCCCCTAAAAAAGATAAAATAGCTCAAAATGAATAAACAGCGTGAGCAAAGGATTTTCTAAACATGTCACAGAATGACAGGAAAATAGGTGGGCTGGAAGAGTCTTCAGTAATTGGGTATGGTGACTCAACCCTGATACATGTTTCTTTGGCCCAGTTACCAGGAGAAGAATGCTCCGGGCACCATAAGATCCACTAGTGATGTGACAGCATGAGTCACCTCTGCTATCCACCATCTGGACGAGGGGGTGCAGGGCAAAGAAATAGAGACCTCCTGTTCAGCTGTGCCCCAGAGGGTCTCTGAGGCTGTGGCAGATAATGGCAGACAGAGAGGAATTAAAAACTGGAAATGGAAGGAGTGTTTTGTTTTGTTTCAGTAAAAGTTATTCCACGAGAGTTCTTCTTACCAGCTAGGGGAAACCTGACTCCTTGTTATAAAACCCAGGTACCAGCTATAGTCATGCTTTCTTCAAGACGAGAAGAAAAAAGGCAAAAATGATATTAAAAGGCAATAGGAAAACCAGTTTTCTCCTTCCACATGGACAAAACACTCCTTTGCTTTATATGCAATATCAATAATATAAAACAGGAGGCATTACTTCTGGAGCAGCTCACAATATGTGTTTATCAGCACCTGGTGTTACTTAGGCTGGAAGACAGAAAGCTGGCAACTCAGATAACAGATTGCTGACCAGCCTACTTCACACGTCAGGTTACAAATCAAAATCCTATGATTACCTTTAACTATTAAATGAAGCAAGTCTGCCTTTTCTTGCTAAAAGCACTCTTCAATGGAAGAAGGGTGGGTAGAAGCACCGGGCTGCAACACTGTAAAGTGATGCTGTAATTCAGCTGTCATTTCATTCCTTTGAAGATGGCAGGACTTGAAAATCCCAGTCCCTGGAGGTCACATTTTAAGGCATACTTCACAGAAATTCAGAACACTGTCTAAAGAAGCTGTCTGTATTTCATTTTTACTGATGTCTTTAAATTCTCTTGAGCTTGGCCATCTCCTCTGCCAGTTATGAAGTGTCACTGTCAGCTTCGCTAGTAACAAGAACAGGAGCGTTCCTGGAAATGCCCCACTATGGAAGGAAATGTATCCCTACAAAAATTGTCTAAGCTAATTTGCCTAAAAACATGCAATGGAGTATATTCAGAAGTACTTAAGATCCATTACAATATTATACAAAAGACTGAATGTAGAAGCACAGGGCCAACTCATGCGTGATTCATTTAAACTGGTCTGGTAGTTTATTTTTTTTAATTGGGCAGTAGATGCAGGAACCTCAAGTTTTCAGTATGTATCATCATTAGCAGAATTGATGATAAAGTTCCTTCTTTATTAGTTTCCGTATTTGACCTTTTCTTCAACTGCAACTGTTTTGTATCAAAGATTAACAGAATACAAAAGTATCTGGCATTACAATTAAACACTGGCCAACAGTCCATTTCAGAACTTTCCAATTCACTGTTGAATCACAGCTGATCTATATATATTCTCCTGTATATAGCAAAATGCAAGTGAGAGAATCCACTGAAATCACAAAATCACAGAATGGCTTGGGTTGGAAGGGACCTCAAGGGTCATCAAGTTCCAACCCCCAGGCTGCATGTAGGGTTGCCAACTGCTAGATGAAATATTACATCAGATTGCCTAGTGCCCCATCCAATCCAGCCTTGAATGCTTCCAGGGACAGGGTTTCCACGACCCCTCTGGGCAATCTGCTCCAGCACCTCACCACCTCCTCAGTGAAAAACTTCCCCCAACATCTAATCTAAATATCCCTCCTTTAGTTTAGAAGCCTCTTGTTCTATCACTATTTACCCATGTAAAAAGCTGATTTCCCCCGTTTATAATCTCCTTCATGTTGTGGAGCTTTTGGAGATATGCTGTGGTGGGGGCCACAGTACTCCAGCTGGGGCCTCATGAGGGCAAAACAGAGAGGGACAACCCCCTCCCTTGCCCTGCTGGCCACCCCTTCTCTGATTCAGCCCAGGATACTGCTGGCCTTCCAGGCAGCAAGAGCACACTGCTGGCTCATGTCAAGTTTTTTGTCTACCAGGACACCTAAGTCCTTTCCTTCTCAGCATGGTTGCTCTCAAGGGGTTCTTCTCTGGGTCTGTATGCATATCTCAGATTATCCTGACCCAAGTGCAAAATGTTGCACTTTGCTTTGTTGAACCCAATTAGGTTCACAAAGGCCCACCTTTTGAGTTTACCAAGGACCCTCTGGATGGCATCCCTTCCTTCTGCCATATCAACTGCACCACTCAGCTTGGTGTCATCAGCAAACATGCTGAGGGTGCACTCAATCTCATCATCTATATCACTGATAAAGACATTGAAGAGTACCAGTCCCAGAACAGACCCATGGGGGAAACTGCTTGTTACCAGCCTCCACCTGGACATAGAGCCATTGACCACAGCCCTCTGGCTGCGACCTTCCAACCAATTCCTTATCCAACAAATTTTCCACTCCTCAAATCTATCTCTCCCCAATTTAGAGATAAGGATGTGGTGGGGGACCATGTCAAAAATCATAATCATATACTGAAGGTAATCACAACCAAATGAATGAACCTCTCACTTCTGCAATTCTTGTGTAACTTGGTGTTGCTTCACTCTACAGTGACTGCACAAAGCTAGGCAGTCAGCAGCCATACCCCAGTGTAATTCAAAATACCAATACGCTGCAGGTACCACAAAAGACATAAAAGTAAGAATCCTATTGGACCTCTGTTGATGTGTTACTGTCCTTGGAAGGAACTTTGATTGTGAATGTTTCTCCATGATGAATTTACCCTAAGTTTAAAATTCCACCATTGTGTCCAATACTCTCTATAGTCTAACAACCATTACTGACTATCTCACCTCTACTTCTACAAGCAATAGCTACATCAGTATCATAGCAGCAAAAGACAGGTTTCTTGTTTTTTGCAAGGTGGGAACAGGATGAATATTAAAAAGGAAAACAAAAAGTAAGACTAACTGGAAGAAAAAAACATAAGCAAATAAACAACAAAATACAAAACAAAACAAAACCCACAAGGGTTAATTAGTACTCTGGCCAGCTAGTGAATCTGTGGGGCTACTATTAGGAGTTTATTACCAGGGCAATGTCAAGTTACAGCAAACACATCTACATAACAGGTAATTGTTCCTGACATTACAAGTAAGCCAATATAATAGTATAAAATGGTCCAAAAACCAGAATGGATCTGTAGAGAATTTGGATGATGCAGATGTTATGAGCACTCTGGAAAAGAGGGAGTTGGCTAATGGCATATACTGAGACCTCACAAAGACCAATTTTAATTCTAAGTCACCGTGGAGGTACTTAATGTCTTTTTCACTGTAATAACAGCACAGCCATCAAGCAAACATTGGATGCATTATATTTGTAACATTTTTACAGATAAAACAAAGTTTCTGAGGTGAACAAAACTATTACCAATAATTGGTTAAAGCAACGTAACAGGGCTCACTATTTAATATCCTATATGCCCTATATTAAAAAACTGCTTCGGTACTGCCAACATGGCAGAAATAACCACTCCCAAGACAGCTATCACAGGTAGAAGCAGCTTGCACAGCTTTAGTTCAAGGTCATGCAGTATAGCTGGCTTCAAATTCTGCTCTCCATCTGGGAGGCCAGCAGTATTAGGCACTGGCAGATTTCCCAAGGAGTATGTTTCATGATGACAGTGACTGCTATTTTATATGAACTCAGTGCCTTTTCTATTCACAGCCATAGGCAGTAACTGTGGATGATAAAATCTCACCTACGCTATTAATATTAACTGGGTGAGAATATACTAACATATTTTTAAATACACGAATTCTGCACTGCAAGTGATTCTGAGCTTCTGTTTTGATCTGTTCCTGTATCAGTGGTCTGAGGTTTTGCTGCCTAAATGGAGCTAACACGTGTTAACCATTTTTACAGTCATGTCATTCAGCATGTAAATTTCTGTGCTCTGCAGTGATATGAATCTTAGATTGCTTCTAAAACCACACACAAGCACCCATAGCAGTAACACATTAATGTGCAAAGAGAAGGATGCTACATGAGCAGCTCTCTCGGCTTCTGGGTCTGCTATCTTACTAGGAAAGAATAAATGGAAGTGGGACACAGAAATTTGAAAAGGAGAGCATGCATGATCTAAAGTGGTATGTTTACTCTCCTTAGCAGGAAAGACAGATTGGGAATTTACATTTTGACCCAAAACTCATCTTACAGAGAACATTTTAGGGAATGAGCTGAGAGAAGCATGAGATGAGAATGAGAGGGAATGCCAGCTAGCTATAAACTGATGCTTTTACATATTACATATTGTCTGCCTCCTATTAAAGTGGGCTGAGTCTTCAGCTCTTCTGAAAATAAACCCGGAGGAGCTAGAGATAGCAGCTGATGACTTTAAACTGTGTTTTCATTTCCTGGTCTGACTGGATGGGGTCCAGCATAGTTTAAAGAAATTTCACAGTATAAGTTGTGTAGATTTTGTGCATAGACATTTGTCTGAGCTAGAATGTGACTGCATAATGTAAATAGGGCCATTAACTAATTGAGGAAATCTTAATTTTATAATTTGAATATGTGCTTGAAATAAACATCAGATAATTCTCCATAGTAAGTGAGTATTCCTCCGGAAATAATGTGGGAAGAGCACAGCTTTTTTCAGCTGCCCTCCCTTTCTTAAAGAAGGCAACAATAGCAGGGACCAAAGCAAAGGACAAGTTTACAAAAGGCTGGTATCTGTCTTGCAGGTTGCAGCAACATCTGAGAAACAATGTGAACTGTTAAGTGATTGTTTCAGCTTATTCTGCTTCCCATATTTATTTGTATCACTAAAAAGGAAATCGTGTAAGCTGTCCTTTTTGGTACACACTACCACTGTCTTAAGGAAAATTCAGGTATTCCTCTTCAACAGAAAATTACCTGTCTGGAACTACAAACCAGTACATACTGCACTAGGGAGCTGTGGCACACACATGATGTATGAGCCCAGTACAGGGATAAAGACAAACTGCAACACCATTCTAAGGATACCTTCTGAATTTATAGACAATTTTGATGACATCTATACCCAAATTGTCCACAGCTGGAGGATGATGCAATTTCTGAAAGCTGTCAGCTGTAGCCACAGTTATCAGAGATGGTCAGGGGAAAAACACAGTGCAGAGAGCCTTCGCTGGCAGCCCACTGCCCTTTGTGCCATACAGCCTGGGACACAGTAAAGGAAGAACAGAGAGCTTGTAAAGAAGGAAAAAAAATCCTGAAAACCAGTGGAAGAGGAAGGTGGGTATCGAGGGAAGGGTCTTCCACACAATGCCAGCACAGGCAGGGCAGCCATTTTGCATCACGTGGTTGAGTTCCCATAGGCTGGGCGGCCATTTTGTGTCATGTGGTTGAGTTCCCATAGGCTGGGCGGCCATTTTGTGTCATGTGGTTGAGCTGGCTCGCGGCTCACTTAGCCTCGTGCGATCAGAGTGCTTGTTCCAGCCACGAGAGCAAGCAGGCAGTTGGCGTTGCCTCCTGTGCTTCTGCAGGGGAAAGGGCTCCCTCTAAAACTGAAGAATAAAGTGTGTTCCTTATCTAAGGGCTTATTGCTGCCCTTCCCCTTTAACCAGAACTATGAACCTGCTGGCAGCTGAGGCCTCCTATCTGGTGACTGAGTTCAGTATCATGAAAGTGACCGCTTCTCACTGGGCATCCAGATCTCTTTCAGAAGGTGGAAACTTTCTTTCTGGGGAGAGGAGTCTTTCTGTCGTTGACCCAGAGCAAAACTGTAAGTAATTTTAGCGTCCTGTAGAGCACAAAGCAAGTTGCTTGTTCAGTGAGACTGCTGCAAAGTGATGGAACTAAAAAGAGTGGAAATTATTAACTAAAAGAACAAGTTTGGGTATTTTAAATCAGTGTGTGATCACAGAAATGTGAGATTTGTTCAAATATAATGAGCGATTTCTTCACTTTAATTTTGAAAACTGAAAATTCAAGTGTTGAATTAGCAGTATGTGTGAGAGCCAAAGGCTGAAGGCTGAGAGGGTAAACAGAGTCTGCTTGGATTCATATCAGAGAAAAACACATGCATGGTGTTGTATGGTTTTTGAACACTACTCGATACTGCCTTTTAAGTTTGATAACATTAAATCAGTCTTTTTCTAAGCTTAATTCCACTGCCTGATGTCTTTCCTCAGATCTGTTAGGTCTTCCTTTGAGTTAATAGTGGTGATGAAGTATCTGCTTTGATTTCTTTACCCTCCTGCTCTTTCTTTCACCCTCTGGGCTGACTCTTCTAAAGCTGTCTGTGATGATGAGCTGCTCTGTACAGATTTTATTTGGATACCAAAGCATTACCAACCATGAGCACCATAATGCATGTTTCTGTAGTGACAGAGGAACAATACACTTCATTTATCCCTTCTGTTGTCCTACAGACTTCATAAGTCATTGGTGTTACTTTGTTTAGCACAGGAAAGGTAATGCGGACCTCCTTATATTAACACCAACTAAAATAAGCCCTCGGCATCTTAACTTTCAATGTGAGCAAAGTTATCTGTATTTCTTGCTAAAGACTGCCTCATTGGAGTTCACGTTCCTTGGAGTTGAGAAAACCCAAGAGACATACTATAAAGATAATAGCTGAGGAACTGCCTGAAAGAATGGTATATTAATGATGATCTTACATATCAACTGATTCACGTACAGAAGAGTGAGAAAATGCAGACTCACTCTTGGCCCCCTGAGCATCCAGGCCTTGATACACCTGTTTGTTTTGCATTGGTACTGGCTGCTGTGTGAACCATTCTCTGTTACTTGCCCTTTACTTTATGGCTACTGCATTTGTTCAGGCAAAATACTGACATAACAGTTGAAACTTAATGACTATTGCTGCAGAGCTGTTTCAAAAAATCAGTGATAATGAGTTTTATTATTATTCCATCTCAGTTTGCTTTGTACAGCTCCTTCAAGGAAAACAATAATTTCAATTAGTAGAACAAGATCTTTCCAGGGATTAAGCCTCCATAGCTCTAACAGGGGAAGAGTTTGCACTGATCTTCATCAAAAATCAGGTTTGTTTTTCGTTTCTTATTCTTGACGCTTATAAAATACAGCGTCCATGCTGTGAACAGCTGTGGTAGTTGCTGGTTTAAGTAAAGCTGAGAGCACCATTAGTGCTGATGATACATTCAGGACATAAGCTCTCCAGCTTACTTCCTTTTTGTTTTTTTCTTTTTTTTTTTAAATTTATTTGAAGTATACCTACAATATACTTTTTTTTAGCTTTCAGATCTGGCTCCATGTGAATATAAAAAATAAGAAATTCAGTGAGACAGTGAGAAGAGTGAACCGTTATTTTTTTAAAAAGGACATGTAATCTGTGTCTGGAATTAATTAGTTCATTTTGTTCATGCTTTTGTTAGAACTGAAAACCACCCAATTTAAATCAAGGGATTTCTATTCTGCTGCTCACTAACAGCATGAGAGGAAAAAATGGGAATGCAAACATACCATGTATCCATTACTCTTTGTATGTTTTATTCTTTCGTTGTAATAGAATAAAATGCTAAAGCAAGTATAACTAAAGTGATCTGGTTCTCACTAGAGCTGATCTTTGGCTCCCTGGTATGAGCATAGGTGTAGCACTACTAGTTGGCAGGCATGCTGTCAAAGTCAAGTCAGCACAATTTCATGCATATTTTTCAGGTCACTCACAGGGAAATCTAGTCCTGTCAGGAGAAGTCAATTCCTAAAATTACTTAAAATCATAACCTATGCACAGGCTTCTAGTCTTGGAACTTTAGCAGTCCACTGTTTCAGGAAATAAATGAAAGAAAGATACATGGCTACCTATAAAGTCTTTTACAAAGAGTTACAGTTTATTTAACTTGTCTAGCTAAACAGGTACAAGACTTGGACCACTGAGATAACTGAGTTGTAATGTTTGTCCCAGCAGGAGGTTAATAGTCAGCATGTCATTAGAAGATAAATAAAACTGACTTGCAGTGAGTGAAGGCTATTTAGAATGAAAGGCAGTAAAGAACATCTGCTGTTATACTACTTGAGTATTACTTGCAACATCCTTTTCAATTGTCTTTATTGTCAGGAGTAAAAAGTAAAAAATACTTTTTTTAATGAGACAAAGTCAAATAGATAATTTTTTGGACTCCCAAAGGCTATTAAGAGAAGCATATGTTAAGTTTGGAGGACTTAGTGTGAGAGAGGCTTTTTGTTTCCCGTGTAGCTTGTTGTAAATTGGCTTGGGAAGATGGGAAGTCCACAGAGCTTTAAAAATCATAATCAGTGCAGAAAGTCATGCTATCTCACTGTTTCACTCAGTGTTAACAAACTGAATTTTACTGCCTCAAGGATTAATGCGCAGAGTAATGATAGTGGACCTCGGAGAAGGGAGGAACCTGGTCAGAAACCTGGGAGAATATCCCTGGAAAAGTGGTCTTGTAGAAGGAAGGGTCTGGTCCCTGCTGAAGGCAGGGCAGCAGCTACTGGCTTTGCTTTCCATCACTTAGAAAAGACAAAGTACTGGAGTCATCTCTGAGAGTTGCTGCCTCTGTCACCTGCCAGCTTTGCTAACACCTAGAGACAGCCTTAGCAGAGACTTGATACCAGCACTCAGAAAAGCTTTCCTCATTCAGTGGACAGCTGGGGAGTGCTCTTAGGTAGCTCTAGGCGTAGTGTGTTTGAATATGTCTAGCACAGAAAGAACAGTGTGCTCAGAATAAATGTCAGATTTATTCCCTTTTCCATATCCAAGCTCCTCTGTGTTCAGGTCATTACTCAAATGCTTACCAGGCAACACAGAGTAGGGAGTGTGATGAGTGTAAGCATAGGGGAAATGAAAAGAGACTGGATACAAGAACAAAGGGAGTCTGCCATGGCTTTCACTCACTAGAACAGACTATCTTTGTCTCAGTGCTTTGTTTAATGTAGAAAATGTCATGAGAATTACAGGGTTCAATGATGTGGATTTTTCTAGATTAAATTTATGTACAAGCCAAAAATCAAGTACTTATTTGAGTACCAGGAGAAGGTGTGACAAATTGTTCTTGTTTACATTATTTAAACCATTACAGCACTATTAAAGGACAGTATAACTGTTAGCAATCTCTACTGCCAAAGATATCCATGCACTGACATACGTATGTTCTGGGTTGGGATCTTCTATAATAACAGTCAAGACAGATGTCTGTGCTGCTTGATGGTAAGATTTCCAACTTCTGACTGTACGAGTAAGTCAAGACACTGAAATTAACTTCCAGCAATTATGGTTAAAGTACCAGTTTTATATATATATTTTACATGATGAGACAGATGAGTTTTTCTCTGGCTACAGCAGCTTCATTAATGGCAAGGCACCTTGTTTAGCAAGTCTTAGACTCACTGAGGTTCCTTGCCTGTCAGCTAAGGCATTAGTTTCTAATCTCAGGTACTGAAAGACAGATGGAACTTCAAAATAATATACTTCCTATTAATAAGTTCTTATCTTCTTATCTTAATGGCTTTCATTTAACAAATAACGAATCTTGGCTGCTGTTAGTCCAGAACACGATGTGCTCTCTTGTGTCATGAACTAAGACCACTAATGCAGTGAGGAATAAGCCTGAATTAGTTTAGACTGTAGAAGCCCCAATCCCCTACCTGTTGATATTTCCTTCAGGCAAATATCCTTTCCACAGAGAACTGGCATCAGGTATAAAAATATGCTCTGTAGACATGTACTTGCTGAAGTTTCCTTTTGTAAGTAATACATCCCTTTTTTATTGTCTGCAAATCATGCTGAATAAAAAAGGCAATTTCCTCTGCAACTACAAAAATCATTTCCCAGTGGCATTTTGCAAGCATTCACCTAGCTGGGATGCTCTTTATCTTTCTTCCTTTCAAAATGTCAAGCAGATAAAAGTTTTCTAAGTAGCATTCTTTCCTATTTTGATTAATTTTGCATGGTGTTTCCCAGAGGAATTGATACTTACATAAACCTGAGTTCTGATTCTCTTCTGACTAAGACTTCCCGAAGTCTCTGGATCTTTGCCATCTCTAGCTCTATTTCCTCAGGCATCATTGTTGTTTCAGCCATTGAAATGATGTCAAGTTGATCTGTGTGTGGAAGAAGAGAGAAAATAAATGAAGCTGGTCAAACTATCTTAACAGGGCTTTTTAGGAATGCAGGTTTAACCACAGAGCTATCTGGCTATGGAGTAATGAGTGCAACTAGTGGAGAATCTTCTAGCTGGGTGCTACATTCACTGGTTTCTCTAGTGTTTTGCTTATTACTTTCAGTGTAACCATTTGGAAGATTTCCTAAGCCAAATGACCTTTTATATCTAGCCAGAATCTATCATAACCCTGGGAAATCCTAACCCAGTGTTAACTTCAGCTCAAGTTCCTTAGTTGGTATCACTACAAACTTTGAAAGAATAGCCTTAGCTACAGAGCTCATTCAAAGCAATTACTTGTAAGCATGAAGGAGTCCTGTCTTGGCCCAAGTGCAGGCCATGTAAACTGATGAGGGTTTCCCATCTTTAATTCTTGGAACACTTTATGCTGTTCCATTATCTCAGCATGATCAATGGCCCAGCCCAGAGAATAGCTAAAGATGTGACTGGAAATGATGTAGGGCTTATTCCTTCAAGGAGATGAGCATTCCTACTGAGAGCACTGATTAATTTCAAGCAAGACCTGAGAGACTGACACATAGAGAGCCTGTGTATTTTGCAGATATATCCCTGAAAGGAGGTCTGACTCAGCCCTATGAAAAAGGGAGAAAAAGATAAAGAAGTCAAAAGGATTGTGCAGGATACAGGAGCCAAAAAGTGTCTGGAATAAAAAATTTGTTCAACTAATTATGAGATGAATTCCAAAGTCACTCGCGACAGACTAGGCTAAGAAGAATTTCCAACAGAAACATGGAGTAGAAGTAAAACTGCAAAATCTCACCAAGAAATCATAACTAACAAACAAACAAAAAACCCATCTCTATCAGCTTAGTTTACAAAGACGTTCTCCCAATATGGCAATAACTTAAAGGAATTCTAGAAGATAAGATGGGGGTTTTTTTCGTGTTTTTGAGGGGCAAGGAGGAGGCTTTTTTGTCTTTTCATTTATTTATTTAAGTTATCCTGTTAGTAGTGCCTGCTATTTTTTGTGTTCATTTCAAAATGAAGAAACTGGATTAAAAAAATATTAGAAATTACAAATTTTTAAAGAGAACAGAACTCTGTGTGTGTGTGTGAGGGGGGCAGTGACTCTCTCATACAAGAACAGCCATTTGACACTAGTTGTTCTTAAAACTCATGTTGCAAAACTGGTTGGTAGAGTAAGACTATTTCCTGCCTCTAGAAGATGGATTTTCTTATCAGAAATCATTGTGTTTGTTGGAGTATATTTACTTGAGTATAACCTGGATGATTTAAGAAGTTTTGTTACAGCTCTGTCATTGACAAAGTAAAGTCACACATCAAGTGTAAAGCTCCTAAGAGTTCTGAAATTCCACCTACCTAACAGGTGGTCAGAACTAAATGCAATACTCAACGGATGTTCTGTGTTCTTTTGACTGCTGTTTGATAAAAATTGATCCTCTAAGCATAGTTTTGCCTTTTGTTGCTTTTCAAACCTGTGGAGTTGTTTTAACTGTTTGTAGCAAAATTAGCTTTGATGCAAATTTATTTCCCAAAAATATATGAAGCAGGAGATAGGAAGTTAACATGAATTACAGCCAATAATACTGGTATTTAGAAAGCTAAACCACAGATATACTGCACACATACACATTTTAAAATTAATTCTCAAGAGCTCAGAAAATAGGGGGAAAAAACCAGCTATCTTATTTCCACTCTGCAACTCTAGTTCTCAGTGCCCCAGTATTACTCTTTGGGTCAGATCACACTGTGATTTCAATAGTTGAGGAGGGGAATCATGAACAAACCTTATGCCATACATGCTTAGAGACAACACTAGAATTGTTGTGACAAGCACTAGTCTAGTCTGACCCCTTGCAGAACAGCCACAGATTCTCCTTCACGTCCTACACAACATGTGTTTGAACCAGGGAGAACGTTCTTGAAAGCCTTCCAAAATTTATGTAGTGATTTCAAAAGAATCAAAAATATAAGCAAGACACTACAGATTTAAAAGTAGAAGTAAATTAATATAGAAACTGTAAGATCTTAGTTCAGAACCTGTCTGCAAACTTAGGGATGCAGCTAGAACAACACAGAGACGTAAAAAGCATTCCAGTTTATCTCCACAGCAGTATGTGTCCTGTGAGGATGCTATAAATAAATTACTTCTCTTAGAGATTTCAGACCGAAAGGAAGAATAAGAAGAGTTGAATTGAAGCAGCTTTGAGGCAAAACAAAACAAAACAAAAACCAACCCCAAAACAGAAAACAAGGCAGTTGAAACAGGAGGAAATGTGGAGGTCAGAGGTGAGGATACTGAGTATGGGGATACTGAGGTGCTGGAAGAGATATATATACAAAAAATGTTCTGTGCTCCTGCAATGAAACCTCTTGGAAAAGAGTATGTTAGCACTATTAGGGCTTCAGGTAAAGCTCTAGCTCTGCCCCAGTGATGAATGACACCTTTAGTGCTCTAAGATGTGATTCTGTACAGCTTCGTACACAAGTCTCTTACCTTTTCATAACAGGAAGGAGAAACATTTCATATTATTTAAAGCAGACATGTCTTAGTCAACTATTTTATTTCTTTTTTAGCATATATTGTTATTACAGAAATCAAAGCTCAGTCTGGTAATGAGCCAGAATTCGTAAAGCAAAAGAGAAAGCAACACAGATTAGTCACAGCTAGTGACAGGATTGAATTATTCCATGCTGTACAAACCCCAGGATAATTTCCAGTGACAAAGAAACAAGTAAAATATTATTACCCTTTGCACAAAAAGATATTAATGTGAAAATAATTACTCCATAGAAATAAAATCATCAAGCTATTACATATAATGAGATTGAGCAAAGAGGTAAAACAGAAGCTACTTATGCATATGTTTGCTTCAATTTTAATGTAGACTGGCATAGTTAAAATGGTTATTAACTTAATGATCACACTGCATCCTCAGCGTGCCAATGACAAATGGAACATTAGCCACCTGTGATGAAGAGCAACGAAAAAGCAAAATACCTTTTAAGGAAACCTTAAAAGAAGCTTGAAGCAACAGGAGAAATGGGACAATGCACTGTACCAAGTAATAGTTTTAGAACCATTGTAAGAAATGCTGCACAGAAAAAGTAATTATCAGCAAGAATCCTGCTGCTGTCACTTGATGCAAGCGTGCTGTAGTCCACTGAGAAGCTCATTGTACTCTACAATCATTAGCTGTTTTAATTCTATTAATTCTAATTTAGGGGTTATTATCATCATCTCTTCATTTGTTTGTTTTTTATATATATAAAAATATAATATATATATGTATAAATATAATATATTATATATATAATATATATAAAAGTTAAAAACAAATATATAGATAGATAGATAGATATAAACCTGAAACAACAATAACAAATTAAATAAAAAAGAAATAGGCATGGAGAAAGTGAGGTATATTAATAATGCAAGTAACACCAAACTTGTGCCTCAGGAACCCTAAGCTGAATCTCTGTTATTCTGGTTGTATTCAACAGACCTCTATTTTGAGAACGCCTATAGCAGCTCAATCTGCAGTCTGGTGGCAGTAGGAGTGATGAGTTGCTTATGAGTACACAGCAAGTCTGTAGCAGAGCCAGTACAAGGTCTGATGGGTCAGTGTGTCTCCAGGACGTTTTTCATCCTTTTTCACATCTGTGAGTTTGTTGTAGTTGGAAACTGTAAATCACTGAGCCTTAAATAATCACCTGAATTAAGTAACAGAGGAGCTATTCTAGCAAAGGTAAGGAGTAGCTATCTAACTACTCTGCTGCTTAAAAATATTTGACAGGGATGAACTGTCTTAAATGAGACACTGTGTTTCATCAGCCCTTGATTTCTGAGAGCTCTCCAAAGCAGTTGTTTAGCTTCACTGGTGTGGACAACACTGAGCAACAAACAGCTGCTCAGCCCACCCAGCTACAGTGCTTCAGCTGAAAATGGTTTTAAGTCATTGCTGATCTGGATTGGATTCAGACTGAGCAACGTTAGGCCTATTTCCACTACCTTTAGTTGTCTAGTAATAAAATAATCCTTGTTAAAATACCATCAATGACTAAATTTTGTTCAGAATTTGAGTCAGCACTGGACATTCTCTAGGATTGAAAGAAATTCTCAAAGTAATCAACTTCCACTTAAGTATATTAAATGTTAATAGAACAAGTGTGCTCCCAATGCTGTTTTGGGTTTGAAAAAATTCAAGATTTTCAAGACCTCGATTAGTTGATGAGCCAAAGCACAAGCCAGAGGCACAGGTTAGAGAGAGATGAAAAGAGAACCAGAGTGTGCAACTTCAAACAAACAAACCCTACAACTCTTGGTAGAAACTGAAATAGTTACATAATGCAAAAAAATAAACTGGTATAATGCAAAATATTCCAGGTTAACTTTTTTTTTTTTTTAACGTGAGAAGAACAGGATAAGTCATGTAGTTTGTCACTAGCTTGTCACCTGGAGGCATGACTGACTAGTCCCATAGTCAGGCCTTTCTCTACACCTTTTACTGTTGACTCAAATGTATTCAGAGGCTCAGATACCATGGTGTTTTGTTATTTTTTTTTTTTTTTAATTAACTAATGTGGAGCAACATGCAGTAGCAAATAACTAACCTGAGCAAAAAAATCTTACATCTAATTACTCATTCCTAATCTAGCCTGCTGCTGCATTCTATTACTGTGAATCCTAACAGTGATTGAATTTGGCATATCTGTGGAGTGGTATTGTTCAATGTTTTATGCTAGAATTACCATATAAATATAGCTAATAGCTAAAGACAATACAAACAGCTGCACTATATTTGTTCCTGGTCTCCATAACAGGCAGGCAATATTGTGCATTTTAAAATGGGGATTCTCAGGGGAGGGGTAGGTGGCACAGGACAGTACCAGCATGGAAGCAACCTTCCTGGCATGACTCTGAGCATATTGGGGTTGGTTTGGACGTGGTGCAGGTATTGGATCTTGAGACACATGAGCAGAGGCTCCCTGTCCTTTCTCCCTCATTTTGCTTGGCAGTAGATTTCAAGACCTGGACTTGACATCCCACTTAACCTAGGACCTGCCTTGTCACTAGTTCTGGAGCTGTTGAATTCTGTGCTGTGCAGCCAAAAAGCACTGGAAACAGATGTTTCAGCTGCAGTGCGGCTCCCAGGTGCACAGGAGGTAATCTTGGAGCCCCGAAATACTGCCTTAAACCAGGCATCAAAGCTTTCAGTATCTCAGCCAGACAGCAAGGCAGCTAGAAATCCCAAGGCTGTTTTTCCACATGCTCCATGTCTCAGAGCAGACTTTTGGGCTGGTTGATTGGCCTTACAGCTTGGATTCACAATAGGCAGCTGTGAAATCTGGCAGCCCTTGGGAACCCCTTTGGCAGAAAAGCACCAGGGATGCACAGTGAAAGCTGATTAAATGCCAGGATCTCAGGGAATATCACAGTCGCCAAATATCCCTGTTTCTGAACAATCATTAAGAGAAGGAGATGGGTGATTTACCTCTTCATGGGGCGTAATGACTGTGTCTGTGTTTCAACTAAACCTGAGGTACTGAGTGCGGCCCAACTCAGCTGTTTGCTGTGCTGCTTCAGGATCACCTGTATTCTGAGATAAATCACTAGACCAGAACAGTCCCTTCAAGTTTGTAGTTCATTCAGCAACTCCATCAAGAAAGAAGAAATTCCTATCTGTAGAAAGATTCTGCTACAACCTGTAGAGAAGCATAAAACCTCTCTGTGATGATACAAATGAATTAGCACACGTTTAAACTTGCTGTTTGTAGGAGGAAGAATTTGCTTTCATAGTAGTGCTTATAGTCAGCGTGGAAAGCACTATTGCAGTATTAGCTGCAGTGAAAATACTTTTATTTTGCAACTGGAGAGAATAAAAAATACTTTTTGTTGTCCATTGAGATTATAGCTGCTATTGCCCAGATTGCTTATGGAAATGGTTTTTGGTGTTTTGTTTTGTTTTTTACATTAAAGGAAAATTTTGTGATTGTAGGACACAGTAGCAGTATTAGTAAAGACTAGAAAAGGCATAAGGCACCTAAAAAGATGAATTTACTACATGATCTATATACCAAAAGTTAATTCAGAGGAGTCTGAAACCTTCACAAGTTGAAAGAAGACATATGTAGATAATGATTATTTCTTTTGCTCTATTCATCTTCTCGTTCAGTATTTGACAACCTCTCAGTCTGTTTAGTATTCAACACTGATTATAAAAGATAATCTGTTCACATAATATATGAAATTTCTCTCTCCTGTTCTCTAAGCCACCATGACTTGTGAGTGTATGCAGTTTTATGCCAAGCTTGAATATGTTGTGTGTGTTTTCTGCTGCCTTTGAATACTCTGATCAGCATTCACTCAGCGCATGTAATAACTTCAACATAATAAATGAAACAAAACTGTAGTTATCCTCTATGTAGAAGGCTTAGTGGCAAGCCTTATACCATATAAACTCTGCAGGAGGAAAAGCAGCATAGTTGAGGGGACAGGAAAGTGTGAATTCATATTTTGAAGACTATCAGACCTGAAGGCCCCTTCTCCTAATCCAGTGCTCAGTGTCTTTCACTTCAGCCTATTTTTTTCCTTTACTCTGCATCTGTCATATTTAAATTGTGTTTCGAGGCATGCAGCCATTTTTGCCTTTGAAGGAGTAAGTATGGAAAAAGTGCAGGAAGTTCAGACTCAGCTTTTCAGAAATCTGTTAGTATTCTGTGTCTAAAACTGCCTAACAATCTAAAGAATTTTGTAGAACTGGGATGTGATATATCAGCCTTTGGTCAAAGCAGAAGGAAAGAAGAGCCCCAGGAAAACAAAAAAAAAGAAGCCAGGCCCCAGGACCCCAAGATCTGGCATTTATTAACTTTGTTGAATTTGAATGAGTCTTTAAACCACAACATGATGTGTGAAAACTAAGCCACCTAGTGCTAAAAAAACTCCAGAGATCAGTCTGCTTGCCATAGTATTTCCTTCGAGTGCATATTAAATTCATCTGACGTAACTGGAAATGGCTTTGTTTAAACAGTCACCTGTGGTCTGAGTACACCCCAGCACAACTATAATATTGGGATTTATTTTGTCCAGGCCATTGATAATGTGTTTGGTGGGTTTTTTAGTTTTAAATCATTAGTTACATTTACGGTCTAGACATGCTACAGCCCGACATTCCACTTCAAAAGTGTCTCATTCACACTCTTATTGTATGACTCCATTTTGAAATTAGATAAGAAGAGATCATAACAAGGACTGTGTGCACTTGGCTACTGCACTTCTGGAATTGCTGTCCCCTGTTCCATATCACAGAGCTCCTTGTTATCAAAAGATTCTCTTTGAGTTGCTTACTCTTTACTTTCTTGTTCTTATCTTCAACCTTTTATTTTTCATTATTTACCTTTTCAGAAAGCATGTTAGCAGCAGTCCATTCTATTTTAGGCTTTTGTGCACTGCGGGTCTCACTGAGATTTCTCTTGGATTATAAACACTAGATTCACAGTATTCAATATTAACTAACTCCTTCCTTTAACTCTCAAAGTCCTTTGGTTTCTATGGTATCATACTCAGAAGCATTGCATGCGATGATTCCTTTCTCGTCCGATGCGTTACAGAGTGCCTGTACCTGTCCAACACTCATATGAGATCCTTTGTTGCTCTGCATCTTTTATGCTGTGAAGAAAAGTATTGCAGTGAAGAAAAGCTATTTTTAAAACTGAACCTTAAAAAAAATAATAATTCTGATTTGAGTTTTCTAATTCAACTTCATATTCCTAAATAGAAACAGACATTCTGGCAGTAAAAGTGATAGGTAGCTAAGGATGGTCTACAGTACTTTGCTGACTGCAAGTTTTATGGTTGAATGATGATCTTTGGCTATTTCAGGGACCATTTTCTGCCCTTGTTCCCTATTTAAAGAGATATATCAGCATAAGTCCAGAATGGTAAATCTGTAAAGGTCTTGCCTCTAAATAAGACATCAAATAAATAGTCCTCTTTGTTGTCCTGATAGATTTATGGCAGTAATTATTCTTGGTTTTGTCTTTTGTCATTTATGACAGCTCCAATTTTCTAAGTGGGTAATTACATAACCCTTTAATCTTACACTTCCCTCAGGAATAAGCTCTCTCTAGTTTAAGAAAGTACTCCATGCCTTGAAGACATCATTCTGGTTGTAATGGTATCTGGAGAAAACAGCTCCTCTCTCAGTAACTGTCCATTCTTCGACAGTGAAGACCCTGTGAATCTGTACCAGCCTTGAGTTCTTGAAGAAATCTAACACAAAGCACAGGATTTAACATGATATTCAGGCTCCTTCTTAGTGTATTAAAATCTATACTGCTATCCTGTACTGGGAAGATAAATTCCATTTCTTCCACCTTGCACTTGAGCTTTCAGTTTTCAGCATTCTCCTGATTTTTGGCATTGTCAAATTGTGGAATTTCTCTACTTACAATGATAGAGGTTTTGGTGGTGAAGAGGAGAGGATGAGAGAAAGGGGAAATGATTATTTATGTTAAATGATAATAGCTGGTGTAAAGCTAAGTCAAGAATAAATTTAGATTAAAAACTAGTAACATTCCAAAACAATGGCATTCTGAAGCAGTCTTTGAAGGAGGTTACCAAGTAGAAGGAAATATACCCTCTTTTCAGGGCCAAAAAAAAGCAGAAGTTGTGTGAATGAGTGGTATTGTGAGATTGTCCGCAGCTGCACCAGGGTGGACTCAGTAAGCAGAATAATAATGTGTCTGTTATCTGGGGCTCCAGTCATTAAGGTGTGGTTTAGCTTTTTGAAGTCCAGTCAGATACTGTCCACACAAAGCCTTCAGACCCTTTATGTGAAAAGTCTTGAGTATGCATTCTATCAAAGTACCGTGTCAAGATAGCACACCATCCCTGCTTTCATGTTCTTCCGTCTGGATCTAAGGGTGTTGCTCATGCAAGGGACTGATTCAGTACAACAGGAAAATTTGCTACCTAATTATCTGTAACTAGAACATCTTATTTCTAGCTGTAAGTCCGTATATGATTTGGTGCTGTTCTATAGCATTATCATAATGATTTGCATATACATTTCTTCTACCTCTGAGACTTCTGCTAGCTTTCTCTATATTTTTAAATAATGTCTTAGATCTGTGACTTACAGTGCTTCGGATATTCCCCTAAACAGTGAATTTTAGGGAGAGGTCTTCTCAGTAGTACACACTCTGGCAACAGTCTAAAAGCTGATAGAAAACATATTTACAGATCAGCAAACAGAATTTTGGCATCCACAAAACAAAAACGCCTAGGGAGTCTAAACTTAATACTGAACTAAATGTTTCTTTGAAAATAAAGATAAGTATAACTCCCTATGAAATTCTTCCTATAAGCAGTGAAATAAAAGCATCAGGCCTCATTTGATAGTGCCCTACTGTTAAGTCCAAAATAGGGAATTTTTTAATGTGATTGAAGTTTGCGGAAGTGCTTCTGATGGAAATAAATTCAGGATATGCAGAATTATGCCCACTGACATAAATTACCATAATAGCACTCACATATTGGGTCTTGAAAATGCTCTGGGGTTTTGACATTCCAATTACAGGGCTCAACCTTTCTGCTTTGAAGTTGATTCCAAGACTGTCTGGGCAATTTGCACGCCTCCGACAATTGCTATTACAGTCAATGATAACAAAGCTGCATACATCTCTTCAGCCTCTTAGAGGGCAGATGCATAAAAATAAAGAAAACAGAATCATAAAAACAGTAAAGGGAGTTTGGAATTAATGTCTTTTATAAAATCCTTTTTAAATTTGAGTTCCACTGAATTAAGAAGCCCCAGAGACTTTATTTGTGGATTCAGATGCAATTCTCCACTCTGCTGAAAGTGAATTCTGTTTTAATATAAACTGCATTTCTGAGTTGAGACAGTTTTCAATATCCAAATTCTAAATATAGCAGATATGTATTTTTCCCCTTATGGGGGTTGGAATAAGATCATTATAGATGACCTGCTTGCATTCGGACTGCAAGTGACTGCTCAGTGACATCAGATTTAAAAACCTAGCAACACAGTGTCTTTGCTTGTGTCTCAGATATACTGATGGAGTGTGAATGGGCCTTGCTCACAGACAGGATTTTTTAATTACAGCACACTAGAAGGGCATCATCATGATCAGTTAGAGCATTTCAGACCAGTTTCCAGCATCCCTGGTGGATAAACTGGGCCACAGACTCTTCAGGACTACTGCAATCCATTTGCAAATCAGCCAGTGGTACCTCATCCAGCCATTCTTGCTGTGTATAAAGAAGGATTAAGTGGTTTTGAGTGGGACTTAAGAGCTATCCATATCATAAGTTCTGCAGAGAATTATGACAGACTTAACAAAGTACTGTAATTTGCATTAATTTAATTGTGCAATAACATTTTCCAGGCTTCCTACTGTTATTTCCAATTCTAAATGAACTCTAGTTTGGGTATCAGTACTGCAGTTCTAGTTGTCAGATGCTCTGACAACAGGATTTTTCACGTTTGGTTGGTTGCTTTAGATAAGGTGTGAAAGCAATTTTCCCCAGACTACATTACAAATCACTGTGAAACTGTGCAACCTAATTTGTCTCACTAAAACTGATGTTAAGTGGCATTTTTCCTCTTATTTACAGGAGATGTACCATAGCACACTTCTAATCAGTGCTTCTCCTATTGACCTCACCTGACAGAAGATTGTCTTCAATATCCCAGTAGCCCTAAAACCCAGAAGGTTCTCCTAATATTCTGTTCTTCCAGTTTCTCCTTCTCATGTCTACCCTTACCCACAGACAAATAAAGTCTTTAGAGATGAAGCAAATCAACTGATCTTGAGTTAAATTGTTTCAGCCTTTTAAGGAACTGCTGCTTGCAGAAACCCCCAGTAATTTAGTTCATATGTTTGTGAATAACAAGTCAGTACTAGTACTGTCTAGCCTGCCTAAGTCTCCCATGGGTCTTGACTTCCTTCTGGCTCAGGAGAAGTACGTAGGAAATTCTTTCCATTTCACTTGCCAAACCTTTCCAGCAGTCAAGAAGAGGGACAGAGTAATGGCCATGCCAGTTCCCCACGTATACCCACCTGCCTCTTTTCAGGAAGATACAGGCCCCTGATTTGCTATCTATAAGCAGCTCAGACCCCTTGATTTGAGCAGTGTTTTTTTTTTTTTTTTCTTTTCACTTGAATGAACATACTTATGTGATGAGGCAGAGATACAATAAAGAGAGAAGGAATTAAAAAGTACAGATGAATGAAGTCCAGTACACACTGCAGCACACAAACTATGTCTGTGTATCAAGGGCAAGACTTGTACTGCCTCCAACATTTTCTACTACGTTCAAGAGCTCTTGTACCCACCTTGGTCAGAGACCCTTGCTAGTATATGGAAATAACTTCTTAAAATCTAGACAGGCTTTGAAATCAAAAGTCCTTAATATTTTTTTCCTCTCACAGTTACTGTTCTGGTATCATGGTTACATTATCATGGTTACATCTTTCTTCTTAATTCACTTTAGAAGTACAAAACAAAAGAAGGACCATGCTGGTCACTGCCTGCAGGTTCTTCAGTGCTTCTCACACCACAGGAACCAGTCCCTCTGTTCTCTCTTCTATAGCAGAAGGAAAAATATCTCAAATCAAAATGGATTAGCTATCTGCTTCAGCAGGTGAAATTTGTGAGAACGGAACTGTGGTTCTAGTTTCTTTCTGATTATCTTAAAGCTCCTAGTGTCTGTCTTTTAATGCTTTCACGTAGAGCAGGGGGCACACTGGCTGCTTAAATTAGTATTTTCATCTCACGGGTTTATTTTGGAAAACTCTCTTTACATTCAAATAAATCATGGTTCTGATTATGTAGTTACCGTTGCATTCTGCATACTCCTTTCACCTTCTCCCATCACATTGTGAATTGAAAATGCTACCTGTGCACTTTAAACAACAACTTGTCCTTCTAAGAATGGGGAGAATATTCAGCTGTATGCAGCCTGGGGAGAAAATTTGCAGAGTGTATATATGATCTGACACTCATTTTTATAAGAAAATGGATTGAAAACGAGATGCAAAAAAAAAGAGGGAAAATTGCTTCTGAAGGTCTGACCTGAAAGCCCTCACTGTCAGGATTTTTTTTTTTCACTGATTCTGGGCTAGACCTTTATCTGCAAGGAGCTATTTTAGTCTGGCTCAGGAAGACTGTCAGAAATCAGGATGGCTCAGGAAGGGGGTTTCCATGCCCAACACTGCATGAGATTTGGTTCTATCGGAAGGCTGTAAATAGTAACTGGTACAGTTAGTTACTGTGGTAGGTATCTTCCCTGGTGCACACCTCCCACTGAAATCAATGCACATTCCCATCTGAGATAATGTGCACTCAGGAGAAAGCCTGTATTTAAGCCACATTCCACAGAAACCAATTCATCCCCTACATGATGGAGAATTAAAAGGGAATATTAAGAAACACAAATTACTTTTCATTTACTCCTGTCATTTTACTCGGTGGTCAATGGAAACAGCCTGTGGCTTTTCATTTTATTCCTCACTAGAGTCGTTTTCTGATCCTGTAATTCTAACAAAAAGCTTCAGTGCTTCAATGCTGTAACAGTGCCAGCTGCAGATAACGTTCTGTTTTTAAAGTTGATTACATTTTGCATCCTCTTCATACTTTTTTTCTTTCTATATTGTTTTGGGAAAAAAAAAGACCAAATTGTTTGATTTCAAGTCTTGAAGAACATATTTAGAAACACACAGTTTTACATAAAACATCCCATAAATATTACTGCTCAACAGCAGCATAAGTTGCAAGTGAAATTGCAGTAAAATAGCCACTGACGCTTCTAAATTTCATCTTTACAGTATTCTCCTTTGATTATCCAGTCATGTACCAGATAGTGCATTTCTCTGTTTCTCTCTGTCTTCTGTTACATGGCTCTCTAATAACACAGTTGACTAACAGTGCTCTAAACATCTTCCCAGCAGTTGGTGGATAATTTTTGTCGATCTTTAAATCACTAGATAAAGTCTACAGAACATGAGTCTAACCTGGTAAGGGCCAAAGTGATCTGGTAAGGAGAAATTGGTTCATGTAACAAATTCCCACTCCAGAAAGTATTTAAAGTTGAGAATAAGCTCCTCAGGAGCCCAGTGAAAAGGAGTTTCAGATTTCATAGGAGAAAAGGCTACCATAAGAGGAATGAATGTTACTATTCCTAAACCCACTGGCATACAGTGGGTATACTGTGACAGCAAAGCAAAGGCAGCAGAGAGTCATACCGGTGACTTGCTCTCCAGTGTCTGGGCCACAGTGACCCAGAATCAAAAGCTGTGTTCTTAGAGGTGGAGAGCGAGCCGATCCCAAACTGGCTGGATCTTCCTCAGCGTGTACTCAGTGGAACAGCATGGGGCCTGATCTCTACACCTCACAGAAAGTAATGACAACAGTTGGCACACAAATCTGTTTTGTACTTGCCTTTCATCTGTGGATGCGGAGTCATTCTCCAGCAAGCTAATCGCTTTGGCATACTTCATTTTGATTCAGTTTTCTTTTAATATACCAATACATTCTTTCTGACAGCTGGCAATGAGCTGAGCTTGCTGCCTCCCTGGAGGTCTCCAAGGTGAGGAAATGAAGGCCACACAGCAGTCAAACTCTGAGTCAAACAGAGAGCTGGCTCTCACCTACTCTTTGTATAAAATTAAAAAAAAATAAAAATCACTACTGGAAATTTTGTAATTTCAAAGCATTTCAATACCTTAGCAAGGCAGAGACACACAGATGTTGTTTTTACTGGGTTTCAGAAATTCTGTGGCCATGCTCTTCACTATCACATTCCACATACTCAGACATGTATCTGCCTGGAGAAAGCATCTGCCTTATTTCTTAGAGTCTGCTGAACTTCAGTCATCTTAGTCCTCTCCCAGATCAGCATCCAGAGGAGATAGCTATGGTAGAAGATGAGGGAAGGAACTACACTTAGGTTGAGGGGATAGGGAGCATAACTACATGGCTTCCTTCTCTCCTACAGAAGTTTGAGGGCCAGCCACTCCACACAGGGCTCCAGTCTATTAGCTAATGATTCACTACTCAGAGACAAGGAGATTGAAATGGCATTGCCTCTGCAGAAGGCCTGCCAAGGCTCTGCAGGACCTGCACAGCATGGCAAGGGCTGGGAGGCCCAGCTCACAGGGCAGCTTGACACAAGTCCCAGGGGAATGCTCATGGCATGGACACAGACCCCAGATTCCCTCTTGGAACTTTCTAAAAGAGAATGAAGGTTAACAGGGCTCCAGGAAACAAACACAGAGTCAAGCTTTGTGCATGCTGAAATCATTTCCAGTGATATCAGTGACTGTATTTTCTCTCTATAAAAAGTGTCAGTCAAGCTTGTTTGTCATTTTGCGTGGAGGTCAGCTCACTATCTTGCTTATTTGGCTTTAGGAACATTTTAACGTTTACTTTGGCCTTAACGTGAGGACTTGAGTGGTAGAATGAGCTGTTGATGCCTCTTACAGTTTTAGAGTTGTTTTCCTCAAGAGAGAAACAAAACCATTGAATCACTTTATAATTTAAATATTTTGTTACAATTTTATCAGTATATAAGAAATAAATGTTACTATAGAAAAACTCTAAATCCTTCCTGATCAATAAAATTTTGAGTAGGGGGGAAGGCTTCAGAGCAGTAAAAAAAATCCTTAAACACTGCTGCTGTTCCTACAGCAAATTACCTCCTGCATTTTGGTACTGTTTGCAATCATTAAACATTAGCAATGAGCCACCTGTCTTGCTGAAAACCATAAATTCTCATTTAATGATGATTCTCTTGAAATTATTTTCTCAAATATTTTGCCCTTTATGAGCTGACAAAATGTTGATAATTAATGTTTCAGTACTGATCCTGAAGGGCAACTAACATAATTATCCAAGCATTATCCTGCTAATTTCATATACAGTTTGCTCTCTAAACATGCATTTTTCATCTCTGAATCGTGAATGCATTTATACTATACCTTTTATGTAGAAGATAGTAAATCATACTTCATGGAAACATTCTTTACCTGTTGAGTCTCTGGAACTGTTATAACCAAGGATGATTTCTATGAAAATGGAACATATTCAGCTACAGAGGAAAAGCACTTTGGGATTCAGAATCAGAGTTCCAACCTTCACAGTGCCCAGAACTACAAGAAAACTCTATAATGTCACGCATGATACACAGTACTCTACAGTGCATGCCCAATCCCAAATGTAAGTTTTTAATCCTGTTTTATAAACCACCCCTGAAATGCACGCATTCTTAAAAGCAGTCACTCTGATGAAAACATGCTATGCAACTAAGGGATCAATTATCAAACATAATCAGAAAAAATTAGACAGACTGAATCCATAATCCCACAGGCTACCAGCAGCAGGGATGATGTGTGCAGTTCAAAGTGTCCTACTTTCCTGGTCCAATGCATTTTTCTGTAGAATATCTTTAAAGGAAATACGAAAATTTGTGAGCACAGTCCCAAGGATGACACTTGAGCCTCCTAATTTCCAACAATTATTGGTTGGCACCGGTTTGAATATAAGCAGTGCATTAGACATTAAGTGTTCATTTCCTACTTGAAGCACACAGTTCGGCATGAAGATTTTGGAATTCATTAACCCTCTGGTTTACAAGCATCTCTGCAGTGGCAAATGCCTTCAATGATGTGCAAGCAGATGATACAGCAGTAAGATCCTGACTATGTGGCATAACCACTACCATGTTTTTTCTGGATATTCCCTGATAACATCCAGAACTAGCCACATTCCTGCTAGGTGGTTTGGTTTGTTGTTCATTCCTGTCTTTTGTAGGACAGGCTGGACTATGTAGGATACAAAGTATTGTAGAGAGACAGTTATGTTTAGAACCATGGAAGAAGTTAGCGAGTAAATTCCCTGTGCTTTTTGTTGAGAAGCTTTGGAGACCTACAGCCCATAGCTAGATAGAGAAGTGGAGGAATTGCAAAACTCACAAAACATGATAGGAAGTGTATTCCCAGATAGGATGGTGTTTCTCCATGGGCATCTGCACTACGGAGTTCCATGGAGTTAGGAGACTAAGAAACATGAAGTTGCACACCGAAGAATCTGTTCTGAAGGTCACAATTAGTCCAGTTATTGACCAGTATTTCATCAGTAAGGCACATGAAAGCACTGAAATATTTCCATCCTCCCTTTTCCTTGTTTCTTTGTCTCCACAGCTGCCTGGAGCACCCTGCCGTGGGAGGAAGAATTAGAAAGATGAGACAACGTGCAGGTAGGGTAAACTTGATTAATCTCAATGTAAATCCTTTGATTTGCTTTCCGTGAAGTAAAAGAAAACAAAGATATGCCTTTCCCTCATCAGTTACAGGCTATGCAGGAATGACCTGCTGCTAGTTAGTAAGTGGTAGATTTTTGGTTTCACATATCAGACAAAGGCTGCTTTTCCTCTTGAACTAAAACATGAATCCATTAGCATCAATAATTATGAACAAGAAATAAATGTAACTGGCAACATCCCTTGAAATAGTCTTTGTTGATGATTGCACTATTTGGGTAAGTATTTTTTAAGAGTGACATTCCATATTAGCATTTTATTGTCACGTTTTAATTTCTTGGTCACTCCCTTTTTAAAATGTTTACATAACATGTTGTGGTTTTGTTTGTTTGTTTGTAATGAATGAAGACATGGAAAGAGTAACATTATTGGAAGCTAGTGTTCAGGCCCTCATAGAGACAGCAAGCTTGCTGCTACTATAAAAAGAGATCGGATTGTGTGTATCCTTCAGTTAGCTTCTTTCTCACCTGTCATAGTTGATGGTCTGAATAAGCTTAATCTGTTGTGTCTGTCTTACTCATGTAACAGATAATTAACAGTTTAGGGGAATTCCCAGCACTGCTTTGCAGTTTCTAACTTAACAGCCCTCAGCACCCTTGCATCTCTTTCTAGTGGTACAACATAAGTACCCTTCACTCATAAAGCAGGACAGAAGGACAAGCAATGAGGACATATAGTTGTTACCCCATCAGGTATCAAGGATGCAACCACTTTTGTTAGAGTCCTAACAAGTTTGCTTTTCTAGAGTCACTTTGGATCAAAACAGCACGAATGTGCAAGAGTGCATTTGAAGTGCCACAAGAACCAATGTGCTATCTATCTTATGTCTGTACAGATAACAGAGCTATTAAATCTCTGAATATTGTCAAGCTGATGTATAAAATCAAGAACAAACTGACATTAACCTACTTCTTCACTAATACCTACAGACACATTGTTAATACAAGTCCATCCTAATTACTCTGGTGATCAGAATGACAGATGTCACAGGATGCTCTCTGTGTGTACTTCACTGTGCCAGACAAATGTGTTTCTCTGTTGCTACTTGATTTTATAATAATTTGTAAAATGTCTGTTAAAATATTTATTATAAAATGTTATTAAGCAATATTGAAACATCATGAGCTAGATCCTGTTGTAGGATGTAGCCATTCTGTCCTGATAAGGAAATCAGGCCTTAATAATAGCACAAGCAGTTCCCAGAAGATAAAGCAGATGCCCATAACCAGAGTGCAAATGCCTTTTCCTCATCCTTTGTTCATCAAAGAGAAAAGATGTGGCTGTCAGACCACAGTTGATGTTACTGCAATCTATTGTGTTTTCTTTTAAACTTTTCAACATTCTTGCAAACAGAAAGGAGCCATCTCAGAACAGAACATCACTGGTTTTGAACCAAAACGAATGCAGATAGATATATGCCACTTACCTTCCCTAACTGCCAAGAAATGCAAAATAGTCAATGGTACATATTGTATGTAGTATACAGTTCAATACTGAGCACAGAGTGAGGCTCAAACAGTGATAAGCATTTCTTTCTGGCTAACAAGTTTACAAAGGTTTTTTAAGATAAGCTGAATATAGTGAAAAAAATCTCTCCACAAGTGAGAGCCCTGGATACCTGTGAACCTGGGAAGAATACTATCCTTCTGCTGTTGCAACAAATCAGAGAAATCCCAGGACTACATAGCATCACCCTGCTGACACTGTTCTGGAGTGTACCACCTGTGTATATAAACCCACAGTGCCACATCCACAGCACAAAGGGAGAACAAGTAAAAGCAGCTATGAAGGCCACGTGCTACTGCTGGGTCTCATGCTGGGAGCCTCGCTCTTCAGTGCTGGTCTGTAATGGGGTCCCCCACCCCCTCATAACCACTTCATAATGACAGGAGTTGAAGAGGTGCATCTCTGTAAGAGGAGTGGCAGCGTGCAGCCATACCGAGTTGCCACTCAAATAAAAACAATGAGCAAATTTCATGCAGTACTCAATTGCATCAAAATTAATTTTTTTGCAGTTTTCCAGCATTTCTGCCTTGTTATTGACTGAAGTTGAGACATTCACCTTGCATTTTGAATTTAGTTGTATACCTCATAGAAACTAAAGAGAAAGAAAAAAAATCAGCAGAAATGCATCTGCAGTATTCAAAAGGATGGTAAAAAACAGCATCTTTGTGGCTATTTCCTTGGCATGGCATGCAGTTATTTAATCAGGGCACTACGCATCCCTGCCGACGGCAAGACAGGATTCTAAACGAGGCTGTGCACTTGATAATAAGGACTGACCAAAACGCTTGAGTGCTCTGCTTCAGAGCAGGCTCCCCGAGACTATGTTGTAAAGATCACCTATAGAAAAGGCTGTAGCCACACTGCGATTACAGTTTGTCAATTTATAAGCATGACTGCATTAACATGTATGGACTAGGAAAAGCAAGAATTGCTCAGTATGTGGTAAGGAGTCATTTTTAATGTTCTCTGGAAATCCCATTTTGTATATGAAGTGGAAGGCTTCAGTGTTTTGTTAAAGAGGGAGCTTTAAACGATACTTCATATTTTCTATGCAAACCTACTGGAGATCACTACAGTTGCAGATCTTCAGCTACCATGAGTCAACATCTCCACTGATTATCTGTACAACAGAAATGTGCATGATATCACACTTAATAACGAAGAGGTAACTCGTCTTCATGAAAACCAATAACCAACAGTGCTTTCCATACCAGAGGCAGAGAATGGGTTACCTGGAGACGTGGTGGAAGCCCTGTCCCTCGAGACATTCAAGGCCAGGCTGGAGCAGGCTCTGAGCAGCTAGCTGTGGATGTCCCTGTTCACTGCAGGGAAGCTGGACTAGATGTTCTTTAAGGGTTTCCTCCAGCTCTAAGGATTCTGTGATTCTGTGTTAGCACAGAGCTTCCTCTTCACTCAAAAAATGAAGTATAAACTAACAACTACCTAAACTTGATATAATCAAGATATATATTCCCTTAAGATATGACTGCTCACATCTAAAAGCACTGGCTGGAAAACAGCATCACATTGTGCAGACCATAGTACAGATACATAACAAGTGCTACCTCCAGAAAGATCCTGATTTAAGACACAACAAATCATCTGAGGAAAAAAGGAAAATACATATGGACTAAAGGACTTCTGTTCTTGTTACTACAACTACTTAGTGTTCCATATTTAAACCAGTATGCAAACACCAAAGGCTAATTGCTGGCATTATTGAAAAAGGGCACGATGCCTCTTTGACTTCCTTCCAGACCTTCTGGAGATTCCTGTCATCTCACCATGCAACTTAGGACTGATGCTGTAAGGAAGCATTAATACAGATAGTAAGATCTATTTCTTTTTCACATCAATCTCACATCAATCGGTGTGGATGTTTGACCAGAAGTCAGTATCAGCATTAAAACAGGAAAGAGACACAGCTATCATGAACAGCACTAATACAATATTTTAAGAAAGTCAAAACCAATGAGCAAACAGAGCAATACTCAAGTTGCAAAGTCCTGGTATAAAAAAAGTTCTACTTTTCAAAGAACAGACCATGGCCTCTGGATTACTTCTTATTCTACATCTACGTTGTTAGACAGAAAATACAGAAATATTCTTGTTGAACTGAATTTAATGTGTAGAAGGGCAGTGCAAGAGCAGAGCAGGGTGCAGACACCTGGAAACTTGGATCCAGTCCTGCCAACAGCCAATTCTGGTAGCAGGTCAGGCTGTGATTTTGGGTGGAAGCTCAGTGCTGAGCACACATTTTTGAGCAGATTGGTTCTCCCACTCAGCCTCCGCACTCCCCTCTGCCAAAAGATGATCTTTTTGTCCAAAGCTTGCAAAATGTAACCCTTCTGTTACCTCCAGGTGCCAGTTTTTATTATGGCAAGCTCTCCACTGCACTCCACTTGTGAGCTGACTGCAGCAGAAACAGACGTGTATGAGAACAAAGTCTGTATAGCAGAGGACGCACAGAACTGTTGTACACATCTGAGTCAACCAGCTCAGGCAATAGAGACTTCACTCTTCAATTCCATTTTAGAAAGTGTGGATTTATTCAGTCCTGAACCTCTGCCAGGCACTGCAACAAAACCAACACTGCAGCTGAAGCATTGGAGTGGGAGAGTTACACCTCTGTCACCAGCATATGGACAGCAGTAACATATTCCTGACAAACTGAAGGCAGAGGTAAAGCACAATTCCAGAACATAGCAATATCTGAAAACGTAAGAGCACAGACGTGTTGGCAAAAATCTGCTACCACATTGCTGCAAAGCTCCAGGATGCTAAGAGGCTTCCAGGCACATCGGATGTATGGTGAGTTCAAGAATATCAGCAACCCCAGCAGCAGCCAAGACTAAGGCATCAGCACATACACACAAAGCTTTTTTTTTCCAGTGGCCTAATCAAACAGCTGCTGAAACTTAAATAGTATTTTCCTTTATAGCAGCTCAGTGCTTTTTGCAACTTTTATCAAGATCTCTTGCCTCAGTGGTTACCTTGAGGATTAGAGGGGGCTTACTGGGTTGTAAAGAAGATGGTTTTGCCAATAAGAAAACAACCCCTGGGACCTTAGGGAAGACAAGGTCCTGGCAAGAACAGCTGTCAATTCAAGTTCATCTTTTTAGCTTGTCTTTCCATCGACGCTTTGGGAATGTTATGTCAATGGTTGCTTTCCAGATTACAATTTTGAGAAAGCTGCTCCACCACAGAACATTTGTTGAGCTCATAAATACAGCACAACCACCGAAAAAGTGCACAAAGTGACATACTGCTGCACCTTGTGCCAGAGATAATAATTAACGTGGTTGTCACTTGTGCCTTTAAACGCGAGGCACGTTTAAGGTGGCCAGCATTTATGAAAAGCCATATATGAAATCCCTCTTGATGAAGGAGAGCTGAGCTCCAATTCATTCTTCCCCGGCACCGCCACCGCTTCGCTCTGCGGAGCGCGCAGCCCGCCTGCAACGAGACGCTCAGATGCCCGGAGCCGCCCCGGCACGGCACGGCACGGCACGGCACGGCACGGATCCAGCCCTCCGCTCCGCTGCCCCTCGGCACGGCAGCGCTCTTTGTCTCCGGCAGCCCTCGGGCTCGAGCCTCCGAGCACGGCTCTCACACGGACCTCGCGCGGAACGCGGTGTCTTCTCCCCGCCACCCACGGAGCACCGAGCACCTGCCCGGGGACCGCCCCGCACCGCCGCCCAGCGCTGCCCGAGTCTGCGGGACCCCCGCCCGCGCCCCACACTCACTTCTCCCCAGCGCCTCCGCCTTCCACTCCGTCTCTTCCACTGCCCCGTAGCGCCTCATGGGTCTCTCGGCCTCCGCGCTGGCCGAGATGGATCTCCTGAGCTCCATGGCCGGGCCGGGCTGCGCGGGGCTCCGCTCCTCCCTCACTCCATGCCGGCGGGGCTGCGGCCCGGCTGCCGCGGGGACGGCGCGGAGCTGCGGCTCCTCC
>VXAB01004740.1:0-182055 GCA_013399175.1 Odontophorus gujanensis | reverse complement strand
CGGAGCGGGGGGGGGGGCCCGCGGGCGGGGCGAGGAACGGGCGCTGCGCACATGCTCAGTGCGGGGCTGGGCGGGGAACAAAGCGAGCGGAGCTCCCGGCGCCGGGCTGCGCGATGCGGTTTCCCGCAGAGTCCCGGCTCGGGTGCTGTCCCCCTGCCGTGCTCGGGCAGCCCGACCTGCGCAGCACCGCTGCCGTGCGGGTGTTGGCACGGCCCCGCATCTTGCCGGGCGCGCTCCTGTGGCATCGGCGAAGCCGAGCGGAGTGCGGGAGGAGCGTTCTAGCGGCCGCGCATCGTCGGGCCTGGGCGGTTCAGCGGTACGGGTCAGCTCCGCGGCCACGTCCGGCGTTTGCAGCCGAGCGCATCTCAGGTGGCCGTGCACGCATCTTTTGGCTTTCCTAGCGGTCCCACACCGAATGGCCTAACGCTCGTTGCACATCCTGGTACTTAAAGCAGGACAGCGCCCCATCAAGTGATGCGATTCTGGATTTCTCACATGTATTTTCCATAAACACACAGCTTTGCCACTCGTGCAGCCCCTTGCAATTGGAAGAGAAGGAAATGACTATGCAAGAAGCACAACTAGGGTGGTAATTACTATTTTTTACTTTTATTGTGAAGAAGGTGTTGTGGATAAAGCCCCTTGAACAGCATTTTACAGTTTGCATTATCTTTCCAAGTGAAATCCCATTGCACTTCATTGTGTGTGGCATCATTCTGATGTAGATGAAGCAGGAGTTGGGAGGTTGCCCAGTGTCCCACAGCTGAGCTTGCTCATGCTATGGGCAATGAGGTATGGATAATGCTGAGTGCATATGGGGTGCATGAAAGAAACCTCGGGTGTTGCATGCCTTTACCTAGGACCTTTGCCTTGCCCTTGAACCCTCAGCACTACAGAAGTGCTACAGTGACATTTAGTGATGCACTTACTAAGTGGACTGACGCACATTGCTGCTGCACTCAGTATTGTTTGGGAGTTCTTTACGTGTTGGAGGAGAGAAAACCCCCACATCAGCTTTAAAACAGTAACACTGATTTATTTATTTATTTATTTTCCTGAGAACTGGCATTGTTACCGTATTGACTTGGACTACCAGAAGGCTGCAAGGAGGTTTCCCTGGAGCCTTCTCTTCTTTTAGCTTAACAAGACCAACTCCCCCAACCTTTCTCCGTAAGAGAGGCACTCCAGCCCTTTGATCACCTTTGTGACCCTCTGTATGGGAACTGTTGAATCACGGCCTGAACCACTGATTGGTCACCTGAGGCGAGCACCGAGTCAGCCACAGGGGGCACAGGTGAAGGTGGTATACCTGTGTGATTGCAAGGGGTGGAGCCTGGCTCCAGCTCTCCCAAACACCATTTAAGGGCTGACCACCACCAGGGAAGGATCTCTTCTTGGAGATTCCTCCTGTGTGGAGTCAAAGGGAAGCCTCTATCATCATAAAGGTGAGCCACTCTCTTTTTGCTATTCTTTCTGTATATAAGCCTACTTAAATATACCATCTTCCATACTATTTCCATTGAATACCATTCTTGCGGGTTATTTACCCTACACCCTTCTCTGGTCCACCTCCAAAACTTCTCATCCTCCCTGTGCTAGGAGCCCCAGGCCTGGATGTGGTACTGCAGCTAGGGCCTCACAGGGAAAGCAGAGGAGCACAATCACCTCCCTTGTTCTGCTGGCCACCCCTATGCTGATGCAGCCCAGGATACTGTTTGCCTTCTGGGCAGCAAGAGCACACTGCAGGCTTTTTGTCCACTGACATCCCCAAGTCTATCTCCATAGGGCCACATTCTGTGAATTCTTCTCCCATACCTGGGACTCACTGATAGTGATAGGACAGTGGGAATGACTTTAAACTAAAAGAGGAAATTTAGGTTAGGTGTGAGGAAGAAAGTATTCAGGGTATGGCACAGGCTGCTCAGAGAAGCTGTGGGTACACCCCATACTTGGAGGTGTTCAAAGACAGGTTGGATAGGACCCTGGGCAGCCTGGTTTAGTAGGGGGCACCCTGCCTATGGAATTCAATGATTTTTAAGATCTCTTCCAACCTAAGTCATTCCATGATTCTATGATTTTGGAAGGTTCTCTGAGCACTGTGATTTCTCCTCATCTTCCCACTGTGCTCCACAGGGATTTTCAGTGATATGGGCACCAGACATGTTGGAGGAGCTCCCGTGGACTGCGCAATGCTTCATACTCATTGGTTTTGGCCTTTAGAGATAGAGCCCAAACAAAGCTGTGAGTCAAGCAGGAAAGCTGGTGGCAGCACGCTGCACAGCTGATTTTGGGTGACTACAGCTGCCTGCTGGGGTGGGCTGGACTGAGTCACTTGTAGAAGTGAGGAATACAAGCGTGGGAGGAAGAGCCCATCTGGGATCTGGATGAGAGTTGGACAAAGGGAAACAGGCTGAAAGGGGAGAAGGGCCAAGTTTGGGTGGGTCTGAGGCTATTTAGCTTCAAACTATTCTTTCAGTGTTTTAGATTATAATAATTTGAGTGCTTTGCTTGGGAGATGGAGGAGTGGCCCTAGAGATAATTGAAAATTTACAGCTCTGCATTTGTTAGTATGGGTGAAAAACACTCACTGACTAGTAAATGGGATGCACAGAGTTTACTTACATAAACCAAAGAATGTATGAAGTGGTTCATGACAACTGGAACATTTTCACCTGCCCATTTTGAAGTAGTCATAGAATCCAGAAAGGCCCAGTCCTACAGGTGTGAGCAGGCCCGTGGCAGCAGTGCCACTGAGTGCATTTGCACAGAGGTTTTTTGCAAGACTGGAGTCTAAGTACAAACCAGTTATTGTGCTAATGGTTCTATAATGAGCATTTTCACTACTGTGTTTACAAGTGGAGTACAATTTCTCCCCTACTGACAGAGCTTGCAGAGTACCCAGCAGTACACGTGCATTTCTCCACTTGCAAAAGATGGTGTTCTTCTGCTGAAAGCCCTTTTAAGGAAGAAAACATAAAAATTCAGATCTTGCTGCTCAGTAGATAATGCCTGGTAGAAAAACAGTGGTGCACTTTGCTCTGGTGGTCATTTCTCCTGACTGCTTCTGTTTCCTTCTCATTTCTCAATTTTAAGTCCTGCCATCAGGAGCTGCAGTTGGTCAGCAACAGTTGGCAAACCCATTCTCCTATCTACTGCTCTTCTGGCCTCCACTGTGCATCACTGGTGCCCCATGGCAGACACAACACTATAAATAACAGGCACACTTTACTCAGGCAGAATTCTTAACAGCAGCAATGACTTGTAAATCCATTGCGGAAAAAAAAACCCACTTTCTTTGCTTTCATGTAGCTTTTCAAGCACCTGAGATTACTCAGCCTGAAATTCAGATCTCTCTTGCCTTTATGGGCATGTCTAGTACCCCAGAAGATTCTGAAGAGCTGCTTTGAGAATCTGGGGTGGGCTGCAGTGAAGGAAGAAGTCAGGGTTCTTGTTTGTTGTTGGATAGTACTGTCATTCTAACACAAAAGTAACTTTAAGTGTTAAAATTCTGCCCAGGTTTTTCATTTGTTCTCATTACAATCAAAACCTGCAACTCAGCTGATGAAACAAAATGAAATTAAGTGGATCATGCACAGTTATTTCATTTTGTAGGCATGAATGCCCAGATCTATGATTAGCAGGGCAGAAGTGTGGGACTTCTGTGAATTTGTCCTCTAACATTTCTTAAGCACTAAGACTTGTTCAAAAACATCTCTGTATTGGATGAGTTGCCAAAATTCTGTGGTACGGTGCCATGGTTAACCTTGTCTCCCTGTGAAAATACCTCCTCTATCTTCATCTCTCAGCTCTTAGGATTCTCTTAGTTCTAGATCCTTAACATTTCCCCAGTTATTCCTGAGCAGCTGCTGACCCCACATCCTGTGGGCTGTGTCAGCAGTGCTTAGGGTCCCCTTAAGGCCCTCAGCCTGCACACATTGACACTGCTGTGCTGCAGCCCCTACATCACCTCCAGATACTATTTGTCAGGCATATGCATGGCATGAAAAGGCCCTGGTGAAGATCTGTGAGCATTACAGGAGAATGCCAACCTGCTGGAAAACCTGATAATCAAACATTTTAGAAGGCATACACTTCCTGATGCTTCCTCTCCTGCATGATCCTATGCAGCAAATAGGTTGTGGGATGAAGACAAAGAGGGCCACAACAGCACTGAAGAACCTGTAGAAGCCCTCAGCAGAGTTGTTGTAGGGCACCATGCATGTAAAAGCATGAATATTATCCGCCTGAAACTGAGCCAAAGCAGAACTCTTTTGTGAACCCAAATGTGTCCTGTGGCATGGGTAGAAAATGAGAGTGTCATAAAGTTGTACAAGAGTTGTCTGAAGGTGCTGTATCCTTGACACAGAGGCTGTATGTATATATGTTTCCATCCTCAATTTTGTACTAATGTGAGAGAGTTCTTGGGAGCCATGACCCTGCCGTTCTGCACTTGAAAGGATCCAATGCAGCACAGCCTTTCCAGAATGAGGGCCTGGACTAAAAAGCCAGTGCAAGTTCTTATTATGTTGTTCCCTTTTCCATGGCTGCTAGGAATCTACTTAGAATCACAGCCTTTCCATACATTAAGCACTCCTTTAGAAATAATTTTGAGGCTGAAGTAACTTATAAATAATTCACTATAACTGCAGCTAAGTAACCAGGATCTCAGTCGTTTTCCACTGCTAGCCTACATCTCTGACAAGATAGAAAAGTGCATCTAAAGCTGAAAAGAGGTGTGTATTGCAGGCAAGTGAGGCATTCTAATGAGCCTGTTAAAAGGCAAATGAGGCCCCTTGAATTAATTTCATGGGTCTGAGGCAAGATAATGAACCAAGTATTTACATGTTCATAGGTGTTTCTACCTAAGCACGTATTAAATGTCATCTCATCCCAAGGTTTTATTTTTCTAATTAATGTTTCCACATGAAATATGAATTTACTGTGCATGTGTGTTTGTGTATGTGTGTGATTCTGTTTTATCAAGCATGCACATAAAAAAATCAACTCTATATTTTTATCTCTCCATATCTGAATTTCTAGGTGTAGCAGAAATGCAAAGTCATGGCCTGAAACATTGAGTGACACCTGATGGGAAGCAGGGCCAACCCAGGGGAGCTCAGGTGTATGCGATGTACCTGAGTGACCAGAATGGGTGGAGCCAGGAGCCAAGACTTCCCAGCCCTCATTTAGGTGTTGGCAGTGGAGGCAAGTGTATCTTGCTGGAGATCCCTGTCTACCTGAGGCCTTCTAAAGGTAAGCAGATTTTTTTTCTTTCATTTCTGCATTTGGACTTGTCTTCATGTGCTGTAGCCAAAGACTATGGCAACCTGCTATCATGGCTGTACTTTGCATCACTTTATGGCATTGCTTTAAGTAGAGCTACAGAAGAAAAGGATGAGAATTGATCAGCAAATTTTAGTCAATGGTGTGCCACTAGTTCTGTTACATGTGACATGCTTCCCAATGTCTGGACTGGGATATATGAAAGTACCTGATGTCCTAGAAAATCTTTTCCTAGGAGAAGATCGCTAATCTCTGCACACTGATGTTTATGGTTTGACCTGTGTGCAATACACAGGGACTGACAGCACCGAAGCTGCACTACCTGCCTGCTACTGCTTGGGATTGGTACCTAGGGTTGGGTATCATGGGCTGCCATGATAGGGGCAGAGCTCCCTAAGCATGACCCAGGCTGGACGTGGCTCATTAAATGCTTGGTTGCCTTAAGCCATGCTTCAGGTGAAGCTGTGGCAAGTTTTTAGGTCTGTTTGACAGCTGTTATCTGTGTCTGTGCTCAGCCAGTTTGCAAAAGGTCCTGGGTGGTGAATTATGGTGACTACTAAAGCTGCCACTGAGCTTTCCACTTACGTGGATTTATCTCAGCTATTTTCACTACTGAAGGCGAGTACAAATTCAGGAGATGCAGTAGCAGATGAGACAGGGCAAATAAGTCAGGTGGGAAACATGAAAACCATCTGCACAGACCGATGGCTGTAGCTGTGCCTTAGTAAATTCTTTCTGCATTCACTCTCCTTTAAGGTGCAAGTTTCACAGAAAAAGCTGTTAGAGCATCTGTCAGATCCGTTACTGATACGAGTGGTGAAGCTCTGCGTGTAACGGTCCTATTGGCAGCATCTGGAGCCGGCTTTAGGGCCGCGCGTGTCTCGTTCTATCTTGGATGTAAAAGGCGGTCTCGGACTCGCTCCGCTCTCACGCGTTTTACCCCTCCGACCCCGCGCTGCTCTCTGCTGCCCTCTGCTGGTTGGCGCGCGGTACTGCAGCGCCGCTCCGAGTCCCGGCGGGGCGGGCGCGGCCGCGGACCCGCGAGGCGAGCGAGGAAACGCGCGCCGTGCCGCCGCCGCCTGCCCGTCCGTGCCACCCCACCCGCCCCTCCGCGCTGCCACAGCCACGAGGAAAGATCAAAAATTTATTTCCGCGTCGGTAATAAAAATAATTCCATAACTTCTGTAAACCATCGCATAAACGCTATAGGATAGAAAAGTTCTCACAAGTGTTCAGAGCTTTAAACAGTTCACCACACGTAAATGACAACGCACTATAAATGATGCTTTTTGTACCAGGAACAGCTCACAAAAACCATTTCTCTCTCAACAGTAACAGCTTCCATAAATTAGTACAAGTAATCAAGGTCTGATGACCACGGTTACACAAACAGAGTGTGACAGTCATACTATTACTACCTGTATTTAATTCTAGAACACTCCAAATGGGAACATATAAGAAAATAAGTATGCCTTTAATAAGGAGCTATTCACAGCAGCCTTCCACCACCCCACACACAGAGCTGCCTGCAGTCAGCACACTGCCTGTTATGGTACAGCTCTTCATGAAAATGCCCTGAGAAATCCCAGTTCCACCCCAGGCTGAAGTAATTCTGACAACAGAATTCACGTCAAAAATAATACTCTTGCATAAATTATCACAAATACCAAAATGCATCTGGGAAATCTATTTAGTTTGCTTTAAAATATCTTGTAAGTCCAGCAAATCACTCTATTTTAGCCTCACTAAAATATAATTTTAATACATCTGTTTTCTAGATATGTAGCACAACAACAGATACTTATATGTGGCACATTTCCCTTCTGATTTCTTCCAGAGTCAGATCTGACTGTGCTCCATTTTAAAGTACAGTGTAAAAGTACACATTCATTTGGTTTTGCAGTTGGCTTTTTACTAAGGTACAGAACAGTTTGCTTATCGTTTCTCACAGAACATTTCTGTGAAGAACAGTGATGGTATTTTCCTGTGAGTGCTGAGCATGGTTCCAGCAGGCAGCTGTGATCAGGCCGTAGTCACAGCAGCTCTGGGCATTCCACACACGTTCACATCTTTCATCTGTTTGTTCCATTCTCCACCAAATGGTTTGGCAGTGGTTTTTCAGACTGTGTCCGTAATTCAGCAGAAGGGAATCTTATGGAGAACATCTGCAAACTGTTCCGTGCTGCTGTTACTGTAGGATACACAGCGTTGTTTCTGAGATACACCGCTGTGAAACACAAAATGTGCACCTCTTCAAAAAGCAACAGACATCTCGACACAACCCCACAAAGTCACTGTCATTTAAGCTGTGTTCCTACAATAATTAAACAGTTTTTTGTCTCAACATGTAAGAGCTTTAAAGAGATTAACTCTCCTCTTCCTGTGAGCTCACTTCTTGTACTGAGTGCATCAGCTCAGAGGCACAGATCGTGTCACACAGTCACTGCAGTGTCAGCTGTAGTAGTGTCTCACCTGGATTTAACAGCAGGAATAACACAGGCAGTTATTCCTTGTAAGAAAATTGAATGTGGTCAGCGCTAAGATGAAGAATTAATTAACTTCTCCTAAATTGCACATTCCCAACAACCAGGATGAAATACATTACTGCCTTCTAAAAGAATCACTGTGTCAGTGCTGCTGCCTGACGACAAATGGAAGTCATTTTGTAGCTCCTTTCATGTGTTCCCTCATTAGTGACAACATTTACTTCAAAATATTTATAAAAGACAGAGACATTGTTCTTAGCATCACACAGTATGACACAAAACCAAGCAACAGAACTTAGCTCAAAATCCTCCTCACGTCTTTTGCTATTTGTAGGTTATTTGGCATAGGCACTTGGTAAAAGTTATGACATACATCCTATCTGCTCCCAACAGTACCATACGAGTTAGGTAACGTACAAAAAGTTTAAGACTACAAATATTGAAACCAAGAGAATATGCAAATGCACAGCAGTTTCCTAAAAGTGATCTGTTCCACAAAAGTTAAAACATGTCTTTAAATATGAAAGCATATGTGCCTCACTGCTTCTCTTCCCATGGGTACGTTTATAAATACTGGAGTACACACTTAACTTATAAATTGTAAAAAATCTAGGTAAGGTCTCACTTCTATTGAATCATATTATGATTTAACAGTAAAACCATATGAAATATTTAAAATTCACAGTACACATACAAAGCATCATATTATTGTATATTAAAAAATAAGCTTAAGACCAAGAAAGCAGCTTGAAGCCATTTACAATATATCCTCCAACAACAACAACAAAAAATAATTAAAAAGTGCTTTTATAGTAATCATAACTTTTCAGACAGCGAAGTAAACAGAGTGTTAGACTGATTCCCAAATACTGGCTCTGGACCTGTGGTACTGTTCAGTGCATAATTACTGCACCTATGCATCTGCCTTCTGCTAATGAAAGTAAGAGCTACAGCTACTTTCATTCACTGTGCTGAGATTTCTGCAAAATGATTAAGTGCAAATGAAGCCAAGTACCCACTGCACTCAGAATGTGAGTGGGAGTTGGCAAACACTGGGGTGGGATGGGGCTGGAATGGGAGAGCCTCAGGGTAACAGAAGCTCACTGCACGGCTCACACTGCTATGAGAAGGTGAGCAGGAAAAGCAGCTGAGCTTCTCACATCAAAATTGAAATCAGTCTAGCACTATTAAACAGATTAATTATCAGTGACTTATATAATCTTTATACAAAAGCATAAAATATGTTAATGAATTAAATCTGATATGAGTACCACGTCCTGTATGTTACCACAGATTGTTTTTTTTCTTGCAGCCAGGACATTCTTCTTGTTTAGCTGCACAGGGATCACAGAGTATGTAATGTTGACATGGATTCAGGACAATGCTACCATCACCTTCTTGACATGCTATACACTTCTTCGACTGAAGCTGAAAAATCACCTGTAAGATGATTACTGCATTCAGTGAAAGGATTCCAAACAGTACCGTTGTGTTTTAGCAGATTTATGCTTAGCTTCCTGACAGAACTCTAACACCACTAATAATAATGCTTCTGAACAAGGATAGCCAAGCTGACAGCCACGAGAGGTGAGCATGCACAACCTTTAGAACCGCAGCTGGAGGAGCAGAGGTGCATTCAAGAAAACAAATTCTCTAGGATAGCACTTCAGGACTGCATAATGGGGATAAGTGAACCAAAGCAAAAATATATATACGTATATGGAGAAGTAACCCCTTTGTTATGATCACGTGCTTCCTTGCTTTGACATTTCAACATACTGCTACATTTTCATAGGTTGTGAGAGGTGTTTGCAGTAAGACAGAACAGGAGCTTTGCTATTCTTTAAATAAAGCCACAGGTGCAGACCTTGGGGAGGATGCAAGCAGATGTCTCCATATAGGAAACTATGTCTACCTTATTTAGGGACAGGAAGAAGTGAAAGGCACCTAAAAGCTGTGTTAATCTGAGAGTCATCATCTTCGGGCCAAGAGAAGCCTCCAGCACTGTGCAAGCACTGGAAGGAAGGGAAAGGTGAGAAGAGGCCACAGAGGTAAACGAAACAAGAGAAGCTGAGTGGCTGTACAGGCTGGTATTCATTCTGAACAGCCCAGTCTGGCTGAGATGACTTCTACCCCAGGATCTAATGACTTTTTCAGATAGGAGATTCCAAGACTATTTTGCTTCTACTCAAAGTCCTTCAAGAGAAAAACAACAGTGGTCCCTAACACAAATGTACTTAGCACACGAGCCTCGTAAACAGCAAGTCTCATCTACCTACCTTCTTGCCAAAGACTTTAATTATGTTTTAATGTCTAATAAGGAGAGCCTGGCTTTTCTTCAAGGCAACAGTTCAAGCTGATACAGATGGCACTGGACAGGAGGAGCACTGAGACAGAGAATACAATGCAGAACTTGAACAGATACAGGACTAATGCAGACTGTTCTAGTAACTGGGAGGAAATATTACTTTTTATTTTTGTCTGGACTGTGCTGTGACAGTCAAAGCAAAAAGAAGTGACACCACATGATCACATGTAGTGCTGCTGCCTGCTGAGGCTGCGGAACCAAGCTGTGTTCAGGACAGTCTGAAGTAGGAATGGGGCTTCTGGTGGCTGGAGCAGTATGCTGTCATTGTGACCTCCCTTGATTATGCTCAGAGGAGTGGCATATGACTTTGAAAGCATTGACAGCCCTGAGAAGTGCTCTGCTTCTGATAGCAAAAGAGCATCCTATGTTTTGCCAGAACCTAAGCTCGGATTTGAGAGAAGATGGAATACAGATTATAGCCACTAATGTGAGCAAGGGACTGAAGCATCTGACATGAGGAGAGTCTGAAAGAAGATAACAGTCTGCTCTTGATGGTATCTGGTGAAAGAAGAGGCAACAGGCACAAATGATAAGGACAGGAGATCCCACTTTCACAGTGAAGGTGGTCAAATAAGGCCCACAGAGGTTCCAGCATCTCCATCCTTGAAGATTTTCAAAACACTGCTGGGCCAGGCTGTAACAATCTGCTCAGGGTGACCCTGAGTGAGTGGGGCACTGGACTAGATCATCTCCAGAGGTCCCTTCGATTGTCAGTGATTCTGTGCTCCAGGTCTGTACTGGTCTCTCTGACTATACAAACTCCTAGTGCAGAACCTCACCACCTACACTCTAAACAAGTGAGTAACATGTAATTGTTTACATTTATTTATGATGACTGTTTTAATGTATTTAGGTAGTGGCTGAAATATTGGCAATTTGAGCTTTTTGGAATCTTTTTTTTTAAATCACCGTCAGAAAACCACGTGAATTGCTCGTCATTCATTCTGAAAGCTGGTCAGAAAATGAGAAAAATCTATCAGGTTGAACATTATATAATGCAGAAAGATTCAACACTGAGATCAATGATGCTCTCTGAAATTAAACCTGGCATATGTATCTCACTGAAGCTTACTGAGCTGTCAGTTTCAGTTAAGCAAAAGTAGTTACACAGATGAAGAAACTCACCTCATCTATTGTTCCTAAATCTAAGTGCAGCTGACTCTGTAAGGAACGAAGCTTTGGCAGGGATATTTTTTCAATGTCTCCATAGTTTTCCATGCAAGGTAAAGCAGTAGATAGGCAGGCAGCTAATTGCACCTTCAGCTTCTTTAATTTATTTTCCACTGCTTCCTTCTTCTGGAGGGCGAGTTGTTTGTCAGCAGATGCAACATCAGCACGTTCATTTGCTGCCTGAGCCTCTTTCTGCCATGCATCACATGCCTGAGAGAAAACAATGTACAGAATGTATGAAAAATTATTTTTTACATTAAAAATGGAAGAGCAAATTCAAAAGCCTTCAAAGGTGCAGGTGACTTCCAATTTTAGACTGAACAATGTAATTATGGTCAATTTAATGTTTCTCCCTACTTATCCTACTGCTGCATTTCTGAAGCTCTATGAGTGGAACATGTGTTCCAATTTCAATGTCAGAAGACATTAAAACCTGCCAGAATGCAGCAGAACTACTTTACTACTCCTTGTCACAGAGAGTATGATATGAGAGGAAGAAAAGGACTACAGGAAATGTGCTGGAATGGCAATGGTACCTGGAAGAGGTACAGGAGGGAATTATGTCTTTAGTTACTTTACACTGAGATACACTGCCGTTCAGCACTAAAAAGTCTGCTTCCTTTATGCTGCCAGCTCATGTGGGGATGGGAAGAACATCACCCATGTCAATTCACTTGACAGACTGTAAAAAAATCATTGGGTTCAAGGATAATAAAACATGTAAAAAGGAGAAACAGCTGGAGGTGTACATTTATTAAATACAGAGAAAATGTAATAGTACCACGAATTAAAGTACCTGTTTTACTTGTTGCCAAGACTCTTCCCATTGCTTTAGTTTTCTCTTGGCATCATCAAGTTCCTGTCTAACTCGGGTTAGTTCGTTCTCACTGCTGTTTGAGCTTACTGAGGGGGCAGTGCCACTGCTCAGAACTGGGGATGGGCTGGGAGAGAAACTCGCAGTTACAAGGTCCCAAATGCTGCCTGTAGCACCATTTAAACCTGTAAAACAAAAAATAATGTCTGTACACCTTGCTGCAGAATGCTTCACATGCAGAACTAAGTAAATGCACCACAAATGCTAAAGTTATACTTTTACCTGCAAGACTCATTTTACTATCTTCAGAAATGTAAAAGTCTGGAAAATATTTCTGGAGCTCAGGAAACTTAGCATGTGCTTTTTTCTTGCTGCTTTTAATAAAAGAGAGCACAGTCCACAGTAGGAGAAATGGTAGGAGTATATTTATATACAGTATATTTATATATATATTTATATATATATCTGGAAGTTCTTACATCATTTTAGTTCTTCCTCTCTATTTTCCTTCAGCAAAAGTTGTAGCTAGAATGTGTCTAATAAATCTTCCTATTTCAATATCTCCTCTTCCAAGAACTTTCTCTGTCTTCACTAGGAAGGAAAAGTTAACTCCTTGAACTCTCTCCCACGAATCTCACTTAACGCCATTGTCAGCAATGTTAACAATTATAATAGCCCGGCTTTGTCTTCCAGATGAAGCCCAGGGGAATTCACAAATCCTGGAGCCGAACCCTCCTGACCTGCCATCCATTCACCTCTTACAACGCACAAAGTGCAGCCTTCGACTTACTTAACTAGAATTGTGAGAAGAGGCAGAAGTTCCTAATATATTCTGTTCTGACTTCAAAGGCTGAGGCTGCTGCTGGTGAGGAACCATAGCAGATGAAACAAAAGACTGAGAAAGTGATTGCATAAGAAAATTGAGTGGAGAGGTTGAAAGGGATGATGATGAGGAACGAACAAGAGAACCTGGGATACTGACAGGTGCTGAACTTTCCAGTAATCTTTTACTTATGCATGCACAAAATAAAATAAAAAAATAGAGATCAGTTCCAGAGCAGGACACAGCTCTGCAGGGATTATACTACAACACTGATTAAAGTTCAACTGTACATTCCAATACCTGCCATTAATGGAAAATACTACTTACCTGCTACTGTAAAATATATTTTAAAACTCAGTGCCTAGAAGTAGTGACATCATCTGCAGTTACAGAGAAAATGTTTTTCAGATCAGTTTATGTGACTTAGAGTTACAGCCAACTAAAGCAGGTGGACAAACTGACTGCAACTTAAAAGGAGTAAGAAAAAATTTGTTTTCTATTTTAATACATAAACTAGAGTGGAGACCACACCTTGAAAATGTCTTACTCCAGAATAATCAGAAATGCCTCAATTGCTTTCTTCTACTTAGCTTTGTTCAGTAGATTTCATATGTACTGAACTCTATAAAAACTAAGTTTGAAATGAAGTAATAATCAAATGAATGTACTGTTTGTAATTTTCCAAAATAACAGGAATAATAAAAGCTCAGTACTTATTAAAAAATGTAAGTTAAGTTTGCAATTCCTTAAATAACTCAACAGATGCACTGAATGTTTCTGAACAGGAAACTGTTCAATATTTATTGCAAAGATTTTACTGAGTAGCAATAAAAATGACATCACCTTGTTTTCTGAAGAAAATAAAGCGGTTGTAGTGGAAATGCAAAGTCACAGCTTGAAGCAGTGACTGACACTGGTGGGAAGGCAGGGCCAACACAGGCAGGCTCAGGTGCACACAATGAGTGGAGCCAGGATTCACCCCTTCCCAGACCTCATTTAAGGGTTGGCAACCCTTCAATCCCTGCCTGCCTGTGGCCTTGTAAAGGTAAACAACACCTTTCCATCATTTCTGCACCCGTGGCTGCTGTGCTTGGGCTCCTTCTCATTGCTGCAGCTGCAGACTTTGCCACCTCACTGTTACCATGGTACTTTCCATCCCGTTATAGCATTACAGCGGTCAAATGAGCTATACTTAAAAGCATGAGTCATTATTATCATTTTCTGTTTTGCTTAAAACTGATGGATTTGTGTCATCAAAGGAAACATCACTCCTTCTGGAAATATTTAAAAACCAGAAGATGGGAACATTCATTATAATGCCTTCAAAATGTATCATGGAATGCTCGGGAAGCGTTAGCAAAGTCAGCATCCTGAGCAGCTATGTAAGATACAGGATGGACCAGAGAGATGGGTGATGCAGCAAACAATAAACCTGCACCGCTGTCTGCAGGCGAAGCAAGGAAGCAACACAGTAAAGGCAGCTGAGCTTAAAAATCTGGTGCAGTAAGAACTCTCATAAACTTTAAGAGCCAAAGTAAAGACCCCAAAAAAACATTGTTTGGAGCTGTAACAGAGCCATCTCTTTTCTAGTACTTGAATTATTCCTCACATCCACTTGGATTTCACCCAGTACAGTCAGTGAGTGTGCTGAGTAGCAAGGCTGTGTGTGAGGAGCGGCCAGGGCTGCCCCATGCCCAGCAGCAGTGCAGACCTGCTGCAGCACATGGCCAAAGCCAGCAGCAATGGTGGTGCTTCTGGGAAGACATGCAGGAGTGCAAAGAGCCACGCAGCAGCAAGGAGTAAGACAGAAGGTATAAGAAACATCCCTGCAAACACAGACATCAGGGAAGAAAGAGCAGGAAGAGCTGCTCCAGATACCAGAGTAGGGCTGGCCCTGCAGCCTGCAGTCATTCCTTCCATCAGCTCTTTAGCCCAAGGCCCAATGGGCATGCTATAAAATCTCTTAATAGACTGACCCCTTCCAAAAGAGAGACAGCATGACAGCAGTCCAACCTCTTTACATCCCAAAATGAAACAGAAAGAACACAGCTGAGAACCTTGCTCCACGGTCACTGTTGTCTGTAACTACTGTGATGAGTAAAAATTTAGAAAGGTAAGAAATAAAATTACTTTTAGTGTCATGTAGTTTGACTTTACAGTTTGAAGCCCTTACTTGCTAATCCGAGGTCACTGCCTTCTTGATCTTCCAATTCTCTATTTATGGATGCAACATTCCCACCGTTAAAATGTATATCTAAAGCTGAACCTGTTAAACAAAACATTGTGTTAAGCAGTTATCCATGTAACCATCATGATGGCCAAAATGAGGAAACTTGGATTATTTTTATTAACATCTCCATCGTAAAAATCTTTAATGCCTGGTCATGACCTAAAGCACAGTACAGATGTACAGTAAGATAGTGCCCCTGTTTTCTAATAGGGAAACTTTCATATGTAAACTACTATGGATTGTTCAGCTGGGCAGGTAAGCAAAACAGAATGGAGAAGTGGTATCTATGCTAGATGTTCAGTACATCTGTGTCACCTGTTGTGCTTGTGTGGAAGCTAAAAGAGGAAAAAGAAAATGCAGATACCTATATAAATACATTTCTTCTTACTGAATAAAAGCAGTTATTGTATTTGAGAAAAGGTACTGCAAATGCCCCTTAGTACAGTTTGCCTTGGGGGCAACAAACTGAGTTACGTAACAGCATACAGATGTTAAGGAAGGTCAGAACAATTGCTAAGAAAACGTGCAATATTTTAAAATAGAGCAACAGTCAAAAGCAGTATTTAATTGGGACTTCAACTGCCTGGCGTTTCAAGGCCTATGTGAGGGGCAACATGAAACAGTTCTTATATTTTCTAATAGGCCCATCCTAATAAAATGTCAGGAAACAGATTTTTTCTCCTTCCTCTTAACTTCTCTCCACAGGAAGGGATATAATTAACAAGTTGTGGTCCTTTAAGCTAAACTTTAACACTTTAAGTTAAAGACTTTCACTAAAGCTTTCCTGGTCAGGAAGAGAAGAACAAAGTCTGCACAAATACTGATCTTACAGGTAAGAAATGGACCATCAGCAGTCAGTGATGGTGAATCACCTCTGTAAAGAATCTATTTAATGCTGAACATCGTTATTAAAAACTGAACCCAAAGCCATAATGGGCTGATAAGGAACAAACAGAAGTAAAAGACACACTGCACTGTGTATAACTTTCCACAATATCCAAAAAGAATTTCTCAGAGCCTCAGTAATTGGACAGAAGCCTCTCACAGCCTGCTCCTGAACACTGAGAACTGCAGGAAATGTGCCAGAAGTCAGAGGCAGTTGTAAAAGCTAAATATGAGAAAAGGAAAGGATCACTTATGCAAGATTATTACGTATAGGCATTTTCTAACACTGACCAAGTTATCTAACTGACTCCATAGTCTTAGTGCTCCAAATGCAACACACAGAATGGAATTTCTGCATCTGTGAGCCCACTGCACAGAACAGAGTGCAGCAGGAAGCTGCCTGATGTGCCCAGGACAAAATACTGAAAGTCCACACACTATAAAATGACACCCACCTCAAAGACAGCTGAGAATTCACACAGCTCTGTGTGAAAAGTTACTAGCCTGGATCTCAAAAGTACAGAACTTTATGGAGTTGCACGCAAATAATAATAATCCTTATCTGTCAGCAGTACTGACAAACCAGGTTGATGTCCAGAAGTTGGGGTAAGGAAGATCTCTCTACAGTGTAATTTTGACCTGAGACTTCTAAAGTTTTGCAGCAATAACCCCTTGGAAACAGCTGCCTAAACAGAGCAGCTTTTTCTTCAAAGGCTCAAGGCTTTCAGTGGCCCTGAGTGCTATTGTGAAACCCAGATTTAAAACCCTCTTGCATAACAGGTTTTCCATGCAACCTGCTACATGTTTCCCTGCCTTTGTCTCTTACAAAGCTGAAGGCCCTTCTTTCGCAACACTTCGATCTGCCTGTCTTCATCTTTCACCCAACCACTCCGGTACTGCGCCCCAGAGCCACTGGGGCAGTGTTTCCTCTTGTTCTCATGCTCATACTCTCACCACCTGGCACCTGCAAATCCCAAGAGCACCGTCATGGCAGATTCACAAGGAAACCAAAGCACACTGGTGTGAGAACCGTTTTCAGAACAAAACCAGGTTATTCACATTACCTCCCTTGTCTGACAGGAATAGCTTGCAGTAACACACCTTCCATCATTCTTCATTGTTCAGCACATCAGCTAAGCCTCCATGTTAAATGCTAGCTCTATCTGACTGGCATGCTCAGCCTCAGCTCCCTATCCCCTTCTTTTCTTCAGCTCCTGAGCATTATTACTCAGCTAGCAGACAGAGAAAACTTGAGCTCCCCATGAAATCAAGATGAAGGGCCAAAGAAAACGATTCAGACCTCACTGTATGACAAAGCTTACTCAGTTCTTGTTAATGTAACTCCCACATTTCCTGTAACCCTTGATCCAAATCCATCCATCCTCTTTTCCCATTACCACCTAGTGTCTTCTCTTCCTGCAGCTCCTTTACTATTTTTTTTAACAATTCTTCAACGCAACAATTTCTAAATGGACATTACGTATTTGTTCAACAAGAGTGTTTTAATTTTTTGCTCTATTCAAATTACACACAGCACTTTATTTTCACTGCCATGCTGTATATCCACAAAGCAGATTCTGGAGAAAATAATTTATATATATGAAATTTCTTAGAGGAAAAAACCCTACAAAATGTACACAGTTACAGTAAAGTACATTAACTTTTACTTCCATGAGACACGTACATTATGACTCCCCTTCAAATAACAAAAGCAGCATCCTGAAAACTATTTTAGAAAAACGGCTCAGGACAGCAGGGGCATATTCACCTCAGAAGAACCAAGAATCTCTGAGGCTCAGTAACAGAATGACAGAAGGACACAGGAAACAGAGCACAGAACAGCTCAAATGCCTTTGCAGCACTTGTTCAGTATACAATTTTAGTATATAATTTAAAAATTATACCGAGTTATCACCACATCAAGGACATGGAAATTGGACCCTGGATTCCACCATTCCATTATTTACTTGTTATGGTCAACTAGCACCTATGTACTCCAAAAGCACTCTTTGTTTTGACAAAAAATTTAATTCCACAGTATTAACTGTAAGGCAATGATGTTATATTACAGGCACAGAACAAAAACTAAAAACCTGCTCACTCTAATTCTGACAACGAAAAATAATTTAACATTTATGTTTTAACACACAGATCATCCGACAAACCTCTTTAGGAAAGCAGGTTATATACTTGTGAGACTGTAGAAAAATATCTACCACTAAATATTCCAAAACATATGAGAAGAAGAAATGCCCACCTTACTGCTGAGTGCTGACTCACTGCTGGCAGCCTCCTGCTCTCTGGCACACGCTGATTTGAACACAGAAACCTTCATGCACGCCAGCTAATCACAGCACATCCCTGCTCACGTGACTGAACCAGGGCATGCAAAGTACAATGTCCTTCAGATCACCTTTCCTGTTACAGCCTCCTGAATAAATCATATTTACTGTAGAAGTGACACATATTTCAACAAGTTTGTGCATAGCACTAATTAAAGGGGACCAGCTGATATACTGCATGTCAGGACTGACACCTGGAGGGATGGAGAAATGCTGTCTGAAAGGGCTGCCAGAAACCACATGAAGTTCAACAAAGTCAAATAAGGTGATGCTGCACGTGGGATAGAATAATCCCTTGCAACAGTACAGGCTGGGGACCAATGACCAGAAGGCAGTTTTGCAGAAAAAGAGCTAGGAATCCTAACAAACAGCACTTTCAGCATGTTCTGAGGGAAGTAAGAGCAGTTGGCCTGCATTAGGAAAAGTGCAGCCAGCAGGTTGAGGGAAACAGTTTAACTTTCTCCAGCACCTGTGAGACTCAGCAAGAACATCTTGACCAGCTTTGGGTTTCTCTGTGCAAGGAAGACATTTACATGCAGGAGTGCATCCAGTGCCTTGCTCTCTGGATGGTCAGGGGACTGAAGCACAAATACACAAAGACTCAAATTTTCACACTTTGTATTGTTGAAGTGATTCAGTTATCTGACAAAATATTTGGGAACTCAAGCCAACAACAGCATGAAATGTTTGATACATGCGTTCAAAAACTGATTTATGGACAGAAGGAAATGAACACACAGAATGCTCTGTTCCTCCTACAATGACACTGTGTCAAAACAAGTACACAGCACTTGAAGACAACACTACATCATCAATGTGCATTATTTATTTCCTTTCAGAGAAAATCATAAACCACGGGATTTCAACTTGTTACAGTGTTCTGTGTTGCTGTATGACTAAACCCTACCAGGCTGATATTTAACAGTGTTGGGCTAATACAGCAGTACCTGGAGTGCTGTGTCCAGTTCTGGGCTGCCCAGTACAGGAGGAATGCAGAGTTACTGGAGAGAAAGCAGCAAAGGGCCACCAACACAACTAAGGAACTGGAGAATCCAGCTCTGGCTAAGCCTCATTAGAATACAGATGTCTGTATCTCTCTACACATGTTGCTGAGGATACTCCTGCACCAAGCATCAAGTTACTTTTGGAGTAAGAATGTAATTATTTAAATAATAAACAGAACAGCATAATGTGACAAGATTGCCCACTGGTGACTGCATGAAGTTACTGTGCAAGTTCCCCCTTTGTTATTAGCAACTTGGATGTCCAGTCAGTGTCTAATTATTATTTATTTATCTCCTTTTAACATTTTCCAGATAAAAAGCCTTGCTGGTTGGAACTAAGAGAAAGGCTCTGGATTAGTGATGCAGATTTTTTGAATTGAGTATTTCCTGAATTTGTCTCATGTCACCAGAAAAAAAGGTTCCTCCTTTTTGTGTCCTTTCAGATCTGGTGCCGTAAAGGGAACAAAAAGAGGATTTTGCCCCTGAACAGACAAATAAGCAGATGGGGGATTTTTCTTGTCTGTCTATTTTCCAGTCTCCTTGTGAAGACAGTAAAATCCGTACCTGCACCTGCTAAAGTAACCTCAAAAGAGAAAAGAAGTCAAATCTCAGCAGCCCACCAACACAAGTTGAGGAGATACCACTTCTGTTTCTAGGAACGTGGTGAGATGCGTTACTAAAATCACTGTCCACTACCAATGAGAAATTCCATTTTAAATGTCTCATTTACTCATTCCTACACTTACACTGGACAACCTATGAAAAACAACGATTTGGGGGAAAAAATATTCAATTTAAGACTCAGATGTTGCTTTTAATTAAATATAATAAAGTTGAGTATATACAAATGTCTTTACCAATACTCTCTTCTGTACCTACATTAAAATGAGGAGAACTTGAAAAATAAACTACATACAATCAGAGAGTAAATGTTCAGACTTACCTATAACTGATTCAACTGTGTTACCAGCAGAATAGAACGGGAGAGTTTGGGTGCTGATAATAGAGACAGCTGTACGAGATGAACTATCTGATCCAACACTGGAGGCCAGACTGGAAGTTATACTTGAAGCAAGTGGGTTAACCACTGCAAAAACACTGAGATGGTTCTGTTAAAAACAAGAGTATGTATATTTGTGTGTGTATACTTACACAAACACGTGTAAGCACATGAAATAAATACAGTGTAATTACAGAAGTAATTATTTTAATTCAAACAAAGAAAGTCAGAAGAAACCTTCCTTTTCCTTATCATTTACCAGTGTGGTTGGATATTGCCACCATAAAAGGAAATTCTGCTTTCAGAGAGAAGGTATCTAAATACCTTCAAATGAGCTCTACAATCACAGTTAGCCAGCTGTAGCCTGATGACCCTTTTAAAAAGGGAAATAAATATCTATTGACCAACTGTACCATTCCATTATATGGTTGTATACAAATTATATTCTAGATTTCTTTATTCTGCAAAATTTCCCATTTAATCCAAATGCAATTGGTGCATAAACTCATCTTCAGTTTAGACAGGGGAGAAACTACACCCCACAGCACACACCTCTGCTACTTCCTCCTAGCTGAAATCTTCCTTCACACAACACATATAACACCCTGAGTCAGGCGGGACCCACAAAGATCATCAAGCCTAACTCCTGGTTCTACAGAGTACCACTCACAATTCAAATCATAGTTCTCAGAGCACTGTTTAATCAGAGCTTCTTGAAATCCAGCAGGCATAGTGCAGTGACCACTGTTCTGGGGAGACTGTTCCAGTGTATGACCACCCTTACAGTGAAGAACCTTTTCCTAATACCCAGCTGGACCCTCCTCTGTCACTACTCCATGCCCTCCCCTTGGGTCCCAGAGAGATCAGTCCCTCCTCCTCTGCTCCCCTTGTGAGAAAGCTGTAGGCCACCGTGAGACCTCCTCTCAGCCTCCTCTTCCCTAGGCTCAACAAACCAAGCCACTTCAGCTGCTCTTCATACATCCTGCCTTCCAGACCCTTCACTGCAAAATCACAGAATGGCTGAGGCTGGAAGGGCCTTCGGAGGTCACCTGGTCCAACCCTCCTGGTCAAGCAAGGCCACTTAAAGAAGGCAGCCCAGGACTGTGCCCAGATAGCTTCTGAATACCTCAAAGGAGGGAGATTCCACACACTCTGGTCCAGTGCTCAGTCATCCTCACAGCAAAGAAGAGTTTCCTGATGTTCAGACTGAACATCCTGTGTTTCAATTTGTGCCCATTACCTGTGGTCCTGTCACTGGTTGTAAATGTTCTTCAGACTATTTTGCAAAGTACCACAGAATTTTGATACTGCTTTAAAGAATTATCCAAAAGGACAAAACATTAGTGTGTAGCTTTCATCAATACCTGATTGTTGTCCTGTTCATTTTTTTTCTGCTGATTCTCAGCTGAGAAGCTTCGTTGCTTTGCCTGAAACAAGAAAAAATTATGAAATACGTGAACATAATGAGTCAGTGATACAAATATATTATCAGCTCATGGAGTGTCAGATACATCTCTGTAATGATTTCTTAAAAAGAGAGTGACTTAATTTCCCTTCCTGCAGTTCCATATGGAGACTTAAATATCAATGATCGTAGAGTAAATTAGCATACAGATGGAGCACACAGAAATTATTTCTAGACAAAAAAAACCTGAGTAGCCCTGTTAGCATTATGATGTGACTGAAATAATATGTTCTGAGTGCTTGCCAGCTGCTGACTATTTCTCCAAGAGGTTGGGGGGATAGAAGCCTGAGTTAGCCCAAACTTTCAGCTGAACTGCTTACATTTTCTCTTCAAGTAATCGTGCTACAGATAATGAACAAAAAACATTTCAAATATAAAGGCAGATTTTATTTGAACACCATTTTGAAATAAAGTCACTTTTAAAAGAACTGAGACATATGTTCATAAAAGGGAGCTGTAAGCGCTTTCTCTTTGCCACTCTGTTCTTGCAGAGCAGGATCAAAAGTATTTCTGTTCTTTTCAAAGTGATCTCTTGAATTGCAGTACACTGCATGGTCCTCTCTGTCTCTGTAGGAAGAAGAGTTATTTCTGCTGCCTTTGAGCAGTTCTGTGTTTGTTCTTTTTTTCCTTTGAGAGATTTCTGATCTCTCTTGCAGTGAATGCTCCCTATCACTCAGACACAGACTCTTTCTCAGCCTCCTTTCCTCTACGCCTCCCATCACTCCACGTTTTCTTTTCAGTTGATAAACAAATCACTGCCTCCTTTCCAGGCATAGCCAACATGGCCAGTAAAATGTAAGTATGACTTCTTTGCTGCTGAGACACATGCTCTGTAGCAGCACATTACACACTGATTTTCACCAACGTTATACTGTTTCTCAGTTAATGCTGACTTACCTCCAGAAAGCAGCCATCCATTTGGTACTGTTACTTCCATAACGTTTGATCATCCATCCCTTAATCACTACACTGGGAGCTAGAAATCTTTCTTGTCAAAATAACCAGATCTCTAATTTACAGTCTGGCTGAACACCAACGTTTAAGAAAGTGACCATGCCTGGAGAACTTCACTGTAATGAAGTTTTGCCATCAACTACAATACTTCATCATTCACAAAAACCTCTTCTCTTCCTTCTGTTCCTCTTCTCGTTTTTACTTCTGCACTTCCCTGTGCATCTCGGGATATAGAAATCAATCCTGACAAATCAGTTTAGCAAGACAACTGATGAGCACAGCTACGTGCCATTGGAGTTTCTTTTTTAAAACAGTTCCTTTTTGACAATTACCACTATTACAGAACAGAAAAACTTTTCTACACTAGGTAAACCCTTGGCTAAGTTTTTCTCTCACCTGTGACCACAGCTGCTTCATGTGTGTGAAAAATACCAGTCTTCCCTTCTCCCAGTTGTCCTGAGCATTTCCTATTTTCTCCCTTCCCCCCACCCTAAAGATTGTAACTTCTCACCAACGTCAATTTCAGCAGCCCTCCTTCACTTCTAATGCCACAGATCTCTCTCTTCCTTTCTCAATCTCTCTTTGTTCAAGAGGATCAAGGTATTTTATCACTCATCTGTCTCAGCAATGAACTTGTCTGCAGCATATGCAAAATAAACTCACTCAAATGAAATAAAGATCAGAACTCATAAACAGTCTAAACAGGCAGAAATTAATGCATATTTTCACCATTACTTTCCAACAAAAAATAAAAACTGAACCCTACCAAATCTAGCTATGTTTGGGTTTCTTCAGTTATCTTCATTTGTTCTTGGCAACATGGGGTTAAAAACCACCACTGCATTCCTGCAAAATTATGATTTACTGCATGCAGCTGAACTTCAGTGAGTGTTCTTAGTCTTTGACAACTGCAATTTGATAGAGTTTTTAGCTCACTACAGGAATGGATTCCTGACTTTGTGTTCAATAGTATAAAAAAAATCACTGTAGATACAGGAGATAGAGAACATTTTCTGTTTAATCTAATTATTTAAGATTGTATTTGTACTTCTAGACCCATATTATTCACATACCTGATCTTCTCGTTCAAACCCTGGTGCCTTAGGATAGCTAGATGTTGGTGAAGAAACACCTGATGTGCTAGACTCCGAACACACAGCACCATTTGCTAATGATCTCTGTCTACAGAGAGGTCCAAGGGGTGACAAAGAACTACTGCTACCAGAACCTGATGTTACAGGTGGACTTGAGGAACAGGAAATCTGTAGAAGACAGAAAACAGCATCTAATATATTCTGTAACACTTTTAATGTTTACAGCAACATTCTCCCTTCAGAACACAACTAATTGAAATTATAAATTAATGTCACCTTTTTCTTAGTACAAAGGCTTCAGCATATTTGTATGTATTTTTGGTATAAGCTGAAATAAAGTATTGGATGACAAAAGTTAACTCAGAACTATTGTAATTTGTCTCTGTGCACAAAATGACTTACGCAGAAATTACTCCTCTTAGTGGAAATATGTATACAATAAAGGTATACTTGCTTTCTGACAGCCATCACTTCCATTCAATTCTGTATTTTTCGTTTAAAATTTGATGCAAGCTTTATACATTTCACACTTCCAAAGAACTCACCTGGATCAAGCCAAACAATTAATAAAAATAAAACACACATAGGACATTGGCAAAAAGCATCACAATCCCTGTTTGTAAATTTCAACCATTAATCTTACTCTAATGCTCCAAAGAATGTTCAAGTATTTTAATCAGATCATGCAGGCATCACATAGTTAAACAACTCACTCACAATCAAAGAAATGTTATAACTGAGCAGGGAGGGAAGAGAGGAAAGTAGACACTGACTACATAAGTATTACTAGAAATCCGGTCACAGCAGATGTTAATGGTGGATGTAATAATGTAACAAAAAAAAAGAAATTAAATACCTAAGACAGGAGACCAAACTGGTAATAAGAAAACAGGAATTGAAAATTCAGAAAAAAATAAAACTGAAGTGCAGGTGAAAGAGTGGCATGACATTATGTCAGACATCTTTTGCAGTCACCTGCAATCAGACTTCAAGGAGAAAGTACAGGAAAGGGGACAACTTCTGCATTTCCACATCTGAACAGTAGTACATGTGGTCTCAGTGAAAACAGAATGGAAAATACACACAACATTAATGAGGACCCCAATGACCCTAACAGAAAAATGCATGCATATGGAAGATTCCTTGTGGCTGGCAGGCACATTAGAATGGTTAACTAATTCATTCAATACAGGCTAAGAAGCTTCTGGAAGAAGAGGTGCTTTCATGAACCTCTCCTGAAAGGTCTGGAACCCTAGCAGCAACACGAAGCTTCCTAAATAAAAAGAAAACTTCCCAAAAAACACCAACAAACCTCTCTCAGAACCTCACAGTCAGCAGACCTCTGCACTGGGGCTAACATAAGCTAACACACTGGCACCTTGGTTATCTTTATTATTGAAGGACAGGAATATGAAGCTACAAGAAAGCAAGCCAGGAGTCATAACAACTGTGCAGAGAAAAACAAGGACAGAAAATACAAGTCATACATAATGAAGTCTGGTTTCCAGAGCAGACATTCCATTTAAGTTTTCAAAACCAGTTAAATATTACCACCTGACATTTAACAGCTGTTATTTTTTCTCTTTCGTTGAAGTACAAAGAAACAAAGAACAGAAATTTAAGAAATAATCATATATTGGCAGAGTGATGATCAGTACTAGCTGTTACAAACAGATTCACACTTACATTTCCAGATTGCCCACTGTTACTTGTAATGCTGTTTGAGGCATTCAGACTGCTGCTCCATTCATTTGCCATTCCTATGCTGTCTGTTGCAAACAGGTGAGCACCTGGCTTGACTGAAAAGTAATAGCATCATAATTATCAGGTTGGTATTGATTTTGCTTTTTTTCTTCCCTTCTCTCTCCAGTCTAGAACCACTTGCTTAATAAAAAAAAATGTAAAGATAAGCTTTTCTTGCACTACTTCAGTTAAAATTGAATACAAACCTTTGAGAAAATTTATTAACTTAAAAATTATTAACTTCAATTATTTTATTATTTAATTATTTAACTTTAATTATTAGAATTTATTAACTTGAACTTAGATGCAAATTACAATCGATTACTTGTTAATTTTCATACCAGAAAATTCATCTCAAAGTAAATGAACAATTATTTCCCAATTTCCTAAAGGCTATTTTCTTAAACTATCTCAGATATTTGATTCTTGAAATTTAACGCATTAAGAAGATTTACTCTTCCAAGTTTTACAAACAAGTGATTAGTTAACAAAAAATGTTTACTTTAGTAAGCAATTATGTTTAAAGACATTTCTCCCTTCATAATTCATGCATACAAAACATCAAAGTAAAAGGAGTCAGGACTGAGAAAAAAATCTCTTAAACCCTACAAATCCTGCAAGATTTCTTTCATCTCTTGCCACTAATGCATTTCTGAAGGGGTAAAAGTAAGATACTATTTAGAAATCAGATGTGAACATTTCTCTCCTAGGAACAGTAAGTAGCTCTGCTACAGTGTATGGATGTGCAAGCTGTAGCCAGAAACAGGACAAGTGTGAGATACAGACATATCTCTCTTCACTGGAGACTGTGTAGGTGACAACTGTTTTCAATGGTGCAGATTCTTTCTACCTAGCACTTCATTTATCAAAACTACATCAACTTCTTACTATGTGGTCAACTTATGTCCAGCCAAACCTCACGCTGTCACAGGAAAGGCACTGTTTGGTTCCTACTCTTTCTTACACCTTCATGACTTTTCTTTCCCTGACATAACCACATGCTCCTCTAGTACTCTGTAAATAACATGAAGTAGATGTAGGACCATAAGGGGGTAGTATAAGAGTGCCTTCCAAGGATTTCAACAGAGAAATAATCTCTTATCTCTCTCCAAGGAGTAAAGGGAGAACAGCATTATCAGATTTTACTATTCTACCTATTAACAGTGAGAGAAACACATTAAATTTGAAACGTTTGCTTCTACAACCATTCTAATTTCTTCTAAGAGCAAACATGACAGTGTCTGGCCAGCTCCACAGAAGTTACAAACTCCACACTGTAAGCACCCCCCCAGTTTAACTGTATTTCCACATAGACCTATAGATGTGGTAGAAGGTCACAACTGATAAAACAGCAGCAGTCTCACATGGTGGCCTCTCCTATGGGCATCACTGAAGCTACTGAAAACCTGTCTTGGAGGAATAGTAAAATTCATCACGGTCTTAAGAAGTGAGGAAGAAGAAAAAAAGAAAACAAACAAAAAAATGTGTCAGCTGATTGTGAAGAACCCACTGAGGGAAGAGCAGGAAGACCACTATAGAGAACCCGTGCTTCCCCAAGCCAGTTCAGCACAGAATGGTACAAGTTGCTGAGAAATGTATGAATGGTGAGAAGGATTCCTGTACATAACTAGGACTATAGGTAAGTAATGTAACAAACAGAACATCACATTTGCCTGGACATGAACACTGACATTACTTATGGCATCACAGAAATCTGGAGCGTTCCAGAATTGCTCAGCTCTCTGATCCTGCTTTTCAGCAGGTTAACAGTAAGCTGGTGTCAGATCTTTGTTAATTTTGAGGTTTACTACAGTAGTTTCAATAGGACAACTAATGTATTTACAAAAGTCAAACAGGTATACATTCCCTAGCGTAGGGACAAGCTGCATTTGTAAAGAAAACTTCCTGCTTAATCCTGCTGCAAAACTGATGCAAATTCAGCAAGCTGGCTTAACAGTGTCATATTTTGGAAAATATGGAATGAATTTCTAAAAACAAGCAACATCAACTGCCATTTGCTCATTAAAATGAAGGGCTTTATGTCACTTCTGCTAAAGGTGCTTAGAAATAACACTGATAGAAAATAATAACTCTCTTCCTTACCTTCACCATGTGCAAATGCACAAAATGGACCACGAGGGCAGTAACCCGTCTGGCGCATATCATTGCACTTTGTAGATTTATATATCTAAACAAAACACAAGTGTGATTAACCAAAGAATACCTCCTACCAAGCAGAAAATTTAAAAACCTTTAAATGAAAAGTTCTTAATATTTAGTAGCAATATATTTGATACAGTTTTCTCAGAAAACTCAGTTCTTGCATTTTTTAAATCAAACAGGAGAGCAGAATAGTAAGAAATTAAACCTCAAACAACAGACTTCATTCTGTATAAGAATATTCACAACAGTATTTTAGAAAAGCGTTTTTTTTGAAAACAAATTTTCAAAGTCATTTACACCACTGTAACAAATTTCACAGGAGAAATGATATATATACTAGAATGGCTCAAGAAAAAAAGCAAAATACATGCTGCCTTCACTGTGACATCTCTAATGTTCAAATCTTCCTAACGTTAAAATGTCTTTCTCTAATCTGAGGCATGTGAGAACTGAAGCAGCACTGGCTGTTGAGGACAGGAACCGTGCAGTAAGTTGCACATAAGATCCAGGTGTAGTTTCCTGCTCTAACAGGATCTCACTTATCTTTGTATTTCACATGGCTTGGACAAAGCTGACATACTAGAACAATGCAGACATCAGAACAACAGTAAGAACCTATTGGAAAGCACACATTCTTCAGATAATTAATTCCAGGAATTTGCAAATCTACAGCAAATGGTACTGGTTCCCCAAGCCCTGGCACACCAGAGTATGCTGTGTAAAAAAAAGAGTGCTCCTTGGACTCATGCTTTAGAACAAACATGAAAAATGAAACTATATGTTCAAAAGCTAAAAAAAAAAAAAAATTGATAAACCTCTCTCTCACAAATGATTTTTAATTGAAATTGAAAAATTAATTCCTTATATTCATTACTAGCTCATACATAACAACCAAAAGACCACCCAACAAACTAGAGAAAGATGTTAAATCACAAAATTAGTACCATTACTGATTACTATAGAAATAATTCATGTTTCCTTGAACACTGAATAGGAGATGAAACACCCACAGCATAGAGAAGTATTCCCCCCAAGTACACACTCTACAAACAGAGCAGTGGGACTCATCTTTCTACCAATTTCACTGGGAGCTATCAAAGGCATTGCAAAACACAAAGGAGTGATTTGTGGACACCATATCTGAACAAGGAGATGAAGCTGGATCCTTCTCTTCCTGTACTCTGATTACTGGTAACCATAAAAGCCCCAACTCTGTGTACGTTATGTTTATTATGCAGAAGGAAAAAGAAGTACTGAATTCCAGATGGTTCCAACAAAAGAAAAACCTACGAGTTGAGTCATAATTTGTGATCCTAATCACAAAATCATTCCTAATCCTACGTGATACACAGGAGTGAGAAATGCCTTCTGATAAATACTACTATTGTAAGAAGATGTAAATAAAATCAAAAGACTATTGGGGGGAGAGCTGGCACTGGTTCTGCAGATGGCCACATCATCCACACACAGCAATGCTACAAAACAGACAGCAAACACTAAGAACTAGCTAAGAGCGGCCAATGGAAATAAAGACAGACAAAGCCTGAGGTGACTACAGCTGATGTGGGAGCACTCTACCTTTGTTTCAGGGCCAGGAAATGAATCAGGCAATTGTTATGTGAGAGTTTTTAAAGAACTGGCATATAAAACAGCTCCAGTTGGCACACACTTTTAGTAAAACTGTCACGTCAAAAGCACTACATATGGCTGAGGTAGATTAGGTACAGCACCCATTAAGTTTGAGAAGAGCAAACAGTTGATTCAGACCACTGTGAGTCCACCAATTATTCTGTCATAATTTAATTAAAGACAGAAAGAAATGGAATAAAATTAAAGGTACATTTGGCAAAGGCCTGTCATGGTAGACTCACAGAACTTCAATAAATCAAAGATTCTTCTCTAAAATGAAAAAGAGGTCATTCTATTAAGACATCAATAAACAATATGGTAACAGTAATTAATTCAGATAATGAAAATTATGATTACCAATGTTATCTGCTGTTAAACAAATGGGTAGATGTCAATGACGAGAAGAAGGAAGGCAGCAGACAAGACAGGCATCACAACTCAAGCCTCAGCCTTGTGACTTATTTTAGTATTTTTACTAATAGCTTTGTCATAAACTACAGTATGATAGTTATACTAAGCAGAAAGATGCTGTTATTACAGAAAAGGGCTGGAATATAACGTGGAAGAAATTAGATAATCTGAAATAACTTCATACTGTAAAATCTCTAGCAATCAATAAGGACAGAGAAATTCTGGAGTGGTATCTCAGGAGTGGAGATAGTAAACACCTACCTAATATAAAGAGGTAGAAGCAACCTGATAGGGAACATGTGATAAGGAAGAGTTTGAAAAAACCTTAGAGTCAGTATTCTATGAGTTTATTTTAGAGTGGTATGCTCTTGAGATTACTTCAAAAGTCTTCATAATTGGAAGAGAAAATAGCAACTGCTTGAATGGTCTTTGCTTATAACTTATTAAGCTTTGAACTTCCTAATGCAAGCAAAATTCTGCTGTGAAGTCTTTATGCCCATTCCAAGGTCCCAAATCCCAAATAAATATAAAATACTGTACAGGAAGCTTCTCACATAACATGTACTTTCAGTATCATGGTTTTTTTTTCCTCCATTATCTGGAAAATTTAATACTTTCCTAGCACTGCAAAACATTTAAATCTCAGCAGATAACGTGGCACTGCTCTCTTCCCTAGCACTTCATTTTTATGCTCAAGTATCCAGCAAAGTTACAGTAAGTACACCTACAGAGGAATCTAAACTCACATCCTTTTGCTGGAGTGCCTTAATTCAGCCAGTACTAAGAGCCACTGCTCTTTCCACTTTCTCCTGAGCTATTCAGATCCTTATGCTATAGAGCTTTGAACAATACTCAAATTTGTAATTTGTCCCAGGTTATTGAACAAATGTAACTATTACTGATTCTGAAAGATAGGTAAAATTTATGTCCAAATCTTATATATGGGCAATCAACATGAAAAAGGGTTTTCATACAAATAACGTAAAAAGTCAATCCAGTTGTTAGATTAAAAGCATCCAAATACTGCAGGGAATACTAATTCACTTTTTAGTAAGCAGTATAATAAAAATGTCTATCAGTGAAAACCACAGCAGTAAAATAAATATTCTCAGCAAATTTTGCTTAAACCAATAATTCAACAAGTGGAAGTGTTGCATGACTTTTCTCTCCAAATGTTAAGTATTTTTCACATGCATCATCTTTAATAGATACTCAAGTACATAATAAATTTAAAATCACCAAAAGTAAGAAGAAGCTCATTTCTTACCTCAGGATGAAACTGCTGCTCTGTACGAGAATGACAGTATTGACAGCTATCCCCACTTTCACACCTTGAAGGTTCACCCCATTCATCTGCATGTTTTACATTGGGGCAAGGAGTAGACCTAGAAACAAATGATGCCCAGAGCATGTTTCTATCTAATCCCTAGCAGAATTCTCAAACAATTTCCCATTAAATTTGAGGAGCTTATCTTCTGGGACCTATGAAGCTGTAAATTCTGAGAGAGACCAGCTTTTGTCTCTGACAGAAGGAGGAGCAAGTAGCAATCTGGCTTTCTTCTGTCTGGTGACATTTATGGACAGTACTGAGATTGTCAAGCAAAACCTATCAATTCTAAAGCCTATAACACAGCATGATAGAACACCAAATAAACAATGAAACCGATGTTTCAGAACGACAGGCTCTTTGTAAAACTAAGCAAAGAGATGCAGAAAAGTTTGGCCCTAAGAGTACTGCTCAGAAACAGAAAATCTTAGGAGTGAAAATGGAAGAAAGCCAGAAATTGTATCTGGCCTTTTCCCAACAAAGAAGGTATCTATCACCTGGTGATTCTTGATTTTTGACGAAAGTTAGAGTTTTCATTCTTCACTAGAAAAACAGAACATCTTTAATTACCATTTCATGTTTTTATTCTTCAGAAGTGACTGAACATTCTGAACATGATTTTTTTTCCACACAGAAATAAATAAAAAAGTAAAACAAATAGCAAGCCTACTGGGAAAGAGATGCTTCTATTCCATTGGGAATACCCATAGCATAAGAACCCAAACAAACCAGTCCAGAAACAACTGTCTTGACTGACCAAAAAGTGTATTCTAAACATGCAGGTACCTGTATTTGAATTTCCTGGGATTCCGTCTTCTATCTCGACTGTTGTGATAGTGTGGACATGCGTACCCCTGGCGGCAGAGTCGGGGTGGCTTTGTGCATTGCTCTGTCTTGTAGCCAGCTAATACAAAATTTGTGTCTGTAAACAGTCAAAAATTAAGAGAAATAAACAACTAAATTCTGTATTCCGAGGGCCTCGAGTTAGCTTAAAAATTACTCTGTTTTGTAAAAGGAGTTATGAATCACAGACTCATCCATCCTTACAAAACCAAATAAGATCAGCATTTTCTGAAATACAAGTCCAACTTTCATGTAAACAAATCTTCATCACATTTATATTCTATAGCAACTGCACAATAAAGTACACAAATAAAGAACAATCAAGCCTGGTAGAGAAACTATCCAGAAATTCTCATTATACCTATTCAACATTTTGAAAATGAAAACCTTAAGCTACACCACTCATTTTAGTAAGACAAACACTAAAATCATTTCTAGGTTTATATCTACATCTTTTCTTAAGTTTAGCGTTGACAGTCCTTGTTTCACCAAAACTTCTTTCATGATAAGGCATACTAAGACTAGCCACTAAAATCTTCCTGGACATATTCTAGAGCCTCTTTTCTACCCCTGTGCCTTTATCCGCATCTTTGGTTCCAGTAAGGAGGAATTAGGATATGAAAAAAGAAAGCTCTGTCTAGAAACAGAAAAACAACGGAGCAAGCAAATAAATTAGAAGGTAAAATTTGGCTAATTGTCAGCATGGGTTTGTGAAGAGTTAAATATGCCAAACGAACCCAATTTCCTCCTAAGGTACAAAAATGGTTTCAGGTATAACGGAAGCAATCACCACTATGTATCCTGACTTCTACTCTGAGATGTTCTCAAAAACAAGGACAGCAAGATTCCTACAAAATTTGTGGAAAACAAGCTGAAAAAGCATTCTCAGAGTCATTAATGGAGTACTTTAAAATAGCAAGGGTTACTGATCAGAGTATCACAGAGAGTTTATGTTTCCTTCAGTCCTTTTCAATAGTTCCATTTAAAACTCAGGAAAATAAAGCTGGAATCACCAGCTGGATGATTATTTTCAGTCTCTAGCAATTACATGCAATCTCACCACATTTAGTAGGATTGAAAGAAGTCACATAGTATTATGTAACGTAACCCTGTAACAATGCAAAGAATACAGAAAAAATGCTTGCAGTTGGTTAATTTTGCTGTATTTTTCTTTATTTTTTACTTTCCTGTACCAAAATATTCCAGGTGTTTTTTTTTTGTTTGTTTGTTTGTTTTTTAATCTAGAGCTGACAACTACAGTCTATACATTTTAGTACTTAAATGACTGGAATTCATCTTCTATCAGAATAAAAAAAATAAAGCAGGGACATTTCCTCAGAGACAGTATCTTCACGTCACCTCTTCCTGCTGTCCTTCTGCTATTGCCCATGCAGGAAATTTTGAAACTAACTGTATCCTGCAGTCTTTTCCACAGTAAAACCTGGACAAGAGCTCTAATAACATGCAATTGATACTAACATCTCTGGCAATGTAAGAAGCAAATGAAAACCAAACTTGAAAATCTTAATAAAACCAAGACAATTGATTTTAAGCAATCCAATGTATAATGTTTTCAAGACATTTACATCTGAACACTCTCCTCCAATTTTCTATTTAACATTCTACTTCATTCCCATTAGTCAATCTCAGCAAAGAACAAAGGTTTGTTAACTACTCAATTATTGAGCTGAAAAACAAAGTCTCTGATCATTATTACTACTTAGCACGAGACAGAGCTTCTACTCCCCTTCACAAACATTTTTTCAATTGACACAAATTAGCAGTATTTGCATTAACTAAGCTGAGACATGTTAAAACATTTTCAATTTACAATCTCAATATAAGTGTGACAGACTGTATAAAAGTGTTCATAAATATCTATATTACTTATATAAACCAATCTTTTACTCTATTACAAAAAAGACTTCTGAATGTCTCCCAGGTTTAGACCCAGGATCAACAAATTAGATCAAACACCATCAAGGAAACAGAGAAAGGAGACAGGGTAACATTACCCTGCCATCTTGGATCTTCACTAAGGATCTTCTCAATCATTGCTTGACTTGCTAAATTCCCTGGTTGCAGATCTGGAATGCCTTCACCACATCCTAGCTGCCCATTCTGTAAAGTTTCCTGTGCCTGAAGTTCTCTGGAATGGGGAAAGAAAATAACACTGCAAAACTGTATAGCTACAGTAACACTATCTGTCCTACAAAAATCTTGTCCTGTTCTACCAAAATGTTATCATTTAATCTGGATGCTAACAAACATAAATTGGAATAAAAAAGCAGGCAGATGGTCATAAGGAATAACCATGTCAGAATGATCAAAGAGAACATGAGAAGGAATGCTGGCACTACGTATAGAGCCAATGTTTGTACCAGTAGCATACCTCAGTGTGCTGATGCTGACATTCTGTACATATGATTCATTAATAATATTCTAGTGCCACATACAACATGGTAAAAGTAAAAGAAATAACAGAAGTTACAGAAAGTACTTGTGGCTCACTGTACCAGTTTGCAAGAAAAGTATGCCAGGACAACTGGGAGATCACACAGCAAATTATAATAATTGTACAGAGTACCTCTTCTTCAAATATTTATAACTTGTTTTCAAGTAGGCAATGTAAGCTTGGTGAAGAATCAGAATGACCACTACTTCACTAAAATTTGTTGTATTAGTGCTAAGAAACCTCTATAAAAAACCTGAGGCAATTTTATTATACTCATTTTACAAAAACAAACTGTACAGAGTTCAACAATGAGAAATGTTCAAAAATAAACAAATGAAAAAAAAAAAGAGAGAGAGAGAGAGAGAGAGAGATAATATACCATAGTTGTATTAGGCAGACTTTGAAGCAATGGAGAAACAAGGTGAGGAGCCAATCACCAGCGGTGGATCTACAATACTCCATCTTCATGAGAATCAAAAGCCCCTACTTTCAATTGGCACTGCTTTATCTAGGCACTCCAGGAGTTTATCTTCTATTTCAAAATATTCCTACTCCAACAATCTCTGAAGGAACTTCATGGTTGACAATGCAAATAGTTATTATTTACATATAAATTCAAGAACTTCCCTGCTCCGTACTATCTTCCAAGAAAAAGAAAAATGTCTAAGAGGACAGGAAAACACAACAAATCTAATTACAAGACAAGAACCTTTTAAACTATCAAAATATGTATTTTACAGAGACAAGGAATGTGCAGGAAGGAAAACAGACACTGTTCCCAAAGAATGCTTTTCCTTTAAGGTGGAGGTGAAAAGAACAGAAATCTCAGGTGAAATAAAGTTAATGCCTACATCAATGATTCTGCTATAACTTCTTTGCTCTGCTTACCATGAAAAACCCTAATATTGGTGGCCATGTTAGAGCAAAACTATCACTAAAGATTGTTTGGACTTCCTTATGGAAGGCAGACGTCTGAAATCAGGAGAACCACTGGCATATGACCATTTTTCACAAACACCAAAGCCTACTTTAGGTTCAAGTTGTTAAAATACAGACTCGTGTTAGGAGTGTCTTCAGCACCATATGCAGCCAGTCACCAATAAACAACTACGTAACATTTAGAATACACAGCCTGGTTTCAGCACTGCCATACACTGGCTCCTCATTCTAATACATGACACAATTACAGAATATCTTGATTGGAAGGGACCCACACTGACATCCAGTCTACATCTTCCCTGATGCAGGTTCATGCCCTTCCCTCAGGTCCTGCTGCCGATCAACAAAGAGAAGAGATCAGTCCCTGCCCCTCCAGTCCCCTCATGAGGATGCTGAAGGCCACCATGAGGTCTCCACTCAGTATTCTCCAGGCTAAACAAACCAAGCAACTTCAGCTGTTCCTCTAATTCTGAAAGTTTATGTCCTGCCCTCTAATTCATATATGGAAAAAAACCAACAGCAGAAAGCAAGATATCAAACACAAAGTCAGAACCTGAGAGATGGCATAAAAATTATAAAATGTGTAAATATAAAAAACACATGCAAACTGTATTAGAAAGCATAAATGACAGAAGACAGAACATCTGGTCTTTCATTAGCCCTAAGAATTACATATATGGCTCTTCAAACTGCAAGTCACAAAACGCTAGTGTTTGTGTTTCCTACCATGCTTAGATCTGCTATCTCGATGCACAGTAAAACACATTCCTATGTTTTGCAGTTACAGAGGAAATCATGCTTTTCATGCAGAGCACACTATATTTTCTGGTGTGTCGTGGTAACAGACATGGTATTTTCTGCTAAACAGGCTGCAGAATTGGAAATACAGACTACCTTATATCATATACTGGAGGTCTAAGGTCATGTGGCCCATGAGCAAAGGCACAGTGAACTCCGTTCTTCACGCAGTGACCCCGGGCATCTGTTTCATGAATGCACGTTCCAGTCTTGTAATATCTGAGATGGTATTTCCTTTCTGTATCTCCTGTTGTTCGATGTAGGTAAGGGCAACTATATTGTAGAAAGAGGAAAGTTTAAGCTTTACTTTATTTTTAAACATTCAACTCTGAACGATTCTCTCTCATAAACTCATAACAAGCAACTATGCAGGATTCTTCAAATAGAAATTGTCACAAACAAATTACCATGACAGATCAGATAAAAAATGAAAAATGTTAATCTACTTCCTAGTCTGCTAAAATCACAGGAATTTACATTAGGCAAGCTTACAAAGATATTCTTAATGCTGTGAGCACCCATGTAAGATAGCAACAACATCTGAACTGAGAAATGACATCCTCCATACTGACACAAGCTTAAGGCATTTCCTCACTACAAGAAACTTCTTGTTTTCTTTTTTTTCTATTATTTTTATTTTTTTATGCTACAGTTACCTACAATCAAGGGGTACCTGAGGCACCATGATGCTTTTTTTCTGCCCGACCCTTATAGGCACAGAACTTCTTGAACAACCTGACAGCAAATTTAAATTGACTTCTCAATGAAAAGTAAGAGAAAAATTCTTCTATCAGCAATAAATCTTTGTAGGTATACTAACCATTTTCAAGACACAATTGTGAGGCCTGGTCTGTACCCTAAGTAGCTAACATCATGTATGGATTATAATTCATATCAGCTGTACACAAATGGGAAAACCACCACCAATAAAAGTTAATATACAGACATGTCTGTTCTCCCCCAGAGTACTTCAGCGTAATTAATTATATTAAATTAAATATTAATTAATTAACATTAAATAATCTATGTGCAAAAATTTACAAGTCAGTATATTAAAATCAAAATGCTATTTTTTTTCCTATAGAGATAAGATACCTGTTGCTTGAACTGATTTCCAAGAATTGATACTTTTATGATTTCTAAGATGCAAGCTTCTTCCTTTAAGGAATTTAAAAACACTCAATCAAGATAAATGGGTTGCAGCCTGTGAGTGTACTCACAGCTCTTTAAATCCCAAGAGAATTAATTAGTGAGAGGACTAATTATACCAAATTCAGTGCTACACCTCATTCTTTCAGTGTAAGACAAAACACAAACTACAATCAAGATCTGGAAGCAGTTTGTCCACACTTCCTGGTTCTGTGTGAAAAGACAGATGGGATGCAATTTTCGTTGGAGGCACTTCAGTGACCCAGCTGAACTTTCTAAGAAATGCTTTGTGATGTGTGACCAGTACTGAGCAGCCTTCCTGTTCTGCTAGAATGGCTCTGATAAAGAGAAAGGAGAAAACTGTAAGCATCTGCCTGATACTTTTGCCAGCTCTTGTACTGAGCTCAAAAGAAATAAAACTGCAATCTGAGATTAGATGTTGATTATTGCTAGCAGAATTTGTGCAGGAGTTAAATGGAAAAGCATACTAGCAAACTGTCCATTACAAACTACAACATGCACACCATAGTGGTGAGAACACTGTCTTAATCTTATGCTTAACGCTCACTCCTCCATTTTCATCTGTTTAATTTTGCTGGCTCCTATTGAAAACAAGAATTAAATGTCTCCCACACAGAAGTGCACAGGTTCACACCCCACTGCTCGTCTCTGTGTCAGTGGCCCCTTACTGGATGGCAAACATTTCTGCTTACAGAGCTGGGCTTTTTCACTAGAGAAATTACCAATCAGCGGATGTCCCATAAAATGTTAAGGCCTTCAATTACATTTCAATGACTGCTTAAAAGGAGAGAGAGACTTATGGAATACAGGTATCTTGTCAGACAAAACTCAGCTCCTTGCATGCACAGCGAGAGACAGAAATACTCAGGGCACAATTCTTCCCATGTAAAGACAAAACAGATACCAAAAGTAAGCTGATAAAGAAATACAATCTGTCTCACAAGAGTCTCATGTTTTTTTATCTGGTCCAAGACTCAATATTTATGCCATCTACAACTACAGCCAAAAGATTGCACAGGCTTTCATCTCACTTCTCAGCTCCTGAAGCATCCCCTTATTTGCTTCTAACAGTGCAATCTTGCTCAGCTAACCTTCTTTAAAAAGACTGCTTTCTTTTTCTTCCTACAGCACCAGTATCTATCACTCAACGAAAAGTTAATTTTTGCCCCCAGTCAATAAAACAACATGAGCATCCACTATCCTTTTGATGATATTCAAACAAGAACTGCTCACGTTCATGGGTACTTTGCAAACACCTGAAAAGGTACATAACTGTTCTCCTTTAAATCATCCCCAAAGATATTTTTTGCTTTTTATTTTGCTTGGGCACAGTTCTAGATATTGTCACAGCACCTACTGCTTCTTTGCTGTTCACCTTCACTTGTCACCTGTTGTTCAGTTTGTAATTCCTGGGTGAAAAATCCACCTTTTTATCTCTGTGATTACACCCTGGAACACAGCAGATACCTGATCTGTGACAAGAGCTGCTAAACACTGCAAGAACTAAATTAACTGTCTTCACATTTTGAAACAGGTGAGCAGCGTTAACTACGTATTTCCTGCCCGTTATCCTGCTTTGTGGTTTTTCTTTTCCTGTCAGAAGTCTTTCCTTGCTTCCATCACTGCAGATGAAGCTACCTTCTCTACGTTATTTGACCGCAGTGTTATAGGTGTGAAGAGAACGATACACACCGATCGTTGCCAACAGTAAGGAATTTATTGAGCAAGCAATAAACGAGCGGAACAGCGCTGGGCGGCCGTGAGTCTCCGCTCCACCAGAGGCACACAGCAGGGGCCTCCCGTCCCCTCTTTTTATTGCTTCTTATCTCTGCATTTGTGTCTTATCTTTCTCTTTCTGGGCTGTGCTGGCTGTTATTAGGGGGTCGTCCTCTGCCTGCTGGTGATCGGGGTGATGAAGGCTGTAGTCTTCTTCAGCTCTGATCATGCGCACTTAAGAGGAGATTTTCACTTATTTTTCTTTTGCAGTTTCTTAGAAGGTCACTGCTATCTGTTGTTCATTGTCCAGGTGTTAGAACTACGCACTGTGGCTCCAATTTGCACAAACTACGAAGTTTTTAAACAAAACATCTATGTATCTATTTTGAGACTTCTACAAACTACAGTTCTCAGAAAAAAACACTGAAAAACACTGACACGTCTGTCTCAAGTCGGTTTGATTAACAAGTACAGAACTTATTTTTACCACAACAGTACACCCAGCTCCTCTTTACATGACTGCCTGCCACACTGTACTATTTGCTCACTCTCACCTCCACAAAGCTTCACCCCTTCCCCACATCTTCTGTGGCCTGTACCTAGAAGAGACACAGGTCCATGGAAAAGCAAACCCTAATGGTCTAGCCAGATAACTGATACACGAACTCCTTCCTTTCTTCCTCTCTGCAGAGGCAACATAAAAGAGTCCTTTTCCTCTGCAGCCAGTCAGCCTCTACACAATGCAGTTTGCACATACGATTTCAGAACTGTCAGGACAAAAACGCAGCTCAACTGACAGCAAGATGTGCAGGGACAACAGGAACAATACTAGAAGAAAATAAATTCATAACATCCTGCTTTCAAAATGGTTACAAAACAATATCATAGCTCTCACTTCACAACAGCCTGAAAAACACATGCTTACGTAAAAGTGTACGTGCCAAAAATTGACAAATCAGTCGCAAAAACTTTCCTCAAACTGCAGAATCCTATCAGTCATTTTTGCTGAGGAACAGTAACTTCTTTCTGTGAAGTCATTGATACTATCAACACCTAGAGACTGAAAGAAATCACTTACTCATCTCCATCTGGGCAGATTCCTGTAGTCTCATCATATTTTGTACAATAAACATCGGGGCTGTAGTTAAAAGTTCCATCACGCCTTCGTATAGGTCTACGACGACGCTGATTTAGGAAATGCCAATGAAAACAGGTAAATGGTCTGTGCTGGGTACACTTGTGCTGCAAAAATAGAGGGCACTGCTCTGTCCTAAATTCCTTTAGATACCTAAAAAAATTAAACTGTGTTACAAGTTTATCCTATCGGAGGCACATTTTTACAGTACTAACAGGGCACTGGACAATTCAGTGCATTTAGCCCATAAAATATTTTACAAATGTACCTGCACACTGTTTTAGCTCCTATGCATAGTTAACCATTTAACAGCTGTACGAATACTTCCGAATGAGTGACTTCATTTTTGATGACAAATGCATTACAAATAAAACACAACAGAACATCTGGCAAATTATTCTGTCATGTAATCAAGCCAAAAACAAATAAATAAATTTAAAAAACAAACAAACACAGTTTTCAGAATTTTCCCCTATGTAACCACTAAACAGAGATCATAAATTCACCAAGGTGCCTGAATAAGCACTCACACAACTTGCTGCCACACAGCAATAAAGGTTATTTTAGATAAAAAGCACACCTAGTTTAACCATGCGCTTAAATCACAACAATCCCCAGTATGTGGGCACCCTGTATGGAAAGCCAGAGGACTGACAGTAGTTCAAGAAGGTTATCAGGGGCCATGAAACTTCAGCAAACTTGTTATAGAGAGTGTTGAGTTTGCACTGAGACAGTCTGAATGTCTCCTCGGAGGTTATTCAGGAGTAGAACTGTTGAGCTGTTTGAGCTGGGAGAGGGGCCCTTTTAGGCCATCTAGTGCAACTCTCGTGCAATGAACAGGGACATCTACAGCTGGATCAGGTTGATGGAGTCATAGAAACAAAGCAAGTTGGACAGTCCTCTATGGGCACCTTGAGCACTAAAGCTATTTAGGAAGTTTGAGCCATTTCATAGATCATGGTAGACTGGGCATTACTACGCTATTTGTCAAAGGATGCAAGACAGCACTCCTTCCCATCTCAGTTTATATACCCTACAGCCAGTTTAACAAGTCTGTTACATCTCCAAGGTTACAGAGCTCATGCATTGTAAGGAGTGCTGGGGGACTTCAGAGACCCTCATATTTCCCAGAGGTCTCAAGAAGGGTGCAGCATGTCTACCGGGTACAGGGGACTGAAGGTACCGGGCAAGGAAAGGATCAGAGAGAATAAAGGGCATCTCTACAAAGCTCTGAGCAGAATCTTTAAACCGATCTGAACTGAAAAGGACGGGAACGGAACTTCCAGACGACCAAAGTCGGGCCCTCAGCAGGATCCAGGCAAGCAGCTGTATGACCTCGAGCGCTGGAGACGGGACCCTACAACAGTCAGCGCTACATTACCCCGCGTCTGCGGGGAGCGGTCCCACGCGAACAAAGATGCCAATAACGCCAGAACGGCAAACCGAGCCCGGGCCGCCTCTACCCGCCCTGCACGGAACCGGGCCTCCTCCCGGCCGCGGCAGGAGCGGGGTAAGAAGCGGAGCGAGGCCCAACCGCACAGGAGGCCGCGCGGTACAGGCCTGGAGCACGGCCGGGCCCTCCGCCTCGGGGCCCTCCCCGCGCAGCGCTGGGTCCCGCGAAGCGGGCCGCCTCCAGAACGCGGTACCTACGTATAATGCGTCGGCTGCTCGGTCTGCGGGGTCCCACCAGACCCTCCGCCCCGCGGTACCGCTTTCGAAACGGACGGCATCGTCCCCAGCGGGCGGCGGTGCGCATGCGCGGGCCCGGCCGGCTCCTCCCCTCAGCGGGCGGCCCCGCCCACCTCGCGCGCTCCCGCGCCCGCTCGCTCCTGGCGCGGCCCCGAGCTGTGCTTTCATCGACACAGCGCTGCAGACCGTCATTCCGAAGCTCCCAAACAGCTGAAAAGCTTTACGGTGAACCTTCCCGTCACCTGCCGCAGCGCGGACACAAAAGGAGAACGCTTTATTTCCTTTGACGAAGCAGTCCTCTGCTCAGTTATTGGTGTGTGCTGCTATGGTGTGGGGCTTTTGGTTTGATTTTTAATCGAGGACTTCAATTGCACAGAAGAGTTCTGCATTTCACAGATGACAGCCTGAAAAAAATACACCTAAACTGAAAGAGAACTAAGTGGCACCAGTGGTTTTTCCTCCCTCCCCAGGCAAGGCTCCAGAATGGGCGAGTTTTGAGTATCTGCAAATCTAGACAAATCAGATACTGCGCTGCTCTGCGAAAACAGGAGCTCCCTCCCCCATACAGCACAGGTCAACCACTTTGAGATCCTGCAAAATTCTCACCTAAGAAACGACCATCGAGGTCAGGCACATCTAACACGTTACACTGCAGAAAACAAGCACTAATTATGCATTAAGTAAACACTCCGTTATTTAGTAGAATGACAAAGTAACCTGAACGTTCATCAGCCACACATTAACGCAGTCGTCCTCAGCACTATGTGAGTGCACTCCAGGAGGAGCAGCGTCGGCTGAAGGTGACCTTCAGCAACCAAGTTACAGACTTGCAGCTTTGATATTTTAATGCACTGTGCAACCAAGAAAAAAAATCACCCATGAGAAAAAATGAGTCAACACGGCATATCCATAAATACATGTTGATTTTGCAACACGTTCTGTCCATCCCTGCTACGCAATGCAAGAAAGGACTGCTTGTGCTCTCGCTGTAGGTTAATATACAAAATACAAACAAAAAAAGCATCAAGATAAATAAATCCCGCATGCAAGATAAGGCAGGTGGGAGGACGGAAAAACACTTTCCAAATCAAGTGCCGGAGCAGCCTTTAACCGGCTGGACACAGCAAACCTCCAGCAGCTCCCTCACCACAGGTGCGCTCATCATCGCTCCTTCTGCAGCTGCGAAGGAGCACCGCTTTCCTGCGCCGCATCTAAAAGGGCCACGCTCTGACCGGAGAATAGGGCTTCCAGTCGCTCGTCGACCTCGGTTTTCTCCCTGAACGCACACCAGAGCAGCAGCGCGCTGCACAGCAGGCTGAGCGGCAGCACCTTCACCCACGTCCTCTGGTAGTCACTCCCCATAGACTGGCTGACGCTCCACACCCGCGGGCTGGCCTTGCTGGAAGAGAACGGGACGGCTCCCTCGCACTCCGGATCCGCGCTCGCTGCGCTCTCGGGGCCCCGCCGCCCCGCCAGCCATCTCCCGGGGCCGGGCAGGCGCAACGCGCACCGCGCCCTGCAAAGACACGCGAGTCAGAGGCGCGTGGCCGCCGTCTCCCGCGTCCCCGCGCGGCTCCCGCCGCCTCACCGCCAGCCGCCCCGCGCCCAGCTCATCCCGCCGCGCTCCGCCCCGCGCCGCCCGGAAGCGGAAACGTAACCCCGTCGCCGCTGGGGGGCGCTCGTGCGCCGTCGGGACGCGGCGGCCGGAAGTCGGGGTTGGCGGGTGCGGCTCTGTGCGCGCGTGGTTTTGTTCCGTGTCGCGGGGTACTCCGTCTTCCCACGGCCGTCCCGTAACAATCGCGCGTGGTTTTGTTCCGTGTCGCGGGGTACTGCCCGTGTTCACACGGCCGTCCCGTAACAATCGCGCGTTTTCGGAGCGGCTCGCCTCCGGATCCCAGACAGCAGTCACCCGCAGATCGCGGCGGCCCCTGAGCAGGGCTGGATGCACTCACACCCGCTGTGCTACTGCAGCACCGTTTATTTGTTCCTTTTGCTAACGGCTGCTAAGAAACCCCTTAGTCTGGCTTACAGGTGAAATAACGTGCTGAAACTGCCCAGTATCTTTTGCACAACACCTCAGAGCAGTGCTCCGGGGCTGTTTTGTATTTACACTGCCTGTTGCCACAATGGATTAAAGAAAATAAAGCTGAGAACAGGCACAGTCTGTAAAGCTTGGCTCCACAGCGGCCTCACAGAGCTCTCATCAGTGTTTTCCAAAATTCGACAAGTGGTGTCAGTAAATGGCACTGACATTCCTTTGCTTCACAGCAGAAAATGAGGAAGTCAACAAGCACAGAAAGGAAATCATCATAGTGTCACCACGCACATTCAACTTGCTTGACGTTCCATTCCAAACTGCTGTTTACCACTCAAGTTCCTCCATACAAGTGTTATTCTAAGTCCCTGCATCACCACGCAGATGTTGAGCATTCGTTGACCCATTAAGCACAGCTGTCTCTGCAGTCGTCCCTTTGTGATTCACACCTTCAACACTGGTGTTTTCAGCTGTAACATTCAGTTAAAGACATAAGTTATTTCCACATTCAAACGTAAGTATTTCTTTTTTTTGTCATAGAATTCATTGAATAGCTTTGTAATGAGTCAGCTAGAGTAAGCTGAGAGCTCTTTTGATTAGAGTTCTAATCTGCAATAATTAAAAAAGCTACCACGCAGGCTGGCAGGAATACTGCTTGAATTACACAGCTAAAACGTGCAAATAAAACATTTTATGAAGATTTTCCTGGAAAAGAAAGTCACCAAGTAAAAAGAAACTTCCCCACAACAGAAAGATGTTAGGAATGTCACACAGAGGCTTGTTGGTTTGAGGTGCCAGTTCTGAGCATGCAAGCAGTACATGTATATTCAGGGAAATAAAATATTCCTCAGACAAACAGCTCATATAATACTGAGCACAATGGATTAGAAGGAATGGAGGAAAAAAAGGACTGAAATTAATCCAGATAAAGTTTGCTTCTTCATAGCCAGCACCCAACAGTCTTTCTTTCTCAGAACTGCATGAGACATTTGTCTAGCAGAAATCAGAGGAAAAGAGGTGACTGAGGGAGAATGAAAACAATTTGAACAGATAGGAAGAACATTTCAGGTGTTCCTGAAGAAGCCCTTTTGGCTGACTGTTCATAAAGCAAGGTTACATAAAACATGCTTATGTGCTGTGACTGCTTTAACACTGATTGTCACATTAAGTATTGGAGAGAAACTTTACTTATGATAGCAGAAGTTTTTTGTGGTTTTTTTTTTTTTAAACAAAGCTCAGATGTCAAGTCATCAAGAGACTTTCTGGGAGCAAAAAGAAGTCCCCTGTGTGCAGGAATCAAGACCTAGCCATGCTTTAAAATCTCTATTGAATTTTACCTGCATATATGTTTACTAATCCTTGCTGTAGCCAAAAACAATTGGGTCTACTTATTCTAAACGGAAAATAGTGGAAAATAATGACAAAAAACTCACCAGAACTTCCTTTGTATGCAATATTGTGCTGACTTAATAAATCTTTAAGAACTTTTATTTCTTCAGAAAGTTTCATGTATTCCTAAGGAAGGAAAATACAAAAAGGTGCTCTCAATCTCCGAAGATATATAACAATATGGAGGTTACATTATGAATCATACAGTAAAATGTTGTAAATTTAATTTCACATTGTCAATATTATACTCAATACCTTATTGCACTTCTCCACTGTTTCAAATTTCAGACTTATTTTCGTATTCTGTTTCTCAGCTTCCTTTTCTTCTGTTGCTTTCAGAAGTCCTGCTTCCTCAAATATCCCTTTCAGTATTTTTTTGTACCCCTACAAAAGAAAGTTTCTACAGTTATTGTAAATAAATCTACCTAACACATCTCCCTGTACCTTGCCCTAATTCCACAAGCTTCACTGTAAAAAAAAAAAAAAAAAAACCAAATTATCAATTGATGTATAAAGCTATTACAGAGCACAAGAAGTGCTACTTGCCAATGGCAAAATAAATGCATCTCTTCCAAGAGAAGAAACTACAGAAGCCAAGCTTAGCTATCAGACAATAATTGATCTTTAACAAATACAGTTCAAAAAAATTAGCAAACCTGCTCAGTTATTAGTTGATCATACAGTGACTGCTCTGCTTCATCCCATTTCCTTTGTAGTGCTTCAGTCAGAGTTGGATAAACTGAAAAATGGAAGGCAAACCATGCCCTTTATTAGTTAAGTGCTTTTCTGGTAGCGCACATGCAACTTTCAAGAGTTGGCTTTAAACTTAAATTCCTCTTCACTGACTTAACAGTTTCTTAAGAATGCCACCAACCAAGTTTCTCTTGATTTCCAACTAGAAAGTCCCATGCTTATTTGTTGAAAGTAATTTTTTTAAATGTATATAAATGAGCAGATATTGTAGGGCTGATTCCTATGGCTAGTCCAAGAAAACAGTATCACTCACTGGTTCTCTATTAGCAATGGCACTTTATCTGAGAAAAACATCTGCTATACTGATTGGGATTTAAATACAGTTAGCATTATGTATTACATGTAATTCTCTTCAAAATCAACTTAAAAACTTAAAAGATCTAAAAATGCACACTCTAAAATTGGTGTAATATGCCAGGTTCTTCATAGCAAAATGGCTTTCTAAATCTTACCCAGAAGAGAGTGGGGATGGCACACAAGAGGAGTCTCAAATGTGAGGGAGTAGACACAAGTACTTGGCTCAGACACGTAAGCCAATTTGTTGCTCTTTCCACAAACAAGGTGAACCTAAACATCAGTAAAAACAAAGGTGAATGAAACACTTTCTCCTTAAACAGACAATCAATTTCCTGTCTCTGAAGGTTAACAAAGGCTTTTCTATGTATACTGTTGTCTCAAAGCTTCCAGTGCCTTCACCAATTGAAAGGAAATCATAGCTAATACATCTAGAAATTAAGTTACTTTCTCAAACACAGGAAAATTTCTTCCTGTAACGGGAAGGAATCTACCAGTTCCCTCTAGTCACCCAAGCAGCACAGATTTGGAAGGAGTGAGAGCCAAGAGGGTAAATAAGACACCTTGAAGAACCTCCTCCAACATAGGAATTTTAAAATTCTTAATTCTGACCATTGTGCTAAATGTCAGGCTCCTCTCTTTACTGCTCCAGAGAACAAAAGCCTGGTCACTATAAATGTGTTTTGATCTTTAGACTTCTGGCACCAGTGCGTTCAAAACTAAATGCCAGCAAAAAATCTGAATAACAATATCAAACATCACACAAGGATAGTAACTCCTTCTGCAGTCCCAATGGTAAATAAACATATTAACAAGGCACCTCAATCACAGTAAAGAACATTTTAACCTTGGCTAAGATACTTGGCCCCTTATTTCTTTCCACTCTCTTCAATCATAGATACCTCTCTCAAGTATTATGTTGTCAATCATCACTGTAATATCTAAGCACCTTCCACAAGAAAACAAGCCCGTTCTGAACTCTACAGTATCTTCAGATCTCCTTCATGATAGACATCTATGTCACCAGGAAATACGAGGTTTAATTAACTGTATCCTTAGAACTGTATAACACACTGAAACAGAAGGTGGAAAAGAAAGTTTAATGAATAAAATGACCAAGGACATGCACAAATCATGTGCTGCACACTGAACTAGTCTGAAGTATCCTTCTAGTTGAACAGCTTTTTGTCAGAGTCTGAAAATGAAAGGGAACATTTCAAATGCTTGACAAAACAGAGATTTTTATATTTTCTTCAAATTGCACTCATACCACCATCTGTTGCTAATGAGTTGGTTCCTCTGCCATTTCCATGTATTTCATTCTTTCTTTAATTCTCCCTGCATGCTCTTTGAACTTGGCTTGCTTAGCTTCTTGGCATAGTTTTGTTAAATGCCTAATTCCATACCGTCCTTTTTGCTGGATGCTTTTAAGCATAATGACAGTTTGAACTCAACAAGAAAATTTTGTATTCGTTTTTCCTGACACAAAGCACTGCATGTCTCTAGCAATGTTCATGACACCAGAGTTCTACACTCTTATTATGGGGGAAAAAAAAAGAGAGTTAAAAGTCACCAACAAGAGTACCTAAGTAAACTTAGAATCTAAAAATCAGTAAAATTCTGATACTTCCATCCATGCACCTGCTACAGAGCTGCTACAGAAATTCATCTTTGTTTTATATTATACCTTAAATATGAATTCTTCAAGGTTGGAATGTTTCAATCTGTAGTGTCTGCAGAGTCAAGATGTCTAGATTAGCATAATCTAGGTATTTCGTTATTATACCTTCGTCTGCCTGCTCTTGGTTTCACATGAGTCTCCTTCCCTCATCCACATTCCAACAAATGTGTTGTTGTCAATTTCCCATTCGTGCCAGATTCTAGAAAAACAAGACCTCACTTTATGTTACTGATAGGGAAAACATGGAAATTCTGGAAGAAATATAGGAACAGCTTTAAATTGTGTTAAAATTGAATGTATATACCTCAGTTGTCTTGTTTCAGTATTTCTTATAGCTCAAGACCTTACAATCAGTGACATTTGTTAGACAAGCTCCTACGTAAGCCATACCAACATTACTTTGAGAGCAGTTTTGAATCAGCTTTCAGTTTGCTTACAAACCCCTGTTTAAAGTCACCAGGTTACAGATCAATCCCGCAACAAACACCACTGTGTTATCTTAGCACTGAGTGCAACTCTGCTCACAGGGCTTTCAGTGCTGGTGAGAGCAACTACAACTAGATGATTTACTTTAATGCAGAACACCTGGGGTCCTACAGAGTCCTAAATCAACCAATAGAAGAAATCTAATTTTAAAACTGCCTTCTTTCTGAAAATCTATAAAACAGTCTATTAAGAACACAGACAAAACATGGAGGTCTAAAAGCCTCACCCTAAAATTCCACTGTAGGCATTCCATCGAAAAGTCTGCTCATGCTGAGTGACATTATGGAAAGGACAAAACTCGTACTTATACCTTTGGGAAAAAGAATAAATATTTCAGATGGGAATTAAGAACTGGTTTGTTCCTAATAGAAATATATGATCAAATATCCAAAATGTGTTACTCACGTGGATTCCACAAAACTGAAGCACTTGCCAGCAAGCCTAAAGAGATGCACAGGGCCTAAAAACACCATAAAATATCATCAAGGAAGAACAATGCTTTGGTTAAATTCCAACAACTTACTGTGGTGACAAAACTGTAAGAAACAGAACAAATACAGTTTTCTGCCATGCATAAAGAAATCGGCGCTTTCCATCTGAATTATTTTGTGTACCCTCTACTGCTATATTGGTTTACTTCATTATCTTTGATGTACTATACTTTCAACGCTCAGTGAAACAGTTTAGCCTCCCTCTACAGCAGAAACAAGAAACCTGTATACAAAAATCTGGACAGCAGATCCATGAAAGGAATCATCACTGCAGACATTTTCAAAAACTAAAAACTGATGTCAGTAAAACCCTGGACAGCTGTGTCCAGCCTCAGTCACACAGGACTCCTCTGGTGTACACCCATAGATCCCTTTTGCTCAGAACAGTGACTGTCACATACTCAGATTCCACTGAGATTCTCAAACCAGAACACTCCTTACCACAGTTGGCTCTCAGTCTGATCTGGGTAATACTCAACAACATAAACCTTTTCCTGTCAAACACATCAGCAGTTACAGTGCTCCTGTGGAACTGCTGTCTAATTAATTCAATACAGGTAACTTGTCATTCAAAAAAAGGCCAGAAGTTCTGAAATATGTTTTTACAGTTGTTATTTCAGAGACACTTGTTTAAGCTAATGTTTCAAGGAATGATAAAATATTTCTATGGAAAAGAGAAGAAAATCTATTACAAAAGCAGGTAATATAACAACATCTTGGATTCTGACCCTCCAACTGCCAGAGAGAATTGTTTAATTCTTACCAAGGACCTACATCAGCATTCCTAGAAGTGAAGATCAGAACACCAGAATCTTGCCACCACAATGCCCCAGCCACTGGGATTCAGACAGGCACTCCTTCCCTTTTCATTTTCCTGACCTTATGATCTTGAATCTATTCTAAAGTCAAGACTACGATCATCAACTTGGTTTGCATCTCTACAAAATGCAATCTGTATCTTAAAAATCAGGATAAGCTCCCTACATAACAACCAAATCGGGTTTTAATGTGTCTGAGGAATGTGTTATGCTCATATCTCTATTTTCTGAATGTATGTTCTAGAAGCATAATTACAGTTACTATTACTCTGTCTGTCCTGTGAAAGAAAAACTGCCAGTTTTCCATGTCAGTGAAATAACACTGTGCAAGAAAAGGCTCCACACCCCCAGATCCCAAATTCCAGTTTCCATAACGACTCCCAATTTTAGGTTACATTTAAGTTTCCACATCCAGAAAAAGAAGCATTTTATTGTATTGCTAACTTACTTCCTGATCTTTTTAGCACCTTCCAATTCAGTACTCTCACTATTATTAATCCCATTTCTAACTACTTCCCCTTTCACACGCTCTATATACAGAATTTATGCATTTGATTTGGTTTTATACAATGTCTCACAAGAAAGTGAGCATAACTGCGCTTGGTGTCACCACACCAAACTGCCTTTGGTGAACTTGAAGGAGGTTTATATTTGCGCTCAAGGTTAGGAGACAAAAGTTAAAAGACATAATCATAATAATCTCCTGTTATTTCCTATTACTTAGTCTTTGCACTCAGTGTATGCTGACTCACTTTCTCCCATGCAGAGTCTAGAAAATACTGAATTCCTGATTATTTTCCTACCATGTGGGATTTATACTGCAGCTTTGAGGCTCTGTGACCTGTTCCAAGACTAGCCTTAAAACTTTTTAAGAACAATATTAAATACTCAAATCAGATGCCAAGATGGCTTTCACACGACAATCTCAGGGATACCTGGCAATTGTTTCAAGAAGAAAAAAAGATCTTTATAATGATCAGAAGTTCTATGATTAGCTCAAACAGTAAAGAATAAAACATAGGAGAGCACTGTGACAAAAGCAGTCCAAACAACGCTGGGTCCTGGAACACTCCAGAACTTAAAACTACTCTTCAGAATTTACAAAAACCATTTGGCTATGTCTATTTTCCATGATGGCCACAAAATGACAAATAAAATTAGTATTTGCCTGCAAAAATCTTAAGTAGATTGTTCAACAAGCAATTGCCATAAAACGATGAATATTGTACAAAACAAGTAACGTTCACACATACCTGATATTGCTGAAGGGGGCATCTTCGGCTGCAGCCGATTAGTCTGAGGCAAGAAGGGGTTATTCAACCTTTAGAAAGAACAAAAGTTAAAGACTGAGTTATGCTTCTAGCTATTATCACATCCTCCACATCACCGAATGGCTTAGCTTGGAGGGGAACTTAAAGATCATCTGGTTCCAATCCCCTGCCATGGGCTGGCTGCCCCACACCAGATCAGGCTGCCCACAGCCCTATGCAGCCTGGCCTTGAGCACTGCCAGGGATGGGGCATCTACAGCTTCTCTGGGCAACCTGTGCCAGGGCCTCACCACTCTCTGAATAAGAATTTGTTCCTTACATCTAACCTGCATATCTCCTCTTTTAGTTTAAAGCCATTCCCCTTGTCCTATGACAGAATGTGTAAAAAGTTGGTCCCCTCCTGCTTGTAAGATCCTTTCAAGAACTGGAAGGCCACAGTGAGGTCCCCCCGCAGCCTTCTCTTCTCCAAACTAAACACGCCCAACTCTCATCAGAGGAGATGTGCTCCAGCCCGTTATCATCTTCGCAGTCCTCCTCCGGAACAACACCAAAGCTCCACATCCTTCGTGTGCTGGAGACCCAGGGTCTGAACGTGGCACTGCAGGTAGGGCCTCACGGAGACAGAGCCGAGAACAATCCCCTCCCCGTCCCCGCTGCCACCCCTCTGTCAATACCGCCCAGGTACCGTCGTCCTTCCGCGCTGCAACCACACAACCGCGGGCTCAAGCGCGGCTTTCCTTCTATCGGGACCCCTCATCCCTTCCTCACGGGCCGCCTGAACCTCCCCAAACTTACAGCCACGGGCACTGCCCACCGGCAGCTCCGCCCCAGCCCAGCCCTGTGCTGAAGTCTCGCTCTCCTCCTGAGGAACGGACGGGGCCGCAGCGCGGGGAGCGCCGGAGCGCGAGCACCGGGATACACGACCGGCGCCAGCCGCCTACCTACCCGAACGTGTTTGGTTCCTCCACGATCTTCATCTTGCCCGCCGAGGCGAGGAGACCTGCGGGGCAGAGCACAGTCAGCGGACGCGCGGAGGGGCGGGCGGACGAACCCCGCGGCGCCCTCACGCTCACCCAGAGCGGCGCCCACGAACGCCGCGAGCGGCAGCCGCCCGGCCGCCATGCCCACTTCCGCCGGAAGCGGAAGTGCGCCGCGCCGGGGCCGCGGGCCGCTCCGCCCGAGCGCGGGACCATGCGGAGCGGCCGCCGCCGTGCCGGTGCCGGTACCGGTGCCTCAGCCCCGCGGCGCGGTCCTCGCGGCCTCGACGCCTTCGCTGCGGAGACGGAGGCCGCGCTGAGAGGTGCGGGAGCGCTCCGCTGAAGCCTGGCGGAAGGGTGCGCCGTTCGTGCTGACGTGTGCGTGCCGTTTTCAGGTTGCGTGGAGGGAGAGCGCGGCGCCGAGAGCTGCGGCCCGGAGCCGAGCGTTCCGTGCCCGCTCGCCATGTGGGAGCTCGGCCACTGCGATCCTAAGAAATGCACGGGGAGGAAGCTGGCCCGAAAAGGCTTGCTCCGCAACCTGCGCCTCAGCCAGAGGTTCCCGGGCGTCGTTCTCAGCCCCGTGGCCGCTGTCTGCGTGTCTCCCGCCGATAGGTACGCGCGCTCCCACTGCCTGCGGGCGGACGGCTGAGGGACAGCGGCCCGAACTGCTACAGAGTAAATGCTGACCTTCGTGCCGCGTGACGTTGATACGTGAGCTGTTTTATTCGGTTCGGTTCAGATTTGTACGTGAGAAAAGCGTGCGTGGGTTCCTTGCGGGAAATCAGTGGGCCGTGCTCAGAACGGCGGGGCTGGGGATGCTGCGGCTCCGAGGCTTTGTTAACCGCGGCACTGACACAGAGACGTTCCTTCAAGTGTGGCTGCGGAGTTTTTACGAAGATTTACTCCTTGAGAAAGGACTCTTCTTCGGAAGCTGGGGAAGAGCTTAAAGGGGGCATTCAAATTTGTCGCTGGTATTAAGTGGCAATTGAGAGTCTCACTTCTTTTTTTTAAATCAATACAGTTTCTCAAGCAGCGATGTTTCTCTTTTCAGGCATATCGTTGCTCAGAGTGGAATTGCAGTGATAGATTGCTCGTGGGCTAAATTAGAAGAAACTCCCTTTAAGAAGATGAGAGGAGGTCATCTTCGGCTGCTGCCTTACCTGGTGGCTGCAAATCCCATAAACTACGGCCGGCCGTGCAAGCTGTCTTGTGTGGAAGCTTTTGCTGCAGCTTTTTGCATCGTTGGTAGGCTGCACTGTATCTGATAGAAAATACATAATCAGCAGTTCTGACATTTTTAATGTAATGAGGAGATTATCTTTGACAGAATAAGCTGTAATCCTGACCCTGGCAGTCATTGCTTTGGTCTTGAATTTGGAATGAGATTGTCTAGTTCTTTTAAATGTGCTTCTGTCTGGCAGCCATTGAGTTGTCACTGGACTGGAGCTCATGTCCAGGACACAGGATCTGATGATGCAGGTTTTCAAGTGAAATAATTTTAAGAAATCTGAATCCCTTAACGCTGAAAAAAGAAATAAATGCTGGTATACATCTCACTGCTGTAGTGATAGGAAGATTCATGCTGAACGTAGGAACATATAAGCTGAGTGAAATCCCAGACTGGAGAACAATGATCCTTTATTTTCTGTTAAAGGATTCCCAGACCTAGCCACCATTCTTCTAAGGAAATTTAAATGGGGGAAGACATTTATTGAGCTGAACAAACATCTCTTAGAAAAATATGCGGCTTGTCAGTGCCATGAAGAAGTGCTGGGGGTTGAAAAGGACTTTCTAGCTAGTGTTGAAGAAATAAAAGAAGAAGAAATAGGTAAGGAAAGAATCCCAACAACCACACACTCTTTAATGAGTCTCCTTACTTTGTTCTTTACTGAACAAATTTCAAGTTATTGGCTTCTGAGCTCTTGTGTGACTAAATGAATATGCTAAGCTCTTCAGAAAGCTGAACCAGGTTTCATATGCCTTTTCCCCTCCCTGCCAGTGATGTTCTCAAAAGAGGGAAAAAGGAAGTCACCATTTAAATGTGCATCTCTTCTTTTTCCAGATCCATTTGATGTTGACTCAGGAAAAGAATTCTGTAACCCCAACAGGCCCATCATTTCTTCAAGGTAAAGAAATGTAAATATTATTTGCCTTATTGGAAGCTATGCTTATATAATTCTGAAAAATATTTCCAGAACAGCACAAAGTAATGAAGAATCAGAGGAGGACAGTGTGAGCACTCCCCCCCGCAGCACCGAGAGCAGTAATGAGAGCAGTTCAGAAGATGACAATCCTGGGGAGTCTGTGCAAGAACAGCCACTAATAAATCAACTATCTGAAAAGTAAAAACGAAGAAAACCACACCAAAAACACCCTAACAACCTAAAGGAGTTCTATAATGTCTTGTACAAATAAATGTTCTTGTTAACAGTCACCTTTCCACCTGTAAAGGGCAGATGTCTTTTGTCTAGGTGGGCCTTTCATCTCAGGCTACACATAGGTTTGTAGGTCTGTTGATGCCATCCATAAATGATTATTTAAAGGTCCTGAAGCATAATTATGTTAGTAAAAACATTGCTGTCAATGTTCTGGTAAGTGTTTTTTAGGGGTTGTTTTCACTCACTAACTGTTTTCTGCAGTGTACCACCAAGTATATCTTACCTGGAGAACACAACTAAGTTATTGCCCTGTTCTGACTACCCACCACATACAGAGCCTCTGCCTTGATCTGCCATACACATTTCAACTCCTCTTCATCCAGTTTAGGGTAGACAAAATGCCTCAGCTTTAAAAAAAAACAAAACAAAAACTTCCAAGAACAAAAGCCTCCATCTGTTTCCTCAGTGTGAGATCTCGTTTTGCTCACATACAGGGAGTCCTAAGCAGCATACATTGTTTTAACATTTCATATTCACTGCTCTGCCATAACACCAGCCAGCAGGTTCCACAGTGCATCTGCCTGTAGTTGCATTAGTGAAATGTTACTTTACAAACTCACAAATATACATCATCCCTCACAGATCAGAGAACAACTTCTCCATATGGTTGCCTGTTTACATAGTGAAGGCAGAGCTGTTACTAATTGTATTTTTTTCTTTACCTTTAAATAGATACTCCTTTGAGCTTCAAGCACCCAACTGGTTTCAGTTTTTAAACAGAAACCTCTGTATCCAGTTCTGGTTTAAGCGTTTGTAAAGACAATCCATAACATTACTTCATACAGACAACACTCCGATCCTGTAGGTCCCCTCACGTTCTCTGGAGGGCTCCCACTATTGTTCATGTTAGACTGCATTATTTCATGAATGGTCATAGCAGGCTGTTGGTCCCATTACATACAGTAAGCAGTTGATCTCTAGCAAGTCATACAACTCTATATGTTTAAGGAACTGATCAAGCATAGAATAGCTGTGAGTCATCACCAGTCAGGGCTCAGAGACAGAGCACCTTTATTTTCCCTGTCCCTGACATAAATGAGGGCAGCATCTGAGAAGTACAGCATCACAGCTCTTAAAAACAGAGTTGTGTTCAGAGCTGCTGAAGCAGCAGTCTTTCAGTCATTTTAATGAAGATGATGAAACAAAGCCCTTTATATAAACAGTTTATTTACTCTAAACAGCAACACAGACAATGCCATATAAACACAAAGGAAGTGATGCAGAATAAGGATGCTGGCTGACTTTGGATCTCAGAGGCTCTTAAGCAATAACCTAATTTCTGAAAGATAGAAAAACAAATTCAGGGAGGGAAGGGGGTGGAGGGCATGATTTTTATTTTTTTTTTCTCCATACAGCCAGCTAAAGGCTAAATATAGTTCTAACATTTTAAAGCATGCCTGCATCAGATAGCAAAGTAACTAGAGATACTAGTGAATTTATAGAAGTATAAAAGTTTATAATTTTACAGCAGTTGAAATACTGACATCAATATTAAAATAAAAGCAAGTTTTACATAACAATCAAAAATACAAAAGACTGAAGGAAGAGACCCTGTATGAAAAAACTGGGGGCAATTCAGCAAATTTAGAACTGTATACAAGTGGCGAATATGGAAAATGGCACACATACAACCCCCTCCCCTAAGTGGATATTAATTGTACATAGCAACATTAGATTTTGCAAAAGTTTTGTAAACAAGTTCTTGCCAAACCAATCCCTTCCTTTTTAAGATGCTGCATGACAGATGTTTATGATGGTGCAAACTTCTTGGCTTGTGCTCGAACCCTCTTTTCATATTCCACTCTGTTTTGGCTGAAGAAAAAGAAAAGGCAATTAAAGCTTGAGAAATCAGACCATATTGTGAAGTTTTCTCCTACTTCTAGCTCTTAATTCTCCCAACTCAGAGTGTCCAAACAAAAGAATGCCTCCCATAGCTGACTGCACAACTACAGGAGAGAAGGTAGCTCAGAAGTGCTCAAGTTACAGAAAAAACATACAAAGGCAATCCCAAAAAATCAGAACAAATCTAAGTATTCTTACTTGGCTTATGAAGTTTATTCTAAGTTTGACTTGACTAACTTGACTAAAAGGTATTCTGAGGAAGATGCAGTGATGTTCAAGTATTCTGCTATGCCTAATTACAGTTGCAAACAATTCTGCCCTGTCGAGCTGCTTTTAACAATTACTCAATGAGTTTTAACAAGTGAATCCTAATGTATGGCTGCAGAAATACACTAACCTAGCAGAAATACAATGCATGTCCAAAAGACATGAAAGGGAGAAATTGGAGACTACATTTCTGAAGTAATCTGCAAAACATGCCTGAGTTCATTCTTAAAAGTTTTTTCCACTCCCCAGGAGCAGTTAAATTTGATTTATTTCCTCACAGTTCAGCAGAAGCAGATCTTTCTTTTGGGGAGCGGCTCGTAGGGAAACAGCTTCAGAAACACAGTGCTTGACTACTGTCTGTGAAGCCTTAGCACAAATACAAATAGTAAGTTGTGCATGACCTCTCTGATGCCTCCCCTTTGTCTTTTTCTCCCTTCCCTCTAAAAAGAAGAAGGGTTTAAAGTTTATGCGCATTGAAACTGATCTTCACTCCCTATGAATTACTGCATCCTTAAAACAGTATTGATTAGTACCAACCAGTGATCAAGGTATGAATCAACAGCCTGCCTTTTCAGTGTCTGCAGTAATGCAGGAAGAAGACCAGCAGAGATTGCTTTTGCATAAATATATGAGGGAAAGTATAAAATGGGTCATGGACTGTATGTGCTTTCAGAGAATTACACTACTCCTGCTCCATATTTCCACAGACTATATTTTCTTTTCCAAGAGGAAAAAGGAAGGGGGGTCTGCCTTGTCATTACTTGCTCCCTAAGGCACCGCCTACAACCATCCTCCATTTGAACACACTCCATCCAGTCTTCAGTAGATACTTAAAAAACAACCTTGGGTAAAGTCTACAAATAAGTTACAAACACACTATCCATCCCTGTGTTTCCTTTTCACTAGCCCTGTATGACATTTTGACATAGATTGTATTGTATGCAAAGACTCAAAATGTCGATTTTCAAACGTGGAACTCTCCTGAAGACTTGATCTTCTGTCTGATTTTACATTTCCATTTTGGTCATCAGTTCAGTAGCTGTCAGCACGAAAAACATTTATAGAGTATGCTGCTCCCTTAAAAATTATGGGTCAGTCATCCATTTTTAGTGGTAGGAAAATTTGAAGATTAAGCCTAAACATTTTTCATTTCAAATTTTAGAGCATATATTACCATGAAGGCAGAAAAGGTTCCTTCGTCTTTCCCAGAAACATTTGCATGTAATACTATCAGCAACAGACAGCTGTAGGCAACATGGCAGCTTCCAAAATGATCCATACACTTACCAGTAAATTGTGTACGCCTCTGCTTGAGCTGGGTCTTGAATATTTGGTTCATTTAGAAGTTCTTGTATTCCTAACAAGATCTGTGGAAGAACGCACAGAAGTAACATAGGCATGGATATTACTAAGTTATGGAGAAATGTGCAACAAAAGGAAAAAAATAAATCAGTACACTCACACAAAAAAAGCCAACATTGGAAACACACAATGGACATTTTACATTCATGTAAGATGAACAGGCAAAATAAGTAAGAAGGATAATTATATACATATATACAACTAATGACCTGTTTAATTGTGATTGCTGGCCTCCAGTCCTTATCCTCCTCTAAGATGGAGAGACACACTGTGCCTGAAGGATAAACATTTGGGTGGAATAATGGTGGTTCAAATTTACCTGAGGGGAAAATAAAAAGTTACTTGCATGGAAAACTAAGGCTAATGCCTGACAGATTGCTTATACCATCAGTGTGAAACAAACAAACTGACCAGTGACACACACACAATTCCCTCTGCCCCACAGTTCCCCATCTAACCTCCCCCACCAAGGGGGAGATTTACGTAGCTATTATTAAAGTTCTGCACCTTTTTTGGCCTGTACAGCAAGCAGGAAACCCATCAGTCTGTGTTATCACTCCAGAAAATTTAACACTATCATTGTGACCAGTAATATTTTGGTTTAGGAACGGAAGTTGACTGTAAAGTTTGTAGTAGCTTCACAATAAAGAACTTTTAAAACCAATCCTATACTTAGAGGAATATACACTGTTCTATACAGAAAGATACCGCCTGTCACTCGTTTATTTTCCTCTCACTGTAGTATATTCCATACAAAAAAATACCAAGTTTCTGGTATTACTGTTCAGTTTCACTTATGTATGACCAGCATGAACCAGCAAGAGGAAAAAAGCCTTATCTGCAAGACCAATTGAAAAGATAGGTTATGCAACTTTCCTACTGAAAGATGACATTCTACCATTTCTTTAATCTTCACAAGCCTTAATTCCTCCAGCTATCGTCTTGAATAACGTGAAGAACACTCGTTTAATGGCATATGAAATGTCTATGGTACTGCCATTTTCTAATCCATTTTAGATCACAATTATGTCTTGCTTATCAGTTGCTAAGTTCAATAGGGAAGCAGAAGCTGCATCAGTGAGCAGTCTTACCAGCCATGCATCTTACTTTAAGGCACAGCGATTCATTTAACACTTGCAGAATGTGCTAGCTTTAATTCCTCATCAGACTCAAATTCTTTCTTATTAAAAGGTCTATTTCCTCTTGTGTCCACTTCTATTTAGGTGATAAACACGAGTAGCCAAGACAACTGATACAGCTGAAACATTAAAATGAATGTCTCTCAGAAGAGCTATTTTTAAGCACTGCCATTGACCAGAAAGGGTAGCCAGTTCAAGGACTAAGGAACTGGACAAGGCAAGAGATGTTTTTATATTTCTAAAGCACACAAGCTTTTGAGTCCTAACAAGTGAAACAACTATTTTTCCTAACACATGTATAACAAACAACACATCCACATTTAGAGTGAAGAGATGAAAACATGTAAATTGATAAAATAATATATATTTATTTACTGTGAATTCTCAGCATAGAAGACTAACTTCACAGCAAGAAAAAGCTCAAATACCCTTAGACTAAACATGCTAATAAACTATTTATTAAACACATAATAAACTATTATTACCTCTAACTTAAAGTGCGGATCAAGTAGTGAATATTTCAAGTGGTGCTTCTGACAAACTTGGATAAAATCCAAATAGCAGTTCCCCCTTCTTCTAGTTTTTTTTAAGCACTGAGCACTTAGCTCGCTCAGTTCATCACATTATATTCTAAATGCCAAATGAGGGGGTGGGGAAAAACAACTTTCAGCAGGAAAAAAAACCTCAGTAAGGAAGTGAGAACTATCTGTAAAACCTCATGGAATATTAAGTACTGTTCTACTACATGTCTGGTAGTGTTTTTTGTGTATCATTTTTCTTACATTTTGGGGGTGAAGAAGGGTAGTCATCCTTGAAAAGCATCCGTAGTTTAAATAAGCCTCCTTCCCATGGTGTCTATAAAAGAAGTTAAGGTAGTGTTTTGATTACAACAAGAACAAGTCAGACTTGGGAGGAAAAAAAAAACAAACAATACAATTTCCCAGGCAAAGCACATGACACTTTTTCTACACCATTAGAAGAGAGTTGTCCTACACTGTAGCATGCTACCTACAATGAGATAAGTTATCTTACTGATGGCTTTTTTACATCAGCTCTATATATTTTCCACTTTACTTCCACTTTACTTTGCTTCCAGGTGTTGCTAAATTATCAACAGATTGAATAAAAACACTGATAATTCCAGATACAAGTACAAAATGTCAACAGTATATAAAGAAGTCTTCCAGTCCTTTGTTGGTCTTTATGTTGTGCTATACTTTTATATATTTATCAAGCCCAGAACTGCACACCATACTCAAGGCGAGACCACTCCAATGCTAAATAGAGTGGGAAAACTCCCTCTGACCAGCCGACTTATCTGCACTTACTGCACCGAGAATGCAGTTTGCTGCATGGGCACTGCTGGCTCACATTGAGCATGCTGCCCACCAGCATCTCTGGGTTCCACTCTGCAAAGCATGTCTCCAAACACTTAGCTCCCAGTCTGTATCAATCTTCACTGAACTTGCTAATGGTAATATTCCCCAGTGCTCTGTCCTATCTAGACTCCTTTTCAAGGTGTCTCAGTCCTCCAGGGAGTCAACCTGCCAAAGATACGTTCCACCCTTGAATCCAGATTGCTGGGAAAAAACACTGACCAGAACCAGCTTTTAAACTGGAGCCCTGAGGAGAGCCACTAGTGACCAGCTACCAGCCAGATGTAGGCCCATTCAGTACAGCCCTCTGAGCTCTGCTGTCAAGCCGGATCATCACCTAAAGTAGCAAGAACCTGTTTATTTCATAGCAGTATAATTTACCCATAGGGGAGAGTATTAAAGGCCTTTCTGTATTTCAGTAAGATCACACACATCACCTTTCCTTCACCCACCAAGCAGGTGCCCTTATCACAGAAGTAGATCAAATTACAAATGAATTACTTGATGAACCCATGTTGACTATGCCTGCTAACAGTTCAGTTGTGTTTTTTTTTTTTTTCAACTTCTCAGCAGCCCCAAGAATGATTTTCTTCCTAACTTTTCCAAGCAACAAAATTAAACTAACAGGTTTGCAGTTTCCTGGGTTTTCTCTCAAGAACAACATCACTTGTACTTCGATTTTTCCATCTGGTTGATGAGAAAGCACTTTGGTTATTTCACCCATTCTACTGTGTCAGGAGAAACAGCTGCAGTACAGTGTACCTCCAAACAGGAATGCAATATACAGCAGCTGCTTTACTCTGGTAGAGACAAAACAAGGAACACTGCTCCTTGCTAAAGAGACTACAGTGATTAAAAACTTGTAATTCCTGACAGGGATCTAACAAAGAAAACACAAATGCAATCTGTCTTTCCCTAGGGTGAAAGGAAAGAGGCTAGTTTTAAGAGTTCAGGAGAAGTACAAATGAAATCAGATGAAAAGAACCCTTGGAAGATAAAAATCTTCTTTCCATAACACAAACAGGCAAAACTCCAAAGAATTAAAAACACTTTTCAAGTTAAAAATAATTCTGTATTTTATATAAAATTCAAAAAACTAAAAACAGTACTACAGTGCAGCACTCCTGGAAGACTGATGAGTCTCACTATTTGGTGGACAAAAAGAGATACTGGTAGTTAACCACCAGAAATAACAATTGATTGGTTTAAACCACTGTTCAGTAAGAAGACAAATCACAATAATCCCTCACATTAATCAGAGGAATATCTCAATTCGCCCCATGCAGGATTCTTCCACACTCCTTTGAAAAATGTTTCAGAAGGTGATCAGTGCCAAAAGCTGAACAACAGACTCATGGTGTACTTTGTCCAGTGGCATAATCCAAATATTTATATTAAAACTACATGGTAAGTTATACTGTCACAATTCTCAGCTAATACACAATCACATGTTACTTTCCAGCATAAGTGAAATGTTAGCACAATAGAATATCTTACCCCCTTCTTTCCTGGAATAGCACATTCCCAGTTCATGAGATTCATTGTACCATCTGGATTTTTTGTAGGTACTGCTACAAATCCCTGAATTATGGCAAAACAAAGACAAAAGGTGAGCGTTTCAGAAGGTACACTTAAAATACTTCATGCCACTTCTAATGCATCACAATTATTTCTTTGTGCAAAGCACAGTTTTAAACAGCTTATTTAAAAATTAACTCAATTATTGTAATGCATCAGGGCAAGAAATTATCATAACATGATCGTAACTGTACAAGTCAGAAGTTAACAGTGTTCATATATACTTACAAATGGATGATCTTTCCTCCAGGCTTTTCTCTCCTGTGCAAGTCTACTTAGAGCTATGCCAGACATATTCAGAATCCCTCTAAAACAAAAATAGTTGCTTTCAGTACAACCTTATTTACTATGTAAATAACATTACGTTCCCTATATAAGAGTTATGATCATGTAAGGAGGATTCCAGTCTTCCATTTCTACTACTGCAGCCAAGACATTTTCGCACACTGCAGATGTTAACACCAGGATAACACTGACAAGTTACACCACATCAACTATCAACTACCTCTAAGGTGCAGGACTTGACCTAGTTTTACATACCCCCACAGTGTATTTCATATTTAAACCACATTGGTAAAATAATTTTTTTTTAAAGTCTCTTGATAGCAGTAACATTATCACCAATAGCAAAAAAGGCTCAGCTTTCCCAATTGTGTGACTGACAAAGGCACATCTACCTCTTTGTGACATCATGAAAGGTATGGCTTCCCTCTGCAGGCAAACACCTGCACTGCTCCGGTTTCTGGCAAACAGGAGAATAAGAAATGCCACTGATAGACCAAATCCCTGCTAAAAATCTAGGATTCTACACAAAAAGCAACACATGCACAGGACTTCACAACCTGAAGTGATTTTGATCGCTGTCAACAGAAAAAGTTCTGGAACAGAAGACAAATTAACTGAGGAAGAGTCAATGAGTGGCTCGTTCATTCCACAGGATGGATCTTTAATGCCCATATAAACTGAAAAATCTTCCAGGATCTTCACTGCCTTAAGTAATAGCCAAGTACAGCAAGCAGGACATGTAGAGTACAGCTCACTACTACAAACAATGCAAGAACAGTTCTAGACATGATGCTCGAATAGCGACATCTCAGATTCAGGGGAAGAATCAACCAGATTCTGTTCACTCAACCAGAACAGCTCTCAAAGTGAGACCTTATTTTTCATGGTCAAACTGTACCTAAATTCAGCATTCTGTTAAACACGTGGTCAGAAACCTCCAGTGAAGATCTTAAACCCTCCTTCCTACCACACTCCTACCCGTCTTAAATAAGAACTAAAACTTGGTAGCTGCAGCATTGAGAACAGTCAGCCCAATTACTTCATATAGCCACCAGAAGAGCAGAATCCTTCTCCTTTAAATTAGCTTACAGAATTAATGAAATGAATGTTATCGCTCTATTAGAGCAAACATTTAAACACTGATTAAGGATTATTAATTAATACCATGCGACTCTTGTACATATAAACTAGTCAACCATACCCAGCTCAAAAAAGCCCTTGTTTCAAAATCTCACTCTTGATTGCTCGTGCACATCTGCCATACACTCGGAAGGTTAGAAGACACCAGGCTCTCCATTTACACACTCACACATAAGGTGTCTGCACGGCCAAGCCACTTCTGAACTAAGAGTAACTAAGAGCTCTTAAGAACACTTCTTCCAACCCCTCCTCCCTTCTCCTCTCTGCCTCCTTTCCCCCCAAAGTCAGACTGGTTGTATGTTCACAGTCCATCATTTAAAATTCCAGGTAGCAATACAATTGCTGCAAGAATGTAACTAAAAACCAAAGCTTTTCAGAAGGCACCATTAATTCTCTGCGCAGTAAACACACACAAAAGAATCCTGTATCCATCCTGATGTTTCTGATACATTCACTGGAGTCCTGATTACATTGGAGCACTTGCAGGACTTAATAACAGAACTGTAGATATGCAGACACCACTTCAGCTTTCAGTCAACTCACCAGCAAGAGAAGTGGAGTCATCCAAGAGAAACCAAAACAAAAGCAAACCCTGCACCTCTCCTTCAGCAAAATTATCAAGGGAATCATTTCATTTGGCGAGCTCCTATCCTTAGTATGGATTTTAAGGAACTAATGAGTACATGACAGAACTTCAGTTGTGCTTTTAGCATCTGGAGATTTACAACAATACTGACATTGCTATAGTAGTCTGAAAAGAACCACTTGTGCTTAGAAGGCATTCAAATGTTAGACAGTAACCCAGTTACCTTCTCCGGAGAAACACTGCCTTCTCTGTAACTAACAGCCAGTTAAGCAGTATTTCCCTTGAAGTCCACATATACAATGTACATTCTACCAAACAATGCCAATCACAGTTTTCCATAGGAAAACAATCTTACAACCTCTGTAACCTGCTGGCTTTTGCACTCCACCGTGCCATAGTGAATTAAAGACTTTCTTCTGTTCTATAAATATTACTTCAAATTTTGAGGCATTTGACTCAATCACACCAATCAGACCACATCCTTTTTTCTCCAGCATATATGCACACAATACTCTTTTGCTCCTCAAAATCCAAAATCCTTTTTAGAGGTTCTGCACACCATCTCCTTCCCCAATGCAGCACTTCTGTCTTCCCCATGTCTACCTTTCATTCCCTTAGATGAAATGCTAATTTCTTGATTTTTTTTCTCACTATAGCACAAGAAATTAAGTGTGACTGTTTAATTTCACAGCAGGATAAATTTCACACAGAAACAGGGAGGGAAGAAGGGAAAGAAAAGGTGTGTAAAAATAGCTCAGATCCGTCATTGTGCAGCCTAGAAAAATAGTTACAGGTAACACTGAGAGAGCTTTTGGCTCCTAAACCAAGTACGTCAACAGCAGGATTTGCAGGCAATAAAGAAGAAAGTTTTCCTAGTAAGCATATTTTTAAAAGAAGCTATTTCAGGCTAATTAGCATTTATTCACACAAAGTAGAACCTGTGACTTTAAAGATCAGTATTTACTTCAGTAATTTCTTGCTAGAGCAGCAGAGCTGCTAAGAACTCCAGTGTCCAATTCTGAACAGTTTGCTAATGAGTCAAATGTGATTAACTAGGATATCTTACAAGAGGCCTGACCAAGAGATAAGCATTGGTATTTTCAGGTTAGTTTCCAGGTACATATATTTAGTCTACTTAATATTTGCTATTCCAGTCCTCTGAATATTAAAGCCATGTCATGGAAATCTGATAAATACTGATACTTGCCAGAGATTTAATAGCAGTCACTTCAGGTACATCTAACCAGAGTTAGACTCCTAAACACACTGAAGAACAAACCACTTATATCACATTGCTTTATGTATTAGTAATCTGTATTTGACACTTTTAACCCACCACAATTTTTATATATAACGTCTCTCTTATAGATTTGAACATTTATTTCTTATTACATCAAGCAATAGTCAAACTTCAGCTCGGTATTTAGTACTGTTGAATCCAACTGGGGCAGAACAGCTCAGCCACCTCTAAACTTAAACTAATGCCTATATTTGCCCTCCCACTTCTGCAAGACTCTGGTTGCAATGTCTCAGACAGGTCTAAAATAACTGCAACTGCCATCTTTGGGCACAGAGGGCAACAGATCGATAGTCTGTACTGTGTAAGCAAACTGACCCTGTTCAAACTTTCTTCTCATTACAAAAGAAAGCCAGAATCTTGGGAGCCCAGCTTTCCCACAGCTTTTCCATCTTGAAGTTTTGTAGTTCTACAAATGACTCTAAGAGCGTGAAGAACAGGCAGCACAGAAGGATGTGGAATAGCAGACTGTTAGTTCCAGAACTTGTCAGATACTTCAATACTTTCTACCAAGAATGTAACACACATTGGTCAGCGCCCAGCAAAGCTCTTTAAACAGTTCCATGGACTTCAGTTACCCTGATGAGGGCACCCAGGCACCCAAAGTCTCTCGTCACAAACTGTTAGCAAGGCACAAGAGACCACTGAGACTGAAAGCCCACTTCAAAAACAGATCCCATTACTTAGCAGTCCCCTCAAAAAGCAACTCAATCCAGTAACAAATTGCCAGTATATGCTCTCCAGCAGCAATTCAGTGAAAGAAACTGGATCTCTTACTCAAACTCTCTCTGTTGGAGCTCAAGACAGAATGAATTGAGGTTGGTCACCTCTCTTATGTATTTTGGTGTCAAAAACTACAAAGGAACAGGAAAGAGTCAAGTATTTAATTAAGCCTGAAGATATTCTCACTTTTTTTCCCCCATCATTATTTCTCCTTTGGAATCTTGCAAAAAAAAAAATCTCTAGAACTTATATAAACATTTGTTTAAAATACTGCATCTGATTTACTATTCTCCTGAGAAATTTACTGTGAACAAGCAGAATTAAGTCCCAGCTTATTCTACAAAAGAGCTACACCACTTAGAAGTACACGAAATTCTACGCTGGAGAAAATCCATCAACCACATCTCACCATACGAGTGAGAAAATCTGTTCTTCCATTCCATTTAGTTCTACTCCCCCTTGCACACAGTAGCACCAGGAGGTAGCAACAGCCCGTTCACTACTACCAGCTCACTAGAAAATTACCAGAAACTTCCAGGAGTGCTCCACAGCTCACCTCTCCTCTGCTGCTTTTACTACCTACTTTGGGAAAGAACAAACCCAAACCAAACTGCTTTGCTACGCATAAAGCAGTCCCTGCAAAGCATGGTGCTCCCGTGGCCATGATTCTGATCCAAAACAAGCGCGTAAACACATAAACAGCACGGTCCTTTAGTCCCTGTCCACTCCAGAAGAAATAAATGAATAAAATCGTTAAGACTTATTACTTTACAGACCGCAAGCAGAGACTGGAAGGATTTTTAAATCGGCACCGTCTGCCCTTTCCACACAGGCGGAGAAAGTCGAGGGCTGAGGTATAACCAAGGCGCACCGCCTCCGAACCGGCGCACAAAGTCTGCTCCCGCCCGAGGCAGGGACAAGAGTGGCGGAGGCGGTACCGGAGTTCNCTCTCTTTTTTCTCTCCCCCTTCCCCCCCTCCCTCGGAGCGGAGCGCAGTAACGAGGTGTGTCCCTCAGCCCGACCCGTCCGAGCCGCTGCGCCGGCGCCGTACAGTCCCGAGCGCGCGCCGCGAAACAGGACCTGAGGTGTCCGCGACAACGCCTGAGCGGAGAGCACAACGGCGATCCCAGCGGAGCCCCCTCAAACCCTCTCGCCTCCTCTCGGGCCCTATAAGCCCTAGCGAGAAACGAAGTGAACTTTTACCTCAGGCGCTGAGACAGTCACCTGTGCCCTGTAACCGTGCGGCCGGGCGCACCGAGCTAAGCCGCCTCCGGCACCACTGCGCCTGAGCCGCGACGCGCTCGAGCCTGCTAGGATCCGCCCACTGCGGCCATCCGCGCCTCTGATTGGAGGATGGAGGGTGGGCCCTGGGATTGGTCAACGCCAGGAAGGGGCGGGGCGAGTCCGCCTGCAGGGGGCGGGGCTCTGGGCCCCGTCCGCGCGTGCCTTGCGGGGCTGGTGCTGCGTGCTCTTATTTCCTATTTTTTGTTTTTTTTTTTCCCGAGTATGACTCACGTTCTGTCCTTGCTTAATTGTAATGAAACCGACATTTTTTGTCTTTAAACCTTTTAGCTGCATCCCACCCACCATGCTGTTTGTTGATGCGTATTGAACTGCTCCATATGTAGCGCCTTAAGAACAGCAGTCTTCCTCTCCCTTCTCTCGTCACTCCAATTATCCATTTTCATAAATAAACACTTTTTATCTTGAATGGGACTGATTGGGGTTAGTGCTCAGCTCCGGAATCTCAGTGCCCCACATCCCACCCAGACGGCGGTTCTTGAGCACGCTGCAATGGAGATGGTCCCCCCAACCCGAGCATCCACCGTGCAGGGATTTAAATTGCCATTGAGAAAAGGAGAGGCAGCAGCGCTGAGCAGGGCAATGACCTCCTGTTCGTACCCATACTGGAGTACGAGGCAAGATGTCATCAGTTAAAAGCACTGTGAGAAAAACCAAGGCCAGGTACTGAGGAAATTCTGCTGATAAAGACTCTATGGTAGTAATGTGAGGATGGGTGCGGAGTCTTCAACAGTTGAGGGTTTAAAGGTAGCTTAAATTATATGCTTTATGTGCAGCCACTCCTGTGTTTAACCAAGAGGGTGAGCCAAGTGCTCTGGTACAGTCCTTTCCCAGTTTTATTCTTTTATTTATTTTCTCTAAACAATTTACGCTCTCATTTAAATTTAATTTTGGTTTGACTCCACAGAAATGATGGAGGAAGTATCTCACTCCAGGCTGGTCTCAGAAAATATAAACAAACCAGACCCTCAGATCACTTGTCCTATTCTATCTTCACGTAACTTCTCTCCATAACGGAATCATTTAAGAGGAATTATGTTCCCTTGGAATAAATAGTTCCTGTTCCTGTGTGAGGTGCCTATTACACAGCACGATGATGCAAAATAGGATACATGTCTTCCTGCAGGCCCTACTGCCCAACTTTCTCTCATCAAATGCACAAATGCCTATGACATTAGCTACTTTATTCTTTTTAATAAGTCAATGCTGGAGGAGAGATGGAGAAGAGTTAGCGGCTGTGTGTGCAGGAAACATCCTGACTGTCACTAAAGACTTGGAGAAACAGGAGTCTTAAAGGTCTTAATGAAACATTAGTTTTTGAGTAATTTGCTTTTAGGGTATATTTTAGCAAAATTCAAAACCGATTAAAATGCAGGAAATCACTACAGTAAAATGACACAATTTCACTAAAGTTTCTTAATACATAAGGAAAGATCAGAACACACTTTGTATTTAGAAGTGATTAAAACTACTGAGATGAAATTAGCCTCACTCTTAATTGTGTAGGCTCCTAAGACTTCAGAGTTCACTAAGTGGCTTATTTACATTTCTTACAATATACTATGTGTTGGCCTTATTACAAAGTGTCAGTTTCAGATTCACTTTTCAGATATAAGTATTTATATTAAAAATGTACATACTGGATTGTAAAAGAAATCAAGAGGTTAGGCACATTGATTTCTTAGCTATATAAAAGATAATATACACAAAGTCACTAATTAAAACTTGACACTTTTCTTGGTTATATATCCTTCCCAGAGGGGATAGTTACCTGCTATAATGATCAGTGATAGTCAGTATAAGCACTAAGGAAAATACCTTAATTTCCCAGTGGATGTACATCTGAATAAACATGGCTTTTTCTGTGAGGAAACAGAAAAGGATGCATCTCCTTTACAAAGGAAAAATGTGTTGCTGCTTTGAATCGCTGTAGAAAAATAAGACATGTCTAAATGAAGCGCTACCCCGGGTGCATCAGTAACTGTTACAGTCAACCTTAATGGATTTAGAAAAGAAAGATTTAAGACATCAGACTTTAAAAGGGAAAAACAGATTTATTTCATGCAGTTTACAATATGCTAGTGTTATGAAAAGGAGGTTAAAAAAATACCCACACACATTTTTAATCATATATTTGTTTTAAAAATGATGGCTAACTATACCAACTTCAAATGTCTTGGGAAGCCCTAGCAGATTTTTTATCCAGGGAAACTCCCGGAATTCAATTTTTTGTCCATGTCTGTGCTAAGAGTTCTGGTTAATGCAAAGGCATTAAAACCAAATCAAAACTCAAACTTTGCTGCAGTAAGAACACTTCAGAGATAACAAATTGGCACAAAATAAAGTGTTATTGCTAATCCACAATCCAGGAAATAACACATTGCTAGTATGGCCACTTGGATATTAACACAAACAGCTGATGCACAACTAATTGTGAGACAGGTGCTTTAAAACAAAACCAACCTGCTGAATTGGGTATGTGGGCCTAGACAGATTGCGGGAAATAGATTCAGAGATTTTTTCAAAGCTAGGCTCAGATGAGGCTCAGAACAGAAGCAGGCTGAAATAGTTGCCAGTTTGGTGATCTTGGTTCAGTTCCAAGTAGACAGGTTGGCAACATTTTTTTTTTGACAGTGTCTTGGCACTTGCTTTTCTCCTAGCAAGAACGTGTGGGCCAACTTAAATTTGAGTAACGTTGTGCATGAGCTTTTGTAAAATCTTCACAAGGAGCAAGAATCATGTACATAGGTTTATCAACTCTTACATTTCATATGATTGGGCCTGGAAGTCTCAACAGGTGACGGGCTGGGTCAAATCCTAGGCTCAACATTCCAAAGCAAGGAGAACCTGCAGGACCTTCTCCTGCCCCAGACACTCCCAAAGGATCAAAATAACTCCCAATAAATTGTTTTCATTATGGTAGTTATTAAATACAACATCCTGAAGAGAACCCTGGAAAAAACCCAGAAGGCTCTGTTTGCAGCAGTATTTATTTACTGAACTTTCCAGAAGTTTATACCTTGGTAGATCTTGCAACAGTGAAGGACAGATAAGTTGCAATGAAACATTCAGCATCAATCTCCTGGCACAGAAATCTTCCTCAAAGTCTCTCTGTTGGCAGTTCTGTTCACAACAGCTGTTAAATTTCAACATGGGCAATAATAAAGTGGTGGGCAAATGTGCTGTCATCTCTACTGTACTCCTTACCAAGCTGAAATTCCAAACAAGATATGAACGCAATTATATCTGCAATTGGTTATATCTGCAATTTCTAAAAATGACTTTAGAGTCTGAGTTAGAAAAACAGACTAGCTGCATTTTAGAAGTTATTTATGTCTCTAGAACCTCAAATTAGCCCTGGACAGTATTTTAGCCCTTAGGATTTCTGCAGTAAAAATGAAAAGAGTTCCTTCATTTACACAAACTGAACAATAAAATATGACCTATTTAGCCCTTTAAAGCCTCAGTCCAGTAAGAAGCCTTTAAAGACAGCTCCTGATTGTTGTGAGCCAAAAGAAAGAAAAATTATATTACACCAAGTCCAGGCAGCTTTCTAGAGATTTTTTTTAACTGAATATTTATCCTATTTTAAGAATCAATAATCCTACTCACAAACCCAGGTAAAATCCTGAGATTGTCCTTAAAGCTGCAAATAACTGCAGTCTAAAGTATAGTGAAGCAAACAGACAGCTTCCTGTATATATCTCAAAATGGCTCTGTTAGGAAAGACACTCCACCAGAGACCCTTGGAAGTTTTAATCCTACTGTCCTGAGATAACAGGTACTGCTAAAGGCAAAGCAAAATCCCGTCTCTGTTTCAAGGACCCCAACTTTCAGGACTGATTGAAGAAGTTAATTCGAAAAACTTGACAGAGATTGTTGATGCTGAGAGATTAAAATAGAAGAACGACACTTTATGGTTTTACTGCATTTTTAGTGGACAAAATGCCAAGATTCATCTCCAGACTCTTTTTTTTCCTTGACCTTGATCCCCAGTTCTTAGCAGTTTTCCCAGTACTTTTCAAGGAATGTATTCCAGCATACCTGAATAACTGAATGACACACATTGTAAAGCATTTCCTAGATAACAGCATTCACTCACAAATTTCTGCATTCTAAGTTCATTTTTATAATACTAACAAAACAGCAATTTGGAAATGATAGGAGTTTCTTACTGCTCAAAAAGAGACTGAAACTTCCAGCAACCTCAACAGATGTTCATGGAATGCAGTGTTCTGTTCTGAGGATTAATTCTCTGAAAATATAATCATCCCACTCAACAGACTTGCTCCCTGAGCAAGTGCATTTTCTTTTGTTTAATCTATCAGAATTTTTTTTTTCCTCCTAAACAAGTCCTATTCTCAGTGAAATAGGAGATTGAATCAAGTTCTGGTATCTTCAGGAAATAATCCCATTTCTCATCAGTCATAACTGCGCAGAAACACTGCTAGAAATGGAACTATGCAACCACTGCCTGAATAAAGTCTGAAGAGAAAAAGCTGGATGGATATCATGAGCTCAGTTTCTTCAAGAATATGTTTTACTAACACGTAGGTGGGAAGATGAAAGGAACTGTTACCACCACAAGAAGCCTACTGAATTTGAAAAAACAAAGCCAACAACATCTCCCAAATGTTCCAAGTTTATGATTCTGAAGACTGAAAGTTCAGTAGGTGACCAGGCCTGTGACACGTTTCTGTGGGATAACAAAGTGCAGTTATCCATAATCTGCAGAAACCCCACAGTAAGTAAGAGAAAATCCCAGGTAAACTTTTGCAAAAAAATCTATTTCACACATACTGGGGGACCTGCTGAGTCAGATCATACTTTTGGACAGTTCCATTCACAACACTGCAGCCTCAGAATGACTTGTTCATTGCAGACAAACTCTGATTCAACTGCTGCCTGAAGAAATGCAAAAGTATTTGACATAAAAATCAGTCATCTCCAGTATCAACAAATAGCCTGTTTCCTAACTTGTAGAAATGAATATAGTAAGTATAGACTTCTTGTTTAAGAAACATCATGCAATAAAAGCCTCTGAGAAATTCCTCTAAAAATCCACTATGATCTACTGAAAAGTGGCCTCCTTCTCCATGAGCTACATGCCAAACTACCGCCCTGAATATTCATACAGTGAAAGAGTGGGAAGCTAACCCTTCCACAGAATTTACATTTTCATGAGAGGTTACCCTGAACAACTGTATGTTTTGGTACCTCTCCCTTTCTTCTTTCTTCCTTCATTGATCTCTCCATGCTCAAAATCCTAAATCCTAACTTGGAATACTGTTTTGATGTAAAGAGAGAGAAGCTGTAAAAATCCAGAGCTCACCTCATGCTTATTTTTTCAGAATAGCTTTTCAAATACAAACCCTCAGCATCAGTTATACACAGTCATGAACAATTCACTTAAGTGAATACTTCCCAAAGGACAGAAAAGAAACAAAGGATGCCAGTTTAAATGACATCCGTACGTTACCTCATCCTGCAAGATGTAAATGTATGAAGCAATTTTTGAAAAATGTGGTGTAAATTGGACTCTAATGCAAAAAAACAAAAAACAACAACAAAAAAGCGCCTGTTACTATAGCTAACTGTACTTCAGTTTATAAAAGTCAAATAAAAACCTTCTTTAGGGATTGATTCTTAATGCCTTGAAAAAGGCACGTGATTGCACTTCCATCTATCTGAAAGCCTCAGATGTTCACAAAAAAAGTCAACAACAGCAAGAACAGGAAAGTAGGTAGTTCAGGTGTTCTCAAGCCATAGCACATATAAAATAATTTACAAGGTACCTGCCTGTTTTTTTTATTTTTTATTTTTTTTTTGCTTAAAATCTCCATGAGGTATTGGAAACAAAGTGCAAAATGATTAACCACCATTTTCCCCTAATTTGCTACAACAGGGATACAATGTAAACTGGAGAGCAGGTAATCTCAACAGAAATGCATGTTTTAAAACTGAAAAAAATCCAGTGAAAAAACATACTTAGAAAAAAAAACAAAACAACCTTTTCCGTACTCTGAGTTTGTTCGATTGGCTCAGTTTGTTACTTATGCTTTGCTGCTGCCATTCTCACCTTGAGAAATAAAATACTTCATCTTTTGAGGGTTAAATAAAAGACAGTGGAAGTGCCGATTTACAAGGATTATTACAGGGATAATTTGGGCATTAGAATACACTTATGCCAATGCTGCATTGCTCTGTAAAACGCATCAAGAAAACCTGGTCGGCTGCAATTCCATGAGCTGGGGAGCTCAGAGAATATGGTGGAGTCATGCTGTTTTAAAAACACAGTGACTACTGCAGCAGAGGAAATGCTTTAATATGTAGATAACACAGACAATAGTTAGGCTTATTTTCAGATACACAAGATAATGTGTTACTATTTAGGGGAGCCTCGGGTGCTGAATTTAAGCTGATAAAATATGGGTGCCTAAAAAAGTATAAAAGTATAAACATTTCCCCCTACACAATTACATTTTTAGTAAATTCAATTCAGTTTGAACATCTTTAAAAAAGACAAACATTGTATGTGTTGTTGTGGAGGGGCCAGCAGCTTTCAGTGCAGACCACGTCCAAGTGGCAAAATGCATTACAAACCCTTTCAAGCATTAGATGCATGGACAAAATGTTTAGCTCATTTAACCAGCTTAGTAGAAACATTTTGGTTTGGTTTTTTTTTGTTTTTGTTTTTTTTTTACAAATCCTGCCAAACTTTTATCAATGTATAGTAAGTCTTTTTTGGTTGTTTTTGTTTTTTTAGAAAAAAAAGGGTAGGCCTTAGGTGCTTGATAATCAGGCATCGTGTAAAGGATTACCTAGAGTATACGCATAAATCCTGAAGTTACTGAGAATTAAAACAAATGTCTTTACAATTCAAAACGATTTTATAACTTTCTGAAACTCCCTTTCACTGCTTTCAGCTACATACGTAAATGAAGCTGAGTTTTATACTGTCAATATCATTAACTGTTTTAAAGACATGTGAAAGATTTTTCTCAGAACATAGTGTATTAAAAAGCTCCAGTCTTGTGTATTAGTCTTCATCAAGGGCATTAACTAATCAAGCTGAACCAGATGTTTTCAAAGTGTTCTTTAACTGCATAGTTGCAACAGTACAGAAAGATTGATTATGGTTATCTTGAATGTCTGATTTTTCAATATTTCAAGAAGTTTTTCAATTGCGTGAGCTCACGTTCACGCTCAAGGTTGATTTTAATCCCTGTCACAGAAACAGGAATCTAGGACTAGCCAGCCCAATTTCAATATAACCTCCAGCTCTTGAAAAATCTCTACCATAATCCACTGTTATCAATACTTACAGGAATTTTAGAAGTACAAGAACAGATATGAATACTAACATCTCAAAAGAAACTTTTTTTACTTTTTTTGTTCATCTTAAGTGAACTTCAATTCCCCTTCCAAACATCTGTCTAAGACTGGAGCGTGACCTTTACAGGAGGAGACTGTTTTGTCAGAAGGAACGTCAAGAATGACTCAGGTGAAGGCCATTTTCTCTGAGTATAGTCTTCCCTTTGGGTATTAACATATGCTATAAATCCAGTCAATATATACAAACCTTCCTTTAAAGAAAACCTTTGTTGTGTAACATGCTAGTTTCAGTTGATCTCCTAGGCTGTTCTTACCTAATAGAATATGCTGCAGTGCCATAAGGAATGTGCAGTGTGAGACAGTCAGCCAGGGCTGTCACTGATGCTGTCACTGATTCTGAAAGGCCCAAATATATCATTTGTGGGCTGTAACGTGTGTGTATGTGAGTGTAGCACCAATTGCATTGTCTTTTAAATGTTTATAATTATTAGTAGGAAAATCTCTGCTAACTGATCAACATTGGGTCATCCAGCACCAAGCATTAAGTGCTACATGTCTCAGAGGAAAATATGAGTGCGTGGTTATTTCTTTTCAGATGGCCAGTGTTGGATAGCCCGTAAGAGAGTACAACCATGCACTACAACCAAAACTTAAAACACACTCCCACACCATCTATTCCCATTAAGTAATCTTACAATGCTTTAAGCCAGTTGACACCAGCTTATAGGCAAAAACGGTTGAACCCAGATCAACAAAAAATTGTCTAAATCAGATTTTTTTCTTTTGCAGCCAAGCCTCTTCAATGTGACAACTCACTGCATCTTGGAATAAACAAGAAAAAACGTCACCCTTCAATACTGCCTTCACATCCTGGATCCTCGTTCTTGCAAAATCTGAAAGAGACAAATAAAAATTCTATAAATGAAAATCCATGCAATGTCCTTCCTAAAGAATGGAGGACAAAGAAAACATAATGACTACTTCAAACAACCGGTATCATTTTTTTAAGAAGCTGGTTCAAGGACCATCCCGAAGCCTGCGCTTTAAGGTTAAAAAAAAAAAAAAGATTAATATATATCATATTTACTGTCAAACATTGTGAAAACACATGTACATCTCTGCTAGATACACAGTCTGATTAATATAGCCAAAGCTTAAGGGCTGGGAGATGTAAGAAGTAAGCCATTTCAGTCTCACCATTGTTCTAAAGTTACTTAGGTCCTGTATGGTAAATGAACTGAGATACTTCACTGAAAATGAGGATGTAATCTTAACTTTTTTCCCATTGTCAAAAAATGTCCTTAACTCTTGAAAGTTTCAGCTGCAAACTGCATCATCTGAAAACACAAATTAGCAATTCAAAATGTGCACAAATGAGACTCTGGGAGAGATGATGCAGACAGCTTTCAAAGACCAAGAGTACAAGTTGGCAAGAATCCAATCTATATCTGAAACAGATGACCAGGTTTGATCTTTTACCAACTAGATTTCTCCATAGGTTTTTACTATGCTGTTCAGAAACAGAAAGCTCATCAGTTGGACTGGTTAGATATATGAAAATAAATATTACTTTAAAACAACAATTTTTATATATTTGTACATGAATATTATTTGCTCCAGCAAGTTCTCACAAGTTGGGTAAGCATCCTAGGCCACAGGAAAACTGCTTCTGTGGAGACAGGACATGGCACATCACAATTCTCACACATTACTTTGTCCATGATTATCCTTTGAATGATCCAAGACTACCAACTGAGAAGCACTGCAGCTTCTGACTTCATGAGCAGGAATGTATTTCTCACAAATTCTGGCTGATCTGCTTCTCCTGGTGGTACTACAGAACTGAGATTCCCATTTCAGTGAGGAAAATTATTTTTTTTCCCCTAAAACCAGTTGGTTTGTTTAATATTGTCTTTAAAAAGTGTATATTAAAAACGGGCTGAAGCCTAACAGACACAAAAAAAAAATCTGTTCTTAAAAAACCTGGTAAATGTATGTAATATCTAGCAACACAAAGCTTATGGATTCTATTGCATTTGACTTTTTTTTTTTTTTCCCTTTTCTATTAATATTCTCTTGAGCACCTCCAGTGAAGGAAGGATCCACATTTCAGGATTGACTCCAGGCAACAACATTTCTCACATTACCATTCTAACCTGAGTGGCAATCAGCAGTAACCATGTCAGCACTGAGGCTGCCTAGTTCCACAGGGAAGCCTTCCAGCAAACACAGAACCAGTCACAACTGAGGTCAAAAAACCTACTAGGTAAAGCTTCAAATGTACTGAGCACAAATATTTAACAGTGTTCATCTGGAAGTTAAACCATCTCTAATGATACTTCATTTTCTCTTAATTCCTGTCTGTTTTCTACATACTGGGAATGGCTCTTGATTTTCAATGCTGAACGAAAGCAAAGGAACAGCATGGAAAACAGCATGGCTGTCTTCAGTATAAAATTTCTTTCTATGATGATCTGAATTTAATCTCATATTATCGCAAATATCATGCCAGCAACTCAGTAACACATTCCATCCCAGACAATTCACAGAATCTGACAGCTCACACAGTCTTAGTGCCTGTTGGGTGAAAGCTGGCAACCACTTATTACAGCATGCCAACTCCACGGTTGGTTTCAAATGAAAAAGTCTACTAGGTATTTGGTTTCTTTCAATTATGGTTAAAATGTTTTTTGTTTTTTTTTTATTCAAAAAATTGAATGTATCAGCCTCTATCAGTCATCAAGCCCAATATGCCTTTTTCACAGTGACTACAGTCATAGAGTCGTGAATTGTTTGAGCTGGAAGGGACTCTAAAAGGTCACCTAGTCCAGCTCCCCAGTCAAGAAGGGTCTCGCCTGCTTTGCACAACTCCATGGGATTTTTTTAGGGCTGGAGTTCAGAAAGATCCCACCACCACTCATTCAAAGACAGTTCAATGTTAACTTCAAAATTTAAAAATATATAAGGTTTCTTTTTTTTTTTTTTAATCCACTTCATCACCTGCTCGCTGAAATCCCTGCCGTGCCTGGGTCCCACTTCATGGTCACAAATTCCGTTTCATTACAAAGTCAGACACTACTATTTTATTAGGAAAACAGATGACAATGCAGGAACTGTGATATATTTCCAAAATACAGAGAGACATTTCTGATGGGCTCTGACACATCTTAATGCAAACGCAGCAATTTTTCAGGAGGAAGAATTTACTGTGCATACTAAGCAAAAAGCATCTCATGTTGAATTGCAGGAATGATACAAGTGCATTCTGCAAAGAAGAAACGGGCCTTGAAAACTACTCAGTAGCTACTACAAAGACATTCAAAAGGGATTAGACAGAGAAGATAATGTTGTTGATACCTATTTTATGCAGCGATCTGGATGTAGGCTTGAAGCCAAAAAAAAAAAAAAAACCCTACTGGAAGCTGGGGAAATACATCAGGAGTCAATCGGATATATGCTTTATACTTAATCTCTTTCCTTGAGTATTTGCAGTCAGTCATAGCTAAGAACAATATATGAATGTAAGAACAATGAAACAGAAGTCCACATGGTGGATAACAGTCTGATTCAGTAATTACAGTCAGTAAGGCAAAAACACGGCTTAAACAAACCCCTGTGCAGTTAGGAAGCATTACTGCATCTATTCTTTTTGTGAATCTTTCTCATCTAAAATACAACATTTGAGTTTATTCTTTCCTTAAAAATATACTCTGACATTTAATAGAGATAGAACTATTTTCTGTAAACTTTAAAAATACATACAGTAAGGTAAAGCTAATCCAGAGCTGGCTGTTCAACTTGGCACACTTTGCTGAGACAGAAAATCCAACAAAAAGTAGAAAATTCCATCAGATCAGACAATATTTTAGCAAGCTCTGTTTCATGCTTTTCTGGTAACCTCTACTTTTAATAAGGTAAAGAGAAAGCAATTCCTGATCAGCAGGCTCTCAAGAGAGGTGTTCATCCACCTCTGTTTAGCAGCTGGGTGAAGGAGGATCTTCTATAGTCACGACACAGTGATTTTGTCCAAAGAAAGAAAGAAATTTGAACTGAATTTGAATTTCAATTACCAAGAATTCTACCAAAATTGGGCTTACTTACTAATTGCTCAAAGGATGACTGACTCCGTTCTGCAATTTGAATTCTTCCTTTTCTCCAGAAAATAAGATGTTAATGAGACGGTGGCTTTCTGGGCAATAGTGCCAAGAGAAGACACCTCAACACCAGTAGAGTTAACTAACATCTGAAAATGGTCACGGCAGATCTTCTAAACTACTGGTAGCTAGGACTGAGGGGTATATCTGGAGCAGAAAGTTTTCATGCAAGAACATGATCTATTAGGAAAACAGAGACTTTTGCTGATAATACTCTTCTGTCCTTACTCTTCAAATCTGATGTGCTCAGAATTTTCCTGCTTTTCATGTTTCTGTTCTGTTTTTCCTCCAGGTGCTCTCAGTAATGCCGAATAAAGTCAGTTTTTAAGGGCCTGAGTGTGACAGCTTCTGAGAGAAGTAGGATGCAAGACCTACTCCTCCCACTCAGAATAGATCTGCTGCAGATGGAATAGCATTTTAACAGACTTTCTGTCTCCTGGATAGCTTAAGAATCTAGCATTCAATTTCATCACAGCACCAATTTACTTTTTTTCAACAAAGCTTCAGATTTGATCCATTCCTTCCAGCCATTTTGTAAGAATAAGATCTTTTGCCAAGCCCACCTCAGCAGCTGTTCCTGCCAGCATTAAGTAAGATAATAATCACAGTCAGAGAATGATTCGGGTTGGAGGAGACCTTACAGATCATCTAGTTACAGCTAGCTGTAATGCAGCTATCCTCTTCCTCTGTGCAAAAGCAGCATTTCAGAAACACTTTTATTCAACTTCTATGGTGTTCCAGCAGTGACTTGTTAAGCATCTCAGTCTTCAGTAAGACAACAAATTGCAGTGGAAAAGACCTAATCCCTCTGTGGAGGGAGTTGTTCTGAGTGACAAAAATAACTGTAGCATTAAGATCACATCATCTGCTTGTATTTGCCAAGTCTTGATTCAAAAACAATTAGTTTAAAAATTACCAGATACTTTGACTAAGCTGTACTTCAGTTAAGTTTGTAAATGCATAGTCAGATCAGGTGTTTACTGAAAATTTAGTCTGGAAGTTTGTATCGGATGCCCCTACACATAAAAAGTAATCAACAGAAAAGATGTCAAAACCAATTTTGGTCCTATATTTTCCCATACTATCTATATGAAGCAATTTTTCTCTTAGCATACCTATAAAGGATCTCATCATACTACAGCTGTTAACAGCTACATTCATTATTTTGTCCACGAGCCAACATACAGAACAGGTATTCTGCTTCTGCTAACCATGCCACAACTATAATCACAAACAAATACACCACTAGGACCAGCCAAAGGATAGCACTACTGGGAACAGGAATCAGAGGGGCAGAAAAGCATCTGGGTAAAATCCTACGGCAGCCAGTGCTCACCGTGACATTTACACTTAATCTGAGTCATTCATATCGTAATCCGTTTCTTCATCTTCGCTCTGAGTGGCATGCAGCATGCAGCAAGTATAGAGAAAGGAAAGGAAAAGAAAAGATTGCAAGTGAGTCAGAGCTGCAACAAAGTACAGTCCACTTACACTTGAAGCATCGGAGAATGGCACTAATTTACCCTTATTTGGGACACCCACTCTTGATAAGAAAGCATAACAGTAGACAATTTCAAGCAGGAACACTATGGATTTCATGACAATGTTCTTTCCCAAATGTCCTAAAGTCAGCAGACAGAAGTCAGTAGTGCCATAAAAAATAATAACAGGGACCTTAAGTATATAGAAAATCTAAATGATCTGAAGTTGGTACCTTAGCTCTATTTACCGTTCTCCACAGATGGGGAAGGATAGCACTTGAAAATCAAATTTTGGATGTAGATGTGATGAATGGGCTTTGGTCATTACAGGTAAGTAAAACAAAAGAACAAAGTGCTTGTAGGAACACATGCTATCTTCCAGTAATGTCAAAGCTACCTGTAAGGACCACTGAAACAATTTAAGTCACTGTTCCAAACGGGGTCACTCAGCTGTACTAGAAGGCTGCACAAGAGTCAACTACTGACAGAAGAACTAAGAAGAGGAGGTGCCTAAATACACCCTAAGACTGACATCTTGCTACCTGTTACATAGTTTTGTTTGTCATTTTTGTTTTTTATTGCAATTTGACCAGGCCATTTTTTCCTTAAAAATGCCAATGGTAGGTACACACTAAAACTACTCTGTGGAAAATACACATCACAGGACTGATCATTTTTGTACTTGTTAACCACTAATGCTTCATAGCACAGCAGATTTTCATTACCTTTCTACACTTTACAACAACAAAACCATGTGTCATGCTCTGTACACGCTCAAGGCTCACCAACACGTAGTGAGGTGGCGTACAGGCCTGAGTGATAGTAAAGTCTGCACAGACCATACACAGCGAGAGTGGTGGAATCGCATTTCAAGATTTTAATTGCTAATGTTTCTCTGTTCTAACCTGTCTATGCCAACTGTTTTCCATCAAACACCTCTAAGAAGGAATGAGGTGATGCTTGATTACACAGTATCATCAGAAAATGCTTTTTCTATTTTGAAAGTTCACTACGGTTAATTAAAACTGATGTGTATGTCACAAAATGTTACACATTGGTGCTTTTTTGCTTTCTCTAACCCAGTGTGTTGCAAAATTAATTTGTTAGGAAGACTTCCTCATAGTTTCTAAAAGTCAGCCTCAGGATGCGATCATCACATCACTCAGAGTATATCACTGGATACCCTAATTTCAACCATATGAACTTCTCAAGGACCAACTCAAATGCTACTGAAGAAATTGCAGACTGGAATTTTAAAACTGGTTAAGTGGGGAACTACTGAGACAACAGCTCCCAAGGACCAGTCCAAATTTCTCAACAGCACTGTTAGAAACCTCCCAACAAAAAAGGAGTTCCTCCCCTCATTCTGTAACAAAACATGCATCTATACAGTACATAGCAGGAAAAGAAATAAAATTTATTATTCAAGTATTGACATTTATTGTTAGCAACCGCTCTACTCTTCCAGGACAAATGGAATGAATGTTTATATCTTCAAATAAAAATGATCAATAATTCTCATACTGTGTCCTGGTCAAGTTATGCTCTGCTCTCATCCCTGAAATGATACCAAGAAGCATTTATACAGAGAAGACTAAGATTCAGCATCTCTCAGAGCTACTAACTGCACAGCAGTTGTACCGTGCCCTGAACATGTTAATCTATTCAGCTTTTGACAGTTTAGTTTGATGTGTATTTTCTAATAAGTGAAGGATGCAATGTAACTCTGGCAACTTCTGAAGTTCCCTGAATATGTACTACAATTTCTTATGAAGACTTACATTAGCTTCAAGAATTCCACTTTTTATTTATGGCACATATCCCAGCCCTAAACTACTGCCACACCCCCTGGCCAACTTTTAGTTTCCCTGAAGCATACTGGCAAAATCAGAAACTGATGCTAATCCCTAAGAGCTCTTTGGAAGTTTTATCTCAACAGACAAAATAGCAGAAATCAATCATTTAACTAAATATGTATATATAAAAAAAGCTTGGAGTACTTCTAAAATGTAATTTACAAAAATGTCTCCATATACACAGCAGCAAAACAAAGTTACACAGCAGAGAAAGTAGAGAGGTTCAGTCTATTTGGGGCCACAGCGCCAAAGATTCAGACTGCTTCTCAGCATTATTTTGATTTATTTCCTTAAAGGTGATTCTTGAAAAAGCAATCAGTGATGTTTTACTGTCTACCATTTAAATAGACCACATGAAAAGCTTTTCAGCCAACTACTGAAGTACTAGTTTGTCTATAGTCACTTCCTCATACAAAGCAACAACATTGTGATAAAAACAGCCCAATAAACACAGAAGAATACATGTCTATACGTAACTGCTCTGCCTTCATACTGCTCAGTTGCCTTTTTACATTTCTGCTTTGTACAAACTCTGAAAGACAACTGACAAAAATGCCTGGATATTGTGCCCATTGCAATCTTTTTACAAAGCTGGTTACAGAAAGGAAGGAAACCTGGAGGGAAACATGGAAATAATAAGCTAACAAATATCTTCATTTTTTAACATACTGCATGGTTTTTTCAGGGATGGCATATTAAATTCCTATTCTCAATTGTAAGATTTCTTCAGCTGAACTCAAGTAAGAAAAACAGTTTTCAACTGAGGCACTGAAAGAATAAGGAATTATTCAAAGTGTAAGAAAGAAATGCAGATTCTCAACTGAAAAGAGCAATTATCTGCCAATATTCAAAAAACAAGACAGGCACCAGGAACAGTATAGACCTTCCATTTAAAGAAGCTATCTGGTGTAACAGATACATGCTGACCGTGTCATTTACACTCTTGTACAATGAACAGGAAACAACTACTTCCTTGAAGGAGGGAAAAGAAGGCAAGTAAAGAATGGTCCAGAAGAAAGGTCCGCCTTGCATAACTTAGCAAAGCCTATGTTGTGCTGACACCATCTCTTTACTCCAAAATACAGTAACTTACCTTTGCTTTTTCACTGGGTTCACTGGTTGTGCCATAGGGAGTGTTATGCAATTCCTTTGAGACAACACACAGAAACTCAGCCTGATCTTCATTGCCATAGTTATAGGAAGAACCAATACTGACCAGCTGAAAGATGAAAGAAAGAAAAAATCACTTGCATTTCCATGTAGAACAAATCCCACAGCTTCACACTCCTCTCCCTTCAGACTGATGGCTGTGCCTGAAGCATGTCTCCATTTTAATGCAAATACATTTTGATGTTGACAAATACACTGACACTCTGATGGTAAGATAAACATAGCTTTTCTTTTAAAACATTTACAGAAGTAATGGCTTACAATTATGATTTTATTGTCAAACAAAAGGCTACAGAGTCAGGCCAGATGAAAAGCAGCCCGTTCCCTGTTACTGTTATTTAATGGAAACCTTCCCATCCTCCAAAGTTAATTTTTTTAAATTTGTATATTGTGTCTTAACATGGCACAATTTAGCACATAAATGGCTGCATGCAGGAAGCACTTTAGCCAGGAAGGATAACTACCACTTCACTTACAGAACAACAGCACTTCTACTAAAACATCTTTTGAGTAGACAGTGTTAAAATTTGTCCCTGATTGGAAAACAGCGAGATACAGCAAGTTGGGATGCTAGGATTAACATCTGAAATACATGTGTACTGCTGCAAGGAAGTGATTTAAGGAAGGACTACAGGTGGAAGCAGTGTATAATGAAATGATTTATAAGCTTCTGCAAGTTTTGATATTGAATGATAAATTACAATTTACTGAGAATGAAGGATTATGCTCAACATCATTATTACCTCATATACAACATGCTTATCAAAAGGCTTAAGTTTCATATACCTTCTCTTACCTTACACACAGTACACTTGCCTAATGCTAGAAGCTTTACACAGCCTGCCTTTCCCAGCCAGGATCAATTCAGATGAAACTGGTTCATTTTTTTTTAAAAGGTTTATTTCAAAAGCATGACAAGGTGACGCATGGTGCTGTAATTATTGACACAGATCAAGTGCCTAAACATCAAACTGTTTCAGAAACACTGTATCTAAATACCATTACCAACTATATTACATCTACCTGCCAAACCACCACAGACATGTGATAAGGCTGCCCTATTCCTCAGCCTCTATTATACCAATTAATCGTCCTGGCAACACCCCCACAGACAAGGCTTGACTTGTCTTTTTAGATGAACAACATTTGAAAAACTATGGTTATTTGTCTGAAAACAAATGGATCTCCATCAGTCTGACAGAGTGCCAGTGAGAGTATGACTTGTTAAGTAGGGAAGATGAAACCAAGGTGAAATCCTGGTACAGAATCTGTGCTTAAGGCATGATTCCCCTAACAAAAATGAAAGGCAGGCCAGGGTTAAAAGCAGCTTCCATCTCAGGAGAAAATAAAACCAAATTGTAATTTTAAGGAGATAGATATTCAGATGTTCCAGCACTCTGGTGAGACAGAGCATCCACAGACTGACAAAGCCAGCATCCACAAAAAGCATCAGACAGCATCTCCGCAGAATGAAACAACTTGCCAGGCCTAGGCAATACCATTGGATACCAAATAGGACCCTGATGGTATTCCAGCATGTCTAATATCAGATGTACATCCCTCTCTACAAGGCTTGGCTTCTACTCCTTCTGTGTTCTGCTAAGTACTACAGCAAGGCTGTTTTCAAGACCTCTCTTTTAAAGGAGGGGAAAGGAAGGGCAGCTGAAAGCCATTCTTCTTCCCATGTCAAGCAGAAGTGCAGGCAAGCTGAACTGTCATGTAGTCAGAGTATGCACAAGACTCAGAAACACCTTGATATTTGCCTCCTAGCAGTACTACCATCAGTGTTGTAAAAGATTTGAACAGTACAGGACTGGCAATCAAAATTCAGTACTCTCAAACTGAACTTACTTTACCAACACTGTTTGGGTGTTATCACCAGAAGTCCTTCCCATCCTTCTCTCCCTTGATTACTATGACTAATTCTCACAAATACATACATGATCAGTAATGAAAACAAGCTGATCGAAAAATAGTGTGATCAAGATACTTTTACTAAAGTATTTAATGAAGTTAGAAACTCCAGGCCTCTTTAGAAGCACCAGTACATCTTCAATAGAATCCAAGGGCACCATTTACCTCAAGAGGTTAAGTCACACTTCTGTCTGCACCATGGTGTATTTTTGTGAGACAGAGTCATAAAATCCCTGAAGTTGTTTAGTTGTCCAAAATGGACTAAGGAAGTCCATTGAAAAGTTGGAAAAATAACTCAAACCTTCTTCATAAATATGATTTGTTGACCTTCGTTCTTACCAGCAAAAAAAATCACCCACAAATCTTTAGGAAAAAAAAAAAAGCTGTTGAGTTGGCTCTAAGCCTGTTGAAATGGTATAGAGTTCAGTGTATGCACACTGTATCAGTTAAGAACTACATAATACAAATAGTGCAACTACTTCAATTATTGTTGAATCTTAAACAGAATGTTCAACTCAAACACATTCAAAAAGCTGGATACGTTTTAATAAAGTCATAATTAACTTGTTATGAAGAGAAATGTAAAGAATAATATTTAAGTATATGATTTCATCAGCATGTAGTCAATTTTACTTCTAGCAAAATGGCTAGAATTTTATATCAGATAAGCTATGACAACAGCTGAAATCATCCTATCAGAAGAAAAAAACCACACTTTACTCACTGACACACAACAGTAATAAACAATCCCTCTGACAGACATGATATTAGATACAAACATCACCCAAACCCTCAATCCTGATTCAACCAGGCTGACAGTTCCTCAATTGACAGCTACTTAAATTCCCATTAATGCTTCATAATTCAAATTAGATGACCTTTTACATTTAAGTCTCTTTAGGAGACGTGGCAGACTGACTGCTTATTAGACAGATGGACAATATTGAGGTTGTTCACTACAATGGATCTAGGTGATGTTTTACTATTATTAAATAGCTGGTACACTTCAAGACAAAGTTTGTCATTTATTGTGAATATTAAAGACAAGTGCTTCAAAAATCCAGCGTGTTAAACTCTTACAGACAGTTCCTTATGTCTTCAACTAATATTTGTTTTTTACCTCACTCCAAGCACTCCACATTATGAACCTATAAACAATGTCATGCTGCCCATACCTTTCACATCCTTAGCAACACATCTCACTTCCTACACAGTTCTGGAAAGTTTGCAAACCTAGCATATTAATCCTACATTCCAAATGTTACCTGAGCAAAAACTAGACTTCTGAATACACCCAGGCAGCAGTCCAGGTTTGAAATCAAGAACTGCAAGCCCAAGTGATCATGTAATAGGCAACGTTCTGCTGACAACTGATTTCACTGTCATAGCTAATATCAAGGGACACTCTGTGAGAGGGCAATACAAGACAGAGGGCATTTGAAGAAAATCACACTAATTGAATAGGGTGATTTTGAAGCAAATCCTACTAATTGTACAGGCCGCTCTTGGGTATTTCCTTTGTTATTCACAGGAAAACTGTGAATACTTTCAGTGGCTACAGGTATTTTAAAATATTTCTGGCAAAGGCACGAGGTATCTGCCCTACAACAGTGCTAAGTGGAAAGGTTCTGTGCTTGGTACACGGACAAAACTTTGTTTCAATTCAGATTTTTGTTATCTCCTTGTAAACTACGACGTCTCTCTTCCAAGGTACAGCTGTTAACCTCTCTCTCTTCCCATCTCTTCATTTGGAAGGAGGTTTTCTTTCCACTTAACGGGGAGTGAAGTTGTCACTGATTTGAAATAGAGTGAGGTGTTTGTTTTTTAACTGAGATGCAGGGAAGTCATTTTGAAATAATAAAAATAAAGGGCAGCTATAACTCTAATAAAGGCTGTAGCACTTTGTAGGCCTTATCTTTTATAAAATTTCTATGTAATTACCAGGAGTAGCTGCTTTGCTGCTTTTCTTACTAGATGAATGAAGAAGCTACAAATGCAGAGACGTCTGCATTTCTGGAGTTTAAAGTTCTTACATCACGTGGAAAAAAATAGCTCCAGGCTGTGGAAAGTGGCATGGTTTGTTGGTCTGTCAGTCAAATCCTATGATTCTATGATTATCTTATGGTGTTATACTAATCCTTTAGATTGACTAACTAGAAAAAGGAACAGAAGAAGTACTCCAAATATTTCACGGATGAAAAATTCTGTGGGACACCAGGTCCTCAAATCTATTCACAAAAGACTCTAAAACAAAGTGTAGTTATGCAGAGAATTGGGATGTGCCTCCAGTGCTACGGGCAGAACAAACTCCTCCCAAACTCCGGAACACCGGGAAGTAACACAGTGATTTAAAAAGCAGTGACTTGGGAATAAGGGGAGCAGGAAGGATGAGACAACCTAAAAAGAAAATGAAATACTGTCACTATTCATTACGTTCTCAAAAAGTTTTCCCAAGGGGAAAAAAAAGCAAAAGAAAAAAACAAACCAAAAAGACCCCCAAGATACTCCATCTTCCCAACACAAGCTTTAAAACAAACTGCTGCTTTTGTTCGTCCCTCCACATTAATTATTTCTGATAATTATTTGTCGTTGCAATTTGAATATATTTTATCCACCTAATAACCAGTCACATTTGGAGTTACCACAAATAAAAGAACTCAAATGGTAACTCATTATTATGCAGATGAAATATAGTTGGCTTGGAAGAACAATTAACATAGAAACGTAGGTCTCTGTCTGAAATCAGCACTCAAAGCTGTATTTACAAGGCTCTCAATATTTGAATTGCACAACTTTTACCTATCAAGTACAGATTAAAAGCAGTTAACTTTGGAGGAAGATTTAAGGAAAAAAGTTACCAATTGAGAAGATACGAATTCTTCTTAAGAACCTTCATTTAACTTAAGTCTGAATAAACATTTGTTTGTTTAAAACAAAACAAAAAAAACCTACCAAAACTAAACAAACAAACAAAAAGAAAACAATATGAACAATGATAATGTGCAACAAAAGACTGTGAATATAAATAAAAGCCAGTCACAAACACATACAAACTGCTACGTGTTGTACACCCAGGAATAAAGTGGAATTATTTGAAAGCAGCAGAAACGCAAGGAGGCCAAGCATATCGGTGTGAGGGCAAAAAGAACAGCGTGACACACCTCACTGCAGCATTTCTGGAAGCATCTCTCTTCCCCTTTCACTTCCCGTGACACTATCAGCAGATACTCTGACTGCTGGGCCCGGCCACAGCCATACTGGGAACCTATACTGACAAGCTGAAATAACCAATCAGAGCAAAACACAAAAAGAAACCTTTGTAAAGCTGCAGCACATACCATTATCCAAATCATACAAATTACAGATGAACTCAAATGTGCAGGTAACATTTACTTGTCCCTAGAACAGGTTGCTGTCAGGCTACAATTTTAACTTACTAAAAAGTTATGAAAGTAGTCACAAAGGCATCTGTAATTTCATGGGAAGTTAAAAGAGTTACTGATCAGAAACCAGAAAACTCCCCATATCATTGTGGTGTAGCCAACTGTTCCAAAAAAAACAAAACAAAGTTTGGTGTATTATGAAAATGAGAGCATTATTTCCCCATCATTCATTCCAAGAGCAGAAAGGAACATGGATGTAATACTGGAAGGCGTTACGTAACGTGATATGTCCAGCCTGGGAATGGAGGAGCTTCATTTTGTTCAGGAGTTGTTAAACAAAATACAGCTAAAGAAACATAAAGTCGACTAGAGGGGAAAAAAGAAGAGTTGAGCATTTCAAAATGGTTCCAGAAGAGTTGATTTACAGAACACCAAAGCAAAGAACTGTTGTGTTCTCAATAAAGTCAACACATGAACTGTGCTTGTAACTGTCAAATGTCTAAGAATTCACAAGTTTGTAACAATCTCAGCAGAATTTCACAGTTCATTACAACAATTATTTTATCTTAATTCATGGCAATTCCTAACCCATTTAAATCAAAGTGAAGAAAAGGTCACTTGAGAAAGATGAGAGCTTTCAATTAGGTGTGAGGAACTAGCCCCCAACTGCCCATACACAGTAAGCAGAAGATCTCCACTGATGGGAACATTTATGAACAGGAAATTTATTTTTATCCTCTAATGATCTGTGAACACCTTTGAAGGCAGCAGATAAGTACTGTCTTTTTCATACAGTGAACCTATTGAAGACAGTGTTATGGTGACAGACTCAGGTTACATTAAATATTAAAATTTACATGACTGATATGCTGCTGCTGCCTAAAGCCTTTGAAAGCAGCAATTCTGTATGGCCCAAAGTTTCTCATTATACAGTAATGCCAAATTGTTTGCTTTCTGATTGCCTGAAGATGTAATGATGGAAGCTAAAAATAATCTACAGACTAACACATTAAAAATCACCAAGTGGAGCAGCACAATTATTAGGAGTTGTTTTTGGAATTAAACTGATATATAATTGCAGATTTCTAGCACCACTCATTTATATTCTTTGGAAAAGTACATCAATGCATCCACGTAAATGCACCAAAAGTTTAACACTTTCCACTCCTATTTAATTACAACATCCAAATGTATTTTAAGAGGAAATTTGTAAATGTCAATGGAAAAAATATTATCAATATCACTACTAAAACATGCTCCATAAGGACTCTCAACCTTCAGGCATATAATTCCTTTGAAAAAGCTGATGATCTCTATTCTAGGAATGATACCTATGTAGTGTGGTAGGTGCCATCCCTATGAGTACTTCTGAAGGAAGCATGCTGCTGAGCAACAAGAGATTCATTTAGAAAAAAATACAGAAAAGTTACAGTGTTCAAATCTTAATAATATAGTTACGTGGACTACAGAGTATTGCAATCATGTTCTAAGTGAAAGACATTGACTAAAAGTGGGTCTGCAATACAACCAAATGAGAGAATGTCATGGTCTGAAGTAAGGAGAAACTAAATAATAAGGGAACATACAGCTATTGTGGTTGTCTACTTCAAACTATGTGTCCAAGAAAGAACAGTGTGGGGGAAAAGCAAAGTAGGAAGAAAGCTGGATGAAAGAAGGACATAACGTTCAAGAAAACCACTAGAATTTTCTCAAAATGTAAATTCAAAAAGAGATTATAATGGTTCTTTCTGCAGTTGCAGTGCCAAAGCAATAATATTCCAAAATGCAATATTCCCAAAGAACACAGTATTTTAAGACAGCAAAGAGATATACTAGCAGTTAATCTGTTATAAGAGTATCTGCTTTTTTAGTGAAAAACAGTTTCCTATTGCAAAGAAGAATGTCTAAAAAACATTATCAATGCACTGGTCAAAAACTAGTCCCATGGATTTAGTAAGAGCTTTTTTCACTGATTTAATATTGAGCTTCTGGCATGCCAAATGGGCTTTCCAATACTTGAGCCGGAGAACTGAAGAAGCAGCTTTCTCTGTGCTGGTTTAGTTTATTTGATAATGGCTTTCTCTATGATACAAGAGACTGGCACATTTTATAGAATACAAACAAAACATTCTTCTTTTAGGTTTGTGCACAGTAGTCTTAAAATGTCCTTTTGTTGCGCTACTCAGGGTACACTGCGTGGGATAAAAAGTTTGTTTATTTGTTTGCCTCTTACAGTTGGCACCAGACATCGAAAAATATGGTGGCTGAGCACCTGTATCTCACACCAGAGTCAATGTTCTAGCAGTTTAGCTATTCTGGTAGGCCAGGAATGTGAAAGGTGAAGATCATCTACTCAGCTTATTCACAGAGATTATCCAAAATAACAGAAAAATCTTTTAATTTTACACTGTATTCTTCAGTGTACACACAATGCTACTTTTATGGAGTGCAAAGAATGAAAACAAGTAGCTCCCACCTAACCAGCCTCACAGCTACAGAGGTTTAAGTTGTGTATCAGTATTTTATCTCAAGAACCATTTTTGGGATCTGACAAACATTCATCTCCAAAGCCCATCTCCTTTACCAAGAACTCTTTATATCTGTTCTACCATTTCTATAAACATTTTTACTTTTTTCATTTTATTCACCAGTCAAATATCACTGTATAAACTCCAAAGAGTTACATTCCAAACACGATGTACATGTTTTTACTGGAAGTCAGACCCATTTAACCATTACAGAGCATTTCTGTTTTCTGACAAATAAGACGAACACAAAATTTCAGTTTAGCTGGGTATCTTTTTATCAATCCAATTTCTGATAATGAGTGCACTTAAAAAGATGCACATAATTGACTTTCTGCTTCTCTTTCACATAACTACATTTTTAGAAGGCTATGTAATTATGTCCTATACATTTTTGATACCTGTTCGAATTTCCAACCATCAGACATTGTGGAGACCATCTGAGTGAGTTCCTCTTCCTGGCACTGCAGCACCCTGTACACGTGTTTGACTGGCACCTTCGGAAAGAAATATAAGATGCTCAATATAACATGGAATTCACTGTCCTTGTGAGTTTTCTCTCTTGCTCTCTAGATTTAGAAAGGAACAGTTTTGGGTTTGTTTTTCTGGGTACAAGTCTCATCTGTTCAGAATCACCTTGCAGAAGACTTGGTGCTTCATGAATGCTTCAGGGACTGAAAGTGCTATGCTACATAAGACTCATAATAGTCCATAAATAGCTGAGCTTCCTCCATTGTTCCATGCGTAGCAAACCGTATCATTTAAAACCAAGACTGATTTTCTGCTTACAAGAAATATCTTACCATACTCAAAAATGTCTCTATTTCCCTGTCAAAGCTTCCTCTCCAGAACAATGAATTACTGGGACCTCATCAGGCGAAACCACATAGGAAATGCTGTGAGATAAACTCTGGTATCCCACGGTCCAGCTTCAAGAGAAACTGGGTAATAATAAGTCTGTGATGTCTCTGAGAAGACAACATCAGGGAAGGCCAGAAAAACATTGTTAAAGAACAGTCACAAACCTGAATATTTTCTTTACCCAACCATTTCAGTGTCATATTCACTTTTATGAAGAAATACCCACAGCTGATTTGGGAAGAGGCAAGATCTTTACAAGTAGAGATCACCACAAATACAGAAGGTAATTTTGCTACAGAAGATTAAGTCAGGAGCTAAATAACATCTGTACATACGCTGTATAAACATGCAGCTACAGCATATTTAGACAATCTCACCATAGTCAAAATATGTAAACATATATGAAAAAATACATGTTGGTTGAGTTTTTTTCTGAAATAACAATTTCCAACATATTTTGACAATGAAAACCTACCATTATTAGACATGTTTTGAGCAACCGAATGTTTTTTAGTTTTTGAACAGGAACCAGAACCCTTTGGCAGTTGTAAATATACTAGCAGCTACTGAAGACTTGGAATACTAGTCTTTGGGTACTAATGGTTCCAGTTTGGCCAATGTGGGAGACAGACACCCAGGATCTTACTGGGAAAATGAGCAGTTAAGGGGAGAAAAACAAAAACAATGAAACCACCACTTGATATAGAACAAATAATGAAAAGCACACTGAAAAACAGGCTCACCTGTGAGATTTTGCTGTCTCTTTCTCTTATTTTGTCCTTTACCAGTTTTATTAGTGATGTGATATTGTAGAATTCAGCCTCTTCCAGTACACCTAGAATGAGAATATTTTTTTGAAATGAGTGTGTAATCAAATGTTCCAGGTCAAAACCACCAACCAGTTCCTAATATCATCTTCTACACAGTTATGGAAAACAATTCATTTTGCCCTCGGATCAGTAAAGGAAGCTACTGTGACTTCCTTCAGGAGAATGTAGTTCTCAAGGTTCAGCTCATTCTGAAAACTTGTCCTAAAAAAAACCTGAAGAAAGCTTACGTCATTTCACATGCAGAAAAGGAGTACAAATGCCACCCTACAGGAGTTTAAAGGATCACCATAGCTCAGGTCCTGTCTTGTGCTGGAACAGCAAAGGAAAATACAAATACTCCTACGGAAAAGCTCAGTAACTGGCAGCGTGCAGAAAAATGCTCTACCTGCCATTTGATATCTTAGACCTCAAACAACACCTTCTGGATTTTGACTGCTGCAACATACTATCAACCACAACCTCTCACATGTTAAAGTCCTACCTGTTCCCCACACAAACGGTGTGTTTAACAGTGCAGACTGAAACTATAATTCAAATTATTTTCTGCTAATATTGTTAGATCCCATTTCTCTTCAGTCACTTTCTCCAATACCTCAACAACACAGCTTTAGTACTAACACAGTCATCCTCCATTAGGTCAAAAGAAATATGAAGACCAGGGAGGGAGAAACTGGGGGCAGGAAGGGAGAAGCTGGGGGCAGAAATTACTTTTCAGCACCTTCCACCCATCTGAATATCCCAAAATTTTACTCATACTTTGTTTTATATCTTCTAACACTCATTTGGCAGTTGGTTTTCATTTGCTTGAAGAAGACTGAAAACTATTTTACACAGTTGTACAGGAAAGATTACGTGATAAGAGGCATCTCCTTTCATAGCAGAATTTCTACACGCTGTTTCTGAGAATGGGAGCTGTGACACCAGGAATCACTCAAAATGTTTCAACAGCAGCATACTGTAACTGCACGATACCTATCAGCTTTGTCTGCAACAGATTGAAATGCTGTACTAACATTCATCACCCACTTGTAAGTTATTTTTGTTGATTTTCAAAGCCGTAACAATAATGACAAAGTGACAAGAGATCAAGAGATTTAGTAACATCCTACCTTCCTCAGCTAGGTCCTTGTTAATAACCAGCTTCCCGTGTCTGAGATAGTTCAGCACTGGCCCAAAGTAGGTCGGGTCTCTGTCTATTAAATAGGCACCTGTTTCATCCTATAGTGGAAACAAACAAACAAAAAAACAAACAAGACAGCTAAAAAAGCACAATGATTTGAATGCCCAAGCAGGAATCGCAAGCTAGTATTCAGCTTGGTATCTGAATAGCAAGCAGGTACTCAGACACAGCCACATCACTTCAAGGCAGATTTGTTTTAGATATTAACTGAAACTCAGCAGTGTAGTTGTAATTATACCTGATAGGTTACTCAACTCAAATTGTGTAACAGAAAACATCGTTTAGCTGACCAATCACCCCCACCCCTTGTTACTAATCATCAAAGCATTGGTGCCATGGGAGAACACTGAAAACTAAGGTTAAAAACAGCACAGGAAGTACTACTTTGTTTAGAATCCTGAAGTATCAGAACAAAGGCTACAGCAAGGTTCAAATACCAGCTTTTTTTCACTTGCTATCTCTTTTCTTTCTTTCATTTTAGTTAACAGCAAACAAGCCTACCTTCCTTTAACCATGACATTTTGATCTAAAATCTTTCGTTTCTGCCTTAGCTCAGAGGTACAAACACTCACAGGGTAATGAGAACTGCCATGAACCAAGTAAGTGCCGTATGTGCATCTCCCAAAAAACAAAAACAAAGGTATTCTGAAAATGCAGCTCCTGCCTCCCTCATGCAAACAAAGGCTTACAGCAAACGCCAACTGATGCTCAGCTTAGCAAACAGAACATGGGATTTCATACAGTGCTCAAGAACATTTCCTGCACGGCTGATATTCTTGACAAAATAAAAAAAAAAGGAATAAAACTTACATTTCCTGTATAATTCAGTTTGTGAACAGTTGTGAGCAATGCAGTATTGACATACTTTGACAGCCAGATGTCTAAAATGAAGAAGCTTGATAACAAGATTGCCTAACAGAGGCACCAGTCCTTTCTGTCAAGCAGATCACTGCAAATATTAGTACTCTAGTACAGGCTGCCCAGAGAGGTTGAGAGCCTACTTCTATGGAGATATTCAAGACCCATGTGGATACCTACCTGTGTGACCTATTGTAGGGAACATGCCTTAGCAGGGTTGATGATCTCTTGAGGTCTCTTCCAACTACTGCAATTCTGTGATTTCTTACAAATATATAATGTAGAGTGGAGGCTGCGCCCCAAAAAACTTTTTATGACTTATTAATATTGATATTCTAGCAGATTACAAGAGATAACAGAAATTCTCAGTACCAACAGTCCCAACTGAATTTGAATCATTCTGCCCCAAAACCGTATGTGATACTTGTTATACTTACAAAAATCCTACCAACCCAATTCCTTGCATTTGGAAATTCATGCTGGCACATAAAGGTCTGATGATTACATTGCAATACCGAAAACCTCCCACTACTTAACATTTTTTAAAAGTCCTTAAATTGTCTCACTGAAAATGAATGTGGATTTCTTTTCAGGCATACGGATTTCTTTTCTGAAAGGATGTACTTGTCTCATCAGAGTCAGAAGAAAGCTAGACCACAGCCTGAATTAAAAAATATACATACTTTTTCATACTTACAAACTAATTTCCTGCTTCCCCACATGAAAGCACTGTTATTTGAGAGGAACTAAGTGAGGATATGGTCGTTTTTAAATAAAATGATCCCTAGCCCCATTTAACATAGTTCCCAAGAATTGCATGAACACACTAACTGAATTGTTAGGAATCTACAGCCAGCTCAGTACCTCTGCTGAGATCAAAATGAGGCTGATGACTTCTCCAAAACACTTTTCCCAAATGGACACTGCCAGAATCCACAGGATCAAACTTTTTGCTAAACACTTTGAGCTCCAATGCGTTTATCTAGAACACTGGCATCATTCACATACACCGAGCGAGCAGAATTTCTGCTAGCAGCAGGAATATGCACAGAAACACAATTATATTTGGCACTAAGGCAGGATTTAGAAACAGCTGCCTCCCTTACCCTCCTGTGGTTTTTAGATCTTCATCTGGATGCCCAGAACATACTTCTTCTCTAACTACGTGACCTAAAACATCGAAAAACAGTTGACTGCCAGTACCAATCCAAACTACATTAATATCACAACACGCTCACCTAACTGACTAACCAGAAATATACTGGCAAAATAAAGTTCATCTTAACTATATCTCAGAATAATGACTATAATTAAGATGCTTTTCTTGCACTGATTATTTAGTGCTGACAGCTAAGGATGTGCTGCCAAGAAGAATTTTGATTCATCTAAAACATCCAGCGCTCCCTTCCTTCCTTAACTGTCTATCTCAGTACTATTATACTTAACTTGAGAAAGGTTTTTAAAATCAAGCATAAATACAGTTGCCAAAAATCTTTTTAGGAAAGGTTGACAATCTTCTCGCTTAGGGAAAAGTTTAATGAATGATAAAACAGTTTACAAAAGATAAACTGGTATACTGGGAAGATGTCGAAATCAGGAAATGCCTAGTTGTAAAACTTACAATACAAACATGAAGGAAGTTAAACAAGGATGAGAAGGTAAACAAGACGGCTTCTCTGTTTTTACGTATTCACCTATGAACCAAAATTTAAACACTTCAGAAAAGAAATCCTATTATGAACATCGGATATGACCACTACCACTCACTCATCTGCTGAGATGAACCTCAAATAATCTTAAATATGATGACACTTATCACACTTTGAGACATAAAGTGAGAGGAACAACCCCTCACCATATTCCTTCTTTCAACATCAGTTTTGCCATGGGGAGCACCAAGGCCAACCTTCCCTCTGCTACAGCTGGAAGCAGTGCAGCCAGCAGCCCACAGGCTGCCCAGCCTCACTCAGCCCTAGCACCTGCAGGTGGTTGGAAGGCAAACACACTGCCTTTCCCAAAGCCCTTTCAGTAAGAAGAATGAAGGAGATGTTAACAATGCATGTAGCCTAAAAAACAAATAAAAATGCTGGTGTACAAACTATGACAATCAGCCACTATGTATGCAACTGACATGAAGTATAACCTATGAACTACTTCAGCTTTCTATTCCTATTTCTAATAAACGCACAGAGTTAACGTGTAACCTCTCAGTGCAGCAACATAGCTGATATATGCCATATGCCGCATGAGTTTTGGCAGAAGCACCCTGATTACTCATTTGTGGGTTTGCTTACAGATCCATTCTCATCTGAGATCAGCATTTCTTATGGTCTCATTCTCTAAAGTAACTAAGTGCATCTCAGACAAACTCCCCAAACAGCAGATAGCATGATGTACTGCTAAAGCTGCATTTCTCATAGTTCATTCTAACAGAGGGCTCTCAGTTTTGATTACTGCCTTGCTGGCTCATCCCTTAGGCTTCTCCCCGCCCCGTCTATCCCTGCATTCCCATCTGGAGGCAGAGACAAGTCTGTCTGGGATGGGTGGAACAGCCACCAGCCTACAGACAAACCCACATTCACATTCACCTACACTGACGCTTCTGAAGTTCAAAATGAGGGGTTTAAAGCCCTTGAGATCTTCAGGAAGAGAATACAATGGGATCAGACTCAAGGAATTGTGGGTCACAGATCGGTTCTGGCACACCAAAGGTTAGGAGAACATTATTAGATACACCATGAAAGAACTAATGATTTAGAAGTACAAAATCACATAGCTGCAACTGTTCATAATCTTTAGCAAATGAGTAAGAAAAAATATCATCTTAGTATCAGACTACAACTCAGAATGAGACTTCAGAGTAAGACCAAGAGGAAAAAACACATCCATGACAATCTGATTTCAATTGCTAAAGATGCGGCAGAGGAGAATATCCAGAGCCTGGGGCAGTATCAAAGATACCAACAAGGAATCCCTTGAAATATCTGTGCTCATCAGTTAAAATCATTTGACATCTCACATCTCAAACAGAGAAATGATCTATAGATCTGCTATTGCATCAGGACAGTATGCTCACAAAAGGGTGAGATGCTCTCATCCAAGGGAAAAAAAAGGGATCTGTTTGGATTATGGTTGTTGAAAGAGGGAAAAGAACCCAAAGGCAGGTTCTGAACCAAACCCTTGGAAGACAGGCACTACTCGGTTAAGTAACCTTAGGGACTCTCAACACTTCTGCACTCAGTGGATTTTGCAGAAGACAGGTTCTGAATGGGTGAAGTGAAAATCAGTGACTACAGTGCAGATGTTCAAAACAACAGGGCACAAAACTCTGACAAACACACTGAAAAGACTGCAGTGAATGCTTAATCACTAAACTAAAAAAGGCTTTCTGTACATCCAACTGAAGACAACCAGGCTCAAAAGCCCAGAAAACACACCTCTAAACGGGAGGTCTTTATCCAAACACAGATTTTCCAAAACAACTTTCCCTACACCTACAACCCTCACAATAATTTATTAAAGGTGACTATATCTTTGGTAATTTAAAAAAAAAAAAACAAAAAAAAACCCTCTAAGATTTAGCCTTAAATACAAGATGTCCTTAATGAGCACCTCATGAAACGGGCTTAGTTATGTCGGACTGGAAAGTGCACCTTAATGCCATATTCTCATCTTACATTTCAGCTGCACTGCAGCTCTGTCCCCATTTCACACCAAACAGCAGAAGGGCCCTCACATGGATGTACAACTCGCTGCCAAACCTGGAAAATGTAAGCACTGAACAGATAGAAGGCTTAGATGATCATCTCCACGAAGTCTAAAGAGATCAGCACTTTGGTGATAATGCTGTGGAAGATGACTGATTGCACCAAATGATGAAAAGAAGGAAGCCAAATGCCTTAAATGGACCTAAAGCAATTCATCTACAAATGCACCTGTGATCCCTCTGAAGACATCAAGAGACAGCAAACAACCTTTCTTTTTCTTTTTATTTTTTTCAGCAGATCAGCTGGAAAAGGTTAGTGTAATTAAGGCACCTTAATTATTAAGTATGCCTTATTTTTTATTTAAGAAACCTCAGAAGAAAGCTTCTCCATCTCCTCCTGAGTGAAAGCAGCTTCTGACCCAAAAGCAAGCCCTCCCAACTCCTTGTTTACTGAGGCCAGTTTATGCTAAACCTCTCAAAACTAAACAAAAGAAAACACAAAAACGCTCCTCACAATGCCACTCTGGAAGGAATTTTCCTTTCTCTAGCTCTGGAATGCTATTCAGATTCCACTCTGCATTTTCTCAAGCATTTAAACATCCTTTGTTATGTGTGACAAAATGAGGAGACCCACTACCAGGATGGAAGTTTTTATATAAACAACTGTTCATTTTTATTCAGTTAGTCATATGTTTGAGGGCTATAAGTTGTACCCTCTTCCTTCTCAAATGCCCAGTCCTGGAAGTCAGTTTTTATCCACTACGCTCCCACATCTTGTCCAGCACTTCACGTGAATGCTTTGTACCCAAACACATCAAACCTCAATCTGCAGTATTTTCCCTACTAAACACGAGCCCGAAAGAAGGCATGAATACTCCATTTTCAGTCTGTACACCCCACGTAATGCTTCATTTGATGAATTTCCATAACACAACATCACACATGGATGAGAAAGGTTATTTTTCTTAGTGAATTCCAGCTTCACAGAGTTTTCCTTTAAAAGAGGGGGGATTTAGGTTAGATGCGAGGAGGAAATTCTTCACGCAGAGGTGCTGGTGCTGCCCGGAGCTGTGGGTGCCCCATCCCCGAGCGGCCCAAGGCCACGGAGGAGCCCCGGGCAGCCCGAGCTGGGGGCAGCGGCACACGGCGGGGGTGGGGCGGTGAGGTCCCCTGCAACCTGAGCCTTTCTCCGAACAAACAGAACAATTCGAGGAAGAAGGGCGATCTGAATCTGCTTCTTGAAATCGTACTGGAGAGCGATGACAGTGCAGAAACAGAGCGACATCAGCGGAGGCAGACGCTCCACGGAAGCGCTCCAGCTAAACCCGGTCAGCGTCAACGCGTAAACGAACGCGCAAACGATCCGGCGCTCTCCCAGCGATACGCACAAGGCAGCCGCGCTATTCCAGAGCCCGCGGACTTCACGAGCCATCAGCCCCCGGCGTCCCGACAATTACACTCCCTGGAAGCGCGCGGTCTCACCGCCCGCAGGGAACTGCCCCCACACGACCGCCGCGCTCGCGGCCGCCGTTCCCGCAGCGCTCCCGGGCCGGCACAGCTCCGGGCCGCGGCGGCCCACGCGGGGCCGCTCCCTCACCTTGTCCGAGTCCAGGTCGGGGTCGGCCTGGCAGAGACGGAAGAGGAAGGACTTGGGGTCCCTGCAGAGCGTCTGCCGGGTGGTCAGGAAGCAGGTGCCCCCCACGTTCAGCCGCACCCACTTGCCGGGCACCGCGCCCGACGGCGGCGCCGAGCTGCACCGCCGGCAGGGCCCGCCCGGGCCGAGGCCGCCGATCGGGGCGACCGGGAAATCGCAGTGGTTCTCCGCCGCCATCCTCACCGCCGGAAGAGTCCGCCCCACCTACGGCTCGGCGGGCGCGCCTCCCCCCGGAAGCGTCCGACGCGGAACGCTCCGCTCCCCTCCTCCGGGCGCTCCCCAGGCTCGAGGCCCGGCCCGCTCCCGCCCGCCGGCGCGCAGCCCCTCCCCGCAGCGCCCGCCCGGCGCTGGGATCGCGGTGCTCTCCTCGCAGAGCTCCGCCGGCCCGGAGCGCCGCGCACCCCCCCCCGCCCCTTCCCCTGACGCGGCGCTGCGGAAGGAGGAGGCGGAGACCGGGCCAGGACCCTACATGCCTTTATTACAGACTACCGAGCATAAGTGAAATCCATCATCCGGTCACTAGCTACACATCTACAGCACAGAGATCTGTCGAAAGGAGTAGAAGCAGTTATTAAATTATGAGATATGATTAAATCATTGACCAATAGAAAATTTATATAATAAAGCCAGAAAAAAGGTGTAAAATATAGTTTACAATAATTATTCACATTCAAGGCTGTACATCAATACATACAACACCATGGCCCCGAACATGAATTCAATCCAAATAATTCATATATTAGAATTTAAATAACACAGACTGAACTAGAGGCCAACAAAAGCCAGCAAATAACCTTATAAGAATAAAAATACAAAAGTGTGTATCATATCATTGCATTATTTGCTTCTGTTTTCATAAGTTCTTGGGGGAAGGGAGATTGTTTTGTGCGAGTTATTGGTTTTTATTCCTTTATCTGTACATCACAGTTACAGCTACAAACCAGGTAGAGAATATTACACACAACTGACCGTCAACAACCTGAAGAACAGCTAGTGTACAACTATCCAGACAGATTATGGTTCCTGGTTCCTATTCTTTTCTTTCATCAGATACAGTAATTACAAGTTCTGCCACAATTTAGAACAACTGCCACATCCAGAGTTAGTACATGGTTGTAGGAAGCTTTGTCAAATCGCAGCCACCTGCATCCCCAGCTGTGCCAACAGGCAGACTGAGTCCTTGGGTGCTTACCACTTCAATTATTTGCTGTATAGAAGTAATTTAAAGAGGAAACAAGCTTCTGAATTTACCCATCTTACACTGAAAACAGGCCAATCTGGAATGGAGAATTATTAAGTTTGCCAATCCACTTGATCAACTGTCAGTTTGCATCACAAAGCTTTGCAGGAGCACTCCTTTCCACTTCATTAAGAAAACATTTGCAGAAAGTATTATAGGCATTCAGCAAAACCTCAGATATAAATACCACACCTATTCATGTAATTCCATATAGTAGAAATGATAATCAGAATCCACACACCATATCTTCAGGCAACTACCACCACACAAGTGATCTCAACAGACTGCTGAAATCAGTTTTTGTGTTTGTTTTTCTTTTTTGTCCACAACGGTATCAAGCATGTTAAATGAAGCATCTTGTCCTATGAAAGTGGATTAGAATTATCAAATATTTCATTCAATCTACAGAGCTTCTCCTCCCTCCCCCCAGGATAATATATAACAAATATTTCACAAATAAATCACACTAGAAAAATAAGCGGACCACGGTCCCATCTGAAACCTTGATGTGTTTCACATTAGCACTTAGGCAAATGAGACACTAATAATGGGCATCAGTCTGTTCAGAACACCTCAGCATCACATGTGAAGCAAGTCATTCAGACTTTAAGGCCAATGGGACCAAAGCCATCTCTCAGCTTATCCCAGCAATGTTGAACTTTCTGTGACAGGGATGGGCACTGGGTAGAATTCAGTAACTCCAGAATCCTTCCCAGCAGCAGTACTTCAGCCTTAAGCTCCACCCACCAGAAAACAGAGGCTATAAACACATCCCTGAAGATCAAATCCCAAGCAAAACAAACTAGAACATTACTGACTAGTATCTTTATAGCCAATTGGTCATTATTCAGAATGCAAGAGGCATAACTCCAACAGGCTGCCTTTTCAGCAGGTCTGTATTACGGATTATGGATTCTGAAGCCTTCAAGTGCCCAACAACTCATCTCTGTGCTCTGAAAGACCTTGGATAAAGAGCAGAGAAATCACGCGGCTTCTCTGCAGCTCTGACCAATCTCTCCTGTACCTTTCATTCCATGAACTCTCATGAAACACAAAGACTTGAAACTGCCCTGCTTCAGGTATACACATCTAGAACAGGAACTGGCCCTTCATAGTATGCAGCATATTCCAGTACACATTAAGTGAAACAAACTGGTAAAGCATTTCAATCGACACGGTTGCTTTTATCTTTCAAAACCATGGGTTTGGGTTAAAAGCATCAACTGAGGAATACTTGATTTGGAACACTGAGGGGTAGGGATGGACGCCTTTAAGAGAGGTTCCCAGTTTCCCAATGCCAATGCTGTCATCGGGAACACCACAATGCAGACATCCATCTTACTGCGACTAACACCACAGGTTAATGCTAGCAATATTTCTTTGGCTGAAAGGTTTGGGTAGGCAGGAATGAAGGATACTGATAGCGGATTTTCAAGGTATGAAAATTGCTTTTTAAAAACAGCAAGATGACTGCAAGTCTGATTGTTACACAAAACTTGAAGCATTCCCAGGTTTCCACCAAGCCAGCAAAAGTGAAAAGGCCAAAGGCAGCCCCACTCTAGCTCTTACTGAAGCCACGGATTTTGCTTAATTAGCAGAATAACTCCACCTGATTTTCTGTATGAGCTTTGTCACAAAGAGCAGAAGTGACACAGTGGAGCTCCATGACTGCCAGACTCACTTGTTTGAAGTCCACATCTCTACTCTGAAATCCCAAAGCTTTAGGGCTGTCTCAGTTGGACCCAACATATAAGCTGGAATTTGACAGCTGCAGAATGACAGCACACAACTGTAAATCCACATCATCTTGCTTAAGATAGCTAATACAGGATTACTACACGCACAAATGGAAGGTACACTATGCTATTCAAATTTCAGTGGCAAGGAGCATGCTTTACATGGCAAAATTCCTTAAAATGCAAAAGAAACAGTTCTGTTTTTCTCATGGCAGCCATTTTTGCAGGACACCTCAGCTTCCTCACCATCATGCTCTGTAAACTACTGATTTACTTTTACCATGTATGCATATACAGTGGGTTAACAGAAGACAAGAATACATTTCCTCCAAAAGAAAAGACGACTGCACTCTCTCCTTGGAAGGGCCAAAAGAACTGAGCTATCACCAAATTCAACCACCTAACACCGTTTCTGGTCTTTTTACCCCCCCAAAAAAGATGAACAATATCTCAACAAAAAACCCTTACAATTAGGTATTTTCTGAGACATTCAGATGAGCCGCTGCTTTTAAAATATTGCTTTTAGAACAGTAGCACATTTCTTATTAACATTGCGGTGGAATATTTCTTTATTTCATAGAAGGAGAAGCACATCACAGAGACCTCAATAAGCAAAAAGATGTGTAGATGGTGAGTAAATAGGTGTGATGTTTATACCACTTTCAAAAGGAGGAAGGAATGCCTTTGTCCGGACCTACCATTCCTCTGCAAGGTTCAGTAACACAGACATGTTGAGGACACCATTAGGGAAGTCATTTTTAGCACATAATGTCTTTGTAACATCAGAGGAAATGTTTGACCACTAAAAAAAAAACAAACATATTGAAAAAGATATAAGGAAATTGATATCAAAAACTTATTTTATAGATATGCCTCAAGTACCATCATATGTTTTCCCCATTGTATCAACATTTTCTGTTGATTTTTTTACACCAGATTACAGTATGGATCTAATTTTTGAAAAAAAAAATTGAGCAATTCAGTTTCTAAAAGGACTTAAATATTTGGCCAAAGACCAAAAATAGGACTGTTTGTACACCTCATTATGCAATGAAACAAAAACCAAACCAATTGTACAAAGCTTTCACACTTTCTTCTCTATCCAGGTAAATAGGTTGGCCCCACTAAAATGCACAAAACATGCACACCCTGTAAAGAAAGCTTCTAGCTCTCGTCTCCTGGAAAGGAGAAAAACTACTTACTACTTCAAAAGTAATGTTGTTTTTGTCCTCCATACTAACTAATTAATTTTTTAGTTAGTATTAGTTAAAAGCATGCTGCTATGTTTATTGTCTCTTGATTAAACACACAATTTATATTAAAATTTAAACTGAAGGTTTAAAACTTCATATGCTTCAGAAGCCAGCATTTCAATTTTAGAAAATTTTCAGTGCCATGTTCAGCATTTGACTTTCACAACCTCTATCATTGGAGCCCATCTGTCAGATACATACATCTGATTCATTCACATAATTATTTAAGTACCACATAAATCCTGCAACCAGAACTATATTAGGAATTACACAAGGGTGCAACTGACCTGGCTACAAATGCCATACACCAATAAGCTTCAGGGACTGTGAGGAAAGGAAAAGGGAAAAAAAAAAAAAGTGGTGCTTAGGAGAGGCATATAAAAGCTCCCTGATGAAATATAGATCAATGATAATGTGAAAGTCACAGAAAACTCCAGCCCCATAAAACGCAAGGCTGGTACATGATTCAGGGTGTGTGCGTGTGGATTGGTTTTAACTCATCTTAAGTGTAGCTGGTAATGCAATGTCTATCCACTAGTCTGCTGCAGAAATTGAGTTGAAGTGCACAAAAGCAAGATCTTCACTGCAATGATACGCATGTGGAAGCCTCAACAGAAGCACAAAGAGCGAGCAAAGCGACCCTGAATTCCATTCTGTTTTTGCCTTTTTTTTTTTCCTTTTTTCTTTTTTAAAAACATTTCAGACATATGCTTCCCCTTGAGATGGTAATAGATGGGTTGGAAGGATTCCTCTGATCAGCTGCACATCAAGTTCTAGCAGCAAGAAGAGAAACTGGGAGATTTTGGATGAGCTTTACTATTTAGCAGCATTCTGGTGGTATCTGTGCCGCCATACTTCTTGGATCTTTTTGCACCACTTATGAGCATTCCCACTCGGGTCCATCAGGTAGTATGTCCTGTTTGGCTATAAACGAACAACATTTTAGTGAGCATTCCAACCACAATTAAACCAAAAAGCAGTAATTATTATGCACCTACCAATGAAATCATCATTCAGAATCAGTTTGCAACCTTTCTAAAATTTAAATTCAAATACAATTATTTTGTACATCTGTCATCTCAGTATTAAGTGAGCAGTCATATCAACTGTCAATATATGGGCATATCTCCTGTCAACCACTCCTTACAAGCAGGGCTGGACTTCAAAAGTCCTTAAGAACCTCCTTCAAATACAAAAACCACTTAAAATTTACCAAAACTGGAATTAACGGAAAAGTCTATTTCTGTGGGAAGACATATGTCAGGTTCCTTGTTGTTTGTTGGTATTTGTGTGTGTGTGTGTGTGTGTGTGTGTGTGTGTGTCTGGGGGGGGAAGGGAGAGGTTTTGGTTTTTTTTTAAACTATGGCTGATAACTGATGCTAACAAGGAATTCTCCCAGACACATTGGTGTTTAAGGAATTGCTCGCATATTTTATGGAGGAAATATTTCATCATTAATGAATTGCATGTTACTGGACATTAATTTCTTTAAGTTACAATAAAAGTAACTTACTGTGTGAACAAAAAATGTTTTAAAATTCTTGGCTTCTGGTCGCAACTCCAAAGACCATGGGATTTCTCCTTTTAGAACTTTGTTGACAGGATCCACGTAATACAAGTGGGGCCCTTCTGTGAGGAGCAATTGGCGCCGACGTGCAAACAATCCCTACACCAAGAAAAGTAGCAATATAAAAAAGCATGAATAGAAAAAGTAAATTTGTAGTTCTCTGAATTTAAAACAAGTGACATTAAAACAGTTCAGCGAGAGGAGATCATTTGAATTTTTGGGAGTTTTTGTTTTCTTTGTGCTTTACCTAATTGTCTTCATTCCTTTTCATGGAGACTACAGTACAAAACACAAGTACTATTTTAAGAAAGCATCCTCAAGTTCTAACAAAACTTCATAAACCTAGCTGTACAGAGCGAAGCAGAATATCTTCCAAGATTCTAGCACACGAATCCAGTAGGGATTTTCTTGGCAAAGTTAGAAACAAAGAGAGAAGAACTTACCTGAAAGACAACCTACAATCCTGAAAAGCTGACACAGATCATCCTATGGGTGCTCCTCCATACTATGTTTAAGTTAACACCTATAGTACTTCTAATGCCACCTTTACCTCTCTCAGTACACTAGCCAGATCCAGGAAAAATAACACAGCCAAGAACAACACACTTGTGTTTTATCTTCCAATACTAACAGATCAATTCACACACAGATGTGCATCAAGACTAGGTTTTTATCTCACTGGTATGAAAGGGTAGAGCTACAGTTTGTTTACTACTGACTTAGTGTAACAGTATCAGTAGGACATTTACTTACAGCATTTTCCAAAAATAGAAAGTACACCACAAAATAAAGAGAAAATATTACATCTTAAAAAAACAAAACAATTTGACAAGGTTAGACAAGTAAGTTCTAACACAAGTTCCTCATCTTCATTGTGAACGTGCAAGAATGTGACAACTGATTCCTGTTACAGGGGATTAAGAAAAGCTCTTACCTTTCTTTTGTCCACGGGGCCCATTTTTAGGATTAAGTTATTTTCTACAAACTGATGCCTTAAAAAAAAAAAAAAAAAAAAAAAAAAAAAAAAAAACTTACTCCAGAAGTAGTTTTTCCAGAGAAACAGTTTTCATTGTCATTGCTACTGTTAACTACTAAGAAATTTTCCATTTGCCTCTCACAGCTGCTTTCCCTCCAAAGAAATCTGAACAACTTCACTAGACAAATGTTGGCCTCTTCCTCATTTCACATCAAAAAGCATTTTTTTCCTAAAACCTGGCATGAAAGAAGTCACAAATTAGAAAATCTTATCAAGAGTGAAGATAAATGCTAATGAGTACATGGTCTAGGTGCATTTTGGTTAGCCCAACAGGATAGTACCATTACAAAATCTTATGCAAACTGTAAAAAGAAGGAACCTCTTCTAGCTGTAGGACTCCACAGAGGGAGAACTTCTTTGTAATGATATAGTGTTATTTCTGCCTATTCTAAACCCACAACTTTAGAAAACAAGGTTTTTTTACTGCTATTACTTTAAAAATAGATGAAGAAAAAACTAGTGACTAGCACACTGCTTAAGGATATTAAGACTGACAAACACTGATCTGTATTATATTTTTGTATTCTTGATTGCTGACTGCAGTGCAACCAATGAGCTACATTCACACATCTTACCAGGGATTTCCACCAGCTTGTTTTGCCAAAAGTAACCTCTTTTCATCTTCAGAAAACTGCAAGTCCAACTCAAAGGAATTGTTGTCAAGATCATGAATATACTGTTCAATGTTGCCTCCTGATGTCTGTGGGGTACTTGTCTCTGGGACAGACAGTGAATGCGAAGAGGCAGAACCAGAAACTTGCATACAACCAAACTGACTGAGGAGATTGTCATACTAAAGAAAGAAAAAAGTGAAAAAAAATTAAGAGCTGGTTGTTCAGTTTAAAAGTTGACTGTGAACTGCATAATTAGAGCTGCTTTTAAATTGAGCACACTTTGGTTTTTGGGCAAAAAGACAGTCTACTCTCCACAGACTAACAGGCATATCTCAAAAAAAAAAAACCAGCCCAAAAACACAACACCTCAACACCAGAAGAGTACACTCAAGTACACTCTGTCTAAAGCAAGCAGAGACTATTGCTCCCCCTCCAAACACCCACTTCATCAGAAAAAAAAATGAAAAATGTTGACTAGTTCAAATTTTGAACAGCAACTATTTGATTTAATGAAAGCCTAAGTAGCATCAGACTTAAATATATAGATAGAGATGAACATACATTTCCATAACAGTCTTCATCATCCTCTGACATGGCAGGTAAGTATGCTGTAAGTTTTGGGGGTGTTTGAAGATGTAGGTTCTCCCACACAATGGATTCAAAGAAAGGGTGAGCTTTAAGAGGTCCATATCCTCCCATTTCTTCACAGCCTAATCTTTTGGTAGCATCTAGAACCTGAATAAATTACAGTGAAGTTAGCAGCCATAAAATAATGACAAAAAAGAGGCAAGCATCATTCACATTTGCATAGCAACAAATGAAAACTTAAAACTTAGTTGGTCTTACTGCCCTAGGCACATATATGCATATATAGAGAACATATAAAGATTGCTTATATTATGTTTTGCCAGTACATCTTGTTAGCACAATTTTGCATTAGATCAGCTCACTTAGCTAGCTAAATGAGCATGTTTTCAGGTCCACAGATTTTTATTTTTTTTTAGCTCTGTTTCTTCACAGAGATGAAATAAAACCAAGCAAACACAGAATGCCTGATGGAGCATGGCTCATTTAAATATATGACATCACATTCTAATATATAACATCTAAAAATATAACACCATATTCCTGTGATGCAGAATAGCTCCAGAAGCTGTAGTTGGTGCCAAACACTAACCCCTCAAGCAACCAAAACCAGCACAGTTCTCAGGATGTCTGTGCATCCTGGACCTTAGCAGTGAGCACTGGCTTGGTCATAAAACTAGTTTGGACACAGGAACATACAATCGATTAGAAACCACCCAGCATTTTCTCCCTAATACTCTACACAGTCTAATTTCAAGAAGCATCCATCACACAAAATGTTCTCTGTATATTCAATGCAGTGTCACTGCAGTATGTCACTGGTAAGACTTCTTTTCTTCCTCTATCACACATTCATGTGCAGAGTAAATCTTCTGTTAATTCTAATATGAGACATTCATTAACTGCTCTAAAATGAAGGGTAAATTGATGTACATTTTAAGGAATGTATATTTAAACCATGTATAGAATGCTGTTTCCAATTAGATGATACATTACACAACCCACCAAATAACTTGGGTACTAAACAAACAAGCATCTGAATCTTAAGCTGTGTTATGCATAGCTTTTAGAACTATTTCCTTCCACTTGACTGAGAGACATCCCCTTGCTTGTGCTTTCTAATTCAGACAAAAAAATAAATGCTGTTTGGTAATGGATGCTGACTTTCAAAACACTTTCACGCACAACTAATAGTGCTCAGTTGTTCTTACTAGACAGCGTGCAACAGAGTACATAGAACCATTAGGAAAAAAGAACTACCTACTAAGCTTTATGATCCTAATGTAATCAAATCATTTAACAGCAATATTTACCAATAGCTTTTCTACAAGGTCTTTTGCCTTGGGAAAAAATTTTTCTGGAAAGTCATATTCCAACTTTATTATCTTCTGGAATATCAGATATTCATTTCTGCAAAAGAGAAAAATCTTTAGCTAGTTATTGGTTCTCCATAATTATTTTATCTTAACAGTGCATTATGTGGACAAACATTAATTGTGAGAGAAGTGTTAGAAGTTCCTATAAATCCTTCTCTCCCTAAGTACACTAAGAAGCAGCATTACCAGTATCAAAGCTTCTGTAAGCATAAGATATTTGAAAAACAACAGAGAAAGGTCATACGGCTCAATACAGGGGTGCAGGACACACGCTTCATGGAGGCATAGTTAACTTACAGTATAAACTACACTAGGAATCCCTAAAGTACTCTAATCTTACCATCTTCATGACTTCAAAAAGAAAATAATCTAGATTACACAAATTAAAGCAGATATGATATCAAGACTACAAGTGCACCATGGAAAGTTGCACTTCAGAAATGGTAAGATTAATGCCAACATCGTGTCAACATACTTACGATCTACATATAAAGAAGTAGTTCAAGTCTTACCCAGCTCTGAATGGAGGCAAGCCAGCTACAAGCTGATATATTATACACCCCAGAGCCCAGAGGTCAGAGCTTCAAAAGAAAGGAAAAAAAACACACAGTATGTTTTTCTGCAAGTCTGTAGACCATGATTAAAACTTCTTAAGCTACTGCTAGTTAAAATACAGTATGAACATGTTAGAGGAGCCTGCTTAGCATAATTTCCACACTATTTTCACTTCATTTCTTGACAGAAGTAACCACCTTACAACAACTGACTACAAGCACAGGTGCAAGACAGCTGCATCCACAAGTGACATAATTAAGAGGCATATAAAATGAAAATGATGACTTAGCCACTATCACAATTCCAAGACACATCCAACTTAATCCAATACATGCTCCTTCAGATTAGAAATTCTATCCTCTGAATATTTCATGGGGAAAAAAAAAACCCACAAGAATATATTTTTAACCAATAGCTTTCTTCCAGACACAAACAAAATTGCAGGCACATGGGAGAGGAAAATTTGTAAGTTTTAGTGTGTTGTCCTGAAAGCATATTTTGCAATTCATTTTACCTCAAGGTAACCTATATACAGATTTCATAAGGTTTAGAAATCCTGTAATACTAACAAAGGCTGTAAAACTACTCAACTTAGGAGCTTTCTGTCATGCTGAACTATTAAGGAATTCCTAAAAGGAGATGGTAGTACGATCAAGTCTTTCTACTATCCAAACCAGTCAGAAGTTTACTTTAAGTTTTCCTCTAGTAGACAGTATTTGCAATTTCTGCTAGTATTTCTAGAAATTATACCATAGTTTTTCCCATAAGAAATATTTTTTCCTTATGTTTTATCAGAGATTACTGAGTGATCATTCTTCCATCACCGTAATAAAATGGATAAATAATCAACTGGTAGTTTACCCTCAGGAGCCAATTAAAAACACATAACGAGTCTAGGCTCAGAGATTAGATTTAAATCGCTGCAAACCTCAAATACAGCTTCAACAAAATACTGGAAGTTAATCCAAATACAAGTGCAAGAAACCTATAGTCTTTCCCTTAACTGACATATCATGACATTCTGTAGCTTTTACATCAGGAATCACCATGCTAGAGCCACCTTATACAAAAAGTGAATTAAAAGAGTGACTTGGAGTAATAAAGATATTGATGGGGAAAAGAAATTCAGCTTCTCATCACTCACTTCCTGACAACACCAAATCCTGCAGAACTCATAGATATAAGACAAAATGAAGCCAACACTCAGACAAGAAGTAATACTTGCAAAAATTATTACGAACTCTTATTCAGTTATCTTCTTTCTTTGAAATGTTAAGCTACAGTTTCTACTGGATGGTATACTGAGAGTAAGTAAAGTTCTAAAATACAGTACAGTCCTCACCTTTTACAGGCAGATTTTTCTGTCAGCAGTTCTGGAGAAACATACTGTGCTGTCCCTACAAATGAATTTGCCCGTGCTACGGAGAAAAGTGAAAGAGTTAAGCAGAAGCATATTTGCATACCTATGGAAAAATCCAAATCCCTTCTGTCCCACCCATAAAAAACTCAAAGGTAAACTGGTGAGAATTATGCAATGCTTCCAGAAAAAACAAAGAAATTTCCCTTCTCTACCCAAGCACAAAACCTGGATGGAGGAGACAAATCACTTTATCTCAGTGACAATTACTTGGTTCAAGCAGCTAGACAATTAGGTATAAATGCTACCAACATCAGCTTACTAAATCTGAGTACAAAATCACATTTATCCAATTTGGTGAACAAGAAAAAGTTCTGTTGAGGACTCTTTATCAGGTATAGTTTGCAGTATAATTGGTTCACAGCTTAATATTAAACAACCAGCAACATCAGCCATTATGGAATTCCATTAATCTGAGTAACTTTGATAGCCACCAGGGCTTCCCTACATATGCACAAAGTAACAGCTTATTATTTCAGCTGAGTCAAGCTATTTGTTTTAATGTATTTCAGTGATTTGTTCCTTAGATAAGAGTTAAGAACATTCAAAAGTTACATTTTGATAAATACAATATACCTACATTTTCAAAGGACCGCTTGCTACATTTACACAGGTAACTACAGAAGTTGGACTGGATCTTTGCAGGTCTCTTCCAACTGAACTGTTCTATACTCTGTCACCTGACAAAGTAAATATGACATACCTTGTCTGCTATCTGCAGATAATACTTTTGCTGTCCCAAAGTCTGTTATTTGAATGTGCATATCCTCATTTAGCAAGATGTTCTCTGGCTTTAGGTCCCTGGAAAATGCAAATTTTCATACTCAAAACAGCACACAAATTAACTCTGCAAAATGGTTTGGTGTCTTGCATGCATGTCATAACAAATGATGAAGACATTCTGTAAACACTGTCATGTTTACAGTGAATAGGTGAGCACAAAAATAAGCTACTTCACTTCTTCAACAAAATTAATTCCCAAGCCATAAAGTAGGTCATATCTGACAGACTGATGTAGCAGTAAGATCATCTAGGCTTGCTTACTCACAGCTAGGTAAAAGTGCAAAACTTCATCTAGCCAAACACCACATCCAGCCCCTATAGGTTCTATTCCCAACTTTTCCACTGAAAGGCTTTAGGAAAATGCTTTTTAAATAAAAAAAAGAAAAGTACTAAAGCTATTGGGATTATGATCAGCCAGCTTTTCAACAACCATCACCTACTATTCTATAAATAACAGCATGGGTACCTACAAACACTATAGACTTCTTTTCCAAATTAAGTTTTGTGACTCAATTCTCACACTTCTTTGGTACAATATTCAAGCAGCCCTTATCTGTTTAATAAACTCGCAACTAAACATGCTTACCCAGACAATATGATTACATCAGAACTGCAAAGGTTCTATTAAACATTTTCCTAAATTTCACTGTTTTTCTACTTGATAAAATGAATGGAAATTGTTCACTCAATAAAGCAGAAACACTAATATTTATTTTTCTTCCAGACGTGCTACTTGCTAATCTACACACAGCAGAATTCTAGTTGGTTTTGGTACCCAGAACGACGGGAAAACAAATTAACCAAAGTGTCTGTTTCTAGAGTTCAATGCACACAAGTTGTTGGGAACATTAAGTTCTAGACCATAAAGTTTTCTTCCTTTTTCCAGCTACAGCAGTTGACGTAATAACAGATTTTCTCTCCTCCTAACATTTGCTTTGTTTAGCCCTCTCCATTACGTTAACAGCAGTACTACTACAAGCAAAACACTATTATATTCTTACTAGCTTTCTACAAAACCCACATTCAGACATCATGAAGAACATTTCTTATGCATTGACCTTTACTTTGTGGATTACCTGTGAATAATTCCTTTCCCATGCAAATACTCCAGGGCTGATACAATTTCAGCAGTATAAAACCTGGTACAGGTCTCATCAAATGAACCAATTTTACGTATATACTTTAGCAGCTCGCCGTTTTTGGCATAGCTAAGCCCAAAATCTGAGTGTTAAGCAGTTAAGGTCTAGCATTAAAACATGGTAAACCAAACCCCCATCCCATTCTTTACTCAAAAGAAAAAAATATTGAAAATGTAACAGGAAAGAAGTGGTTAATTTGAAACTTTATATAGCAGCAACACAAAATGATCTCTAACTGTATTAAAAATCTAGGATAAAGGCTCCAGTTTCCTAGCATACCAAAGACTACATGGGAGGTTAAATCAGTAATTTTTCCAGATAGTCACCTGAATAATTAATTTCATCTCTATATATAATTGCCTACAGAGAGAACACCCCCACTTATCATTCTACTTGCTTAATTTATATCAAAAGCATGACTGAAACAAGTTGTATTGCAACCACCAGTCTAAGGTATTTTAAATACCTCAAGTTTATCTCATAAATCCCGTTGAGTACAGTTTCAAAGGAAACAAAACCGAGGACTGCTATTCATAAATTGTGCAAAAGTTTTAGAATTCAAAGGATACACAGCTTTTCATCATCCTGAAAGGTGAAGTAGAGTTTCACAAAAAAAGGATGATCCAGACGGGACATGACATCTCTCTCTCTTGTCACATACGGCACTTTGTTTTCTTTTATGATATGACGCTTTTCTAGAATTTTAACTTAATGAAAAAACAGAAAACACAGGAGATACAACACAATTAAGTTCATTAAAGTCATCTGTGGTTTGGTTGTGAGGTTCTTTTGTTAGTTAAATTATTAAAAATTATTATTAAAACAGTAATTATGTTTTTAAAGTGGATATTTTGTAATCAGACTGCATTCATACAGTATTTTTAAAAAGCTGTGTGTAAGGAATTGATACTTACTGGCATATTCTCTAGAACTTGTCAATTCCCGAGCCAACACAACCTGTTGCCATAGGAGAGACAATGTATAATGAATAAAATGTAAGCATTCACTGAAGACATACAGTAAACATTGCTTTTTATCTTCCAGTCTGTATTTAGACTACTGCTAGTCCAAAATAAACTGTCACTAAGAGAATCAGCAAAAGATGTAAGCATGCGCTCACCTCACGCTGGTTTCCTAACTGCAATAACTATTTTTTTGAGGAGTACCTGAAAATATTACAACATACTCCTACTACCAAATTTTACACACTTAGATTAAAAAAAACCTTCTAATTATTCTAATTATTTAGAAGTTTGTTTGTTTTTATTAAGAGTGTAAAATTTGATATTAGGAGTATGTTGTAATATTTTCAGGTCCTTCTTCAGGTCAGTTTCTCCAAAGTGAAAGGAGAACTCTTTAATCACTGGAAAACTGAAGTCTTGGTATAGTAGTAGACTTTCCATCCACTCTTCCCCAGGCCTATACTACTGCATGGGGTGTTAGGGTCCAAGTGCAGAATCCAGCACTCAAACGTTACATAGCCTGTGTTGGTGCGTCAAGCTCAGTTATCTCAATTCCTCTGCAGAGCCTCTCTACCTTGAAGATGATCAGCAGCCATGCCAAACTTGGTATTGTCTGCAAACTTAACACACTTGAAGACATCTTGGCTAAGAATCCTGAATTAAGTTGTACAGTCTCAAAAGACTGATTTCTTTTCTAGCCCTATACTGCATCAATTCTTTTTTAAACTGTGACATTTCAGACGTATTGCCCACAAATATACTTCCCTACCAAGCAGCTGTGTACACTGGATTGAGTATTTTCCTCCTAGCATGAATTCTTAGATATCTTTAGGTCCCTTCCTCACTGAACACATCTGGGTAAACATCATACCCTCACTTCCTAACTAATTCTCCATAAGAACAGTACAATAACAAAGGAAAAAAATCCCACGGTGTGTACATTAGTGTCATGTTTGTGCTATCAGGGGCCTCATCCACTTCATAACTATTATTAACAGTGAATGTAAATTCTATAAAGTGGAACTAGACTAGATAGCTAAAATAAACATTTTCAGCAACTACTGAAAAATTCACAGATTATAAAATTGTATAATTGGAAAATTCATAGAATCATAGGGGTTGGAAGGGCCCTAAAGAGATCATTGACCCCACCCCCCCTGCCAAAACATGTTCCCTATACCAGGTCGCACAGGTAGGCATCCAGGTGGGTCTTGAATATCTCCTGAGAAGAAGATTCCACAACTCCCCTGGGCAGCCTGTGCCAGTGCTCCATCACCCTCACCCTCACCATAAAGAAGCTCTTGCACACATTCGTGTGGAACCTCCTGTGCTGCAGTTTCTGTCCGTTCCCCCTTGTCCTGTCTCCACACACTGCTGAAAAGAGTCTGGCCTCGCCACTTTGTCCACTACACTTCAGATATTTATAAACCTGGATCAGGTCCCCTCTCAGTCTTATTTTCTCAAGGCTGAACAGACCCAGTTCACTTCGCCTTTCTCCAATTCAGACAATTGCAAGGGAAAAATATATATAGTTAAACCCTTCAAACTGGAAGAAAGTAAGATGAAGAAGAAAGCCTTCAGAGGCAACAAAAAAGAAACTACTGCCAAAATAATCGTCAGATTTCATAATCATGCCCAACTTTAAGCTCTGATAAATGTTTGAGACTGCCAGAGATAGAGTCTGCATTTAAGAACTGGTTTTGGCTGCACACTTTCACCATCCCTACCTAAAGCCCCAATGTTTATGGTAACCAGAATCCTGCATTTAAAGTTCAAACCAGTAACACTGTATATAGATTCAGAGTCTGGACTAGTCCACGTAAGTTTCTCTGTTCTGCTGGAAATACGGTGCAAAGATGCAGCAGCGAACAAGAGCAGAAATAAAAATGTCTCACTGAAACAGACTGAACAAGCAAGTTCCAGCATGCCGAGGAAGGAACAACTCTGATAGATTCTTTAGGGAAACCAGTGGATTCTAAACTATGTTGTTAAGTGCAAATTACTCTTGGTGACTACCAGAGGTCTATCCCAAATACCAGTACACTGTATAGGAAGAGCAAAAAACAAAAACAACAGCTTCACCCAACCTCTCAATAAAGACACCCAAAACCAAAGGTACATACAAATAGATGATACGAAAAAGATAAAGGAATATCACTCATCGGGTTTACATGGGGCAACTACGAAAGCATCAAATGAAATATTAATTGCTTTATGAGTTCGTTAAGACAATTACTTAAGCAATTCATTCTTGTGCAATACCAAGGATGCCAAAAGTAGGTTAAAGACAATCTATTTAAGCCTGCTGAATACAAGGATAATAACTACAGCTCTTGAAGACCTTGAGGGCCATGACACTGAAGTCTGAGAAAGAATACTGAAGAAATACTGTCTCAACATTCTTTCCCAAGCATCTGGCCTTGGCTCCTGTCACAGACAGAATACCAGGTAGAAGTTCTCCCCATGATAAGCTCTTAGTCCAATTTCAAATTCTTGATGTCATAAAGCTTTACCATAGCAGTCAAAAACTTGCATTAGAAAGCAATGCCTCCCAAAAATCAAAGCATCAAGTTATCAGAATAATACACAACTTCCGATGAGTTTAAAAAAAGGACTTAAAATCAGCACTCCTATAGTCTGCTCATTTATTCTTCAAGTTCCCTAGATTTAAATCTTAATAACCATCCAGCATGAAATTTTGAAGTTTATCTAAGATATCTGGCAGACTAACAAGAAGCACCTTTTACAAAAAGCAAAGTTACCGTTGAAAAAGATCCTTCACCCAGAATTTTTCCAAACTTAAAGTCATCAGGTCGTTTCTTTCGAGGCTGTGGAGGCTGCTGTCCTGTATGTTGCTGTAAGGAGTTTGAACTAGATCTTGATTCAGCTGTGGTGCCCTCCATGTTAGATCCCTGTCTGCTGCCACAGGTGGAAATGACAGACGGAGTGCTGGAATCTGCTTGGTTCCTCACCATTGATGGGGATGGACAGGAACATAACACCACACTAGACTGGATTGGAACAGCATCATACTGAAAAGAGAAATGAAACCATTAACCCTTACCTTCATATAATTATCTCACACATCTGCAGTTTGTTTGCATTCCTTCCTGTTTGAAAGGACTATCATGAAGATGTCTTTAGGAAGGAATGTAAGTATTTGTTTTGGAAACTGCAGCTCTTAATTTGTTAAATGTACAGACACTGCTTAGGTCATGCTGCAAACATACACACAGCCGTAAGATGAAAGGCTGAAAGCTTTAACTCAATAATGCAGTTTTTTCACACTCAAAAAAACCTCAACAAAAGCAAAGTGTCAAATTTTCATGTACAGTTCCCTAAGAATAACATGTTTTTTAAAGTTTATTTTATGGTTAGTAACAGAACCACCAGTTTGTCTTAAGAAGTGGTAATTTTCCTGAAACTTATTAAAGAAATTAAGGGTTAATTAACATGAATTTTTAGATAAATGCTACAATGAATCATAAACGAAGAAGTAAACCATGAAAATTTTAATAGGAAAGGATATATTTTACATGCATCACAGAGGTTTTCAACTGGAATCTTGCTTTTTCTACAAGCATTATCTATCATATACATAGGGGAGGGTCAGGAAGGCGAGGGAGAACACTAGTAAGACACATACAAAAGGCAGACTAGATGTATTCTCAACTACAGTTCTACTTTTTTCTTAAAAAAAAAAAAGAACAAAACAAAACCTCTGCTCTGACCTTTTAAAACAAAGGAGATTACAGTATTTAATCTCATACAGACACCCCAATTCTAAAAGGAACAAACACATGCAACCCAGAAAACAGCAAATATGAAAACAGACATTCCAAATACCAATTCTCATACCATACAAAGGAAATCATTATTTGGTACACTTTCATCAGTTTTTTTGCAAGTAAGACCAAGCAAACTAGTCAAGCTGGTTTCCCTTCCTGTTGCTAATATACCTCCATCTGTCTGTAAAACATCTGCTTCAACTGTTTTACCTGAAATTGGTCAGAAGTACAGATAATGAGAGTTGTGCTCAACCCCCTCTGGCAAAAAATACTGAAATGCAACGCAAAGGGAATATTTAAGAATATTAATACTGCAGCTCAACATGGATTCTCGCTCTCAGCATTCAAACATACTGCCAGCAGAATGAAACAAAGACTTGATGACCTCCTAACCTCAAAACAGGTGTATTATACAATCCTGACCTAGTCTGTGACCTTTCTCACCTTGTCCAACAAGAATAACATCTAATGATTTGAGACTTGAGTCAGAATAATTTCCTTCACTTCTATCAGAACCCATTTGAGAAGGGAACTGGATTAGAATCCAATCATTATTTTAGGGTTAATGCACCTAGTTCCAAAATTAGCAATTATTTACTGCTCTATGCAGAAATACACTTAATTTACTCATTCAGTGGCATTCCAAATATACACAAATGTATTAGATATCTAAATTCAGACTAACGTAACAAAGTCAAACATAGGAGAACTAAAGTTCCATTTCATTCACCCCCAAAAACATATTTAAATATGAACTACTGTAGTTTGAAAGGGAACTGAACAACTACATCAAATGCTACCTTCCAAGAAGCATTTTCTTTCCAAAATACATGCAACCTACTTGCAACACAATCTCTACTGCTTCTTTGGGATTTTTTTAAGGATTGTAACTAAAATGATAGGGCACAGATCAGGTAGCAGTTTCTTTTATTAGAACTTGTTTGAGCTTTATGACATAACAGAGCCTGGTAAGAAATCTGCCTCCAGTGATAGCTATTTGGTATATTTCATACAGCTTTTGTGAGGACAATGATGTGAAAGACTTGGACAATCCTGGGAGAAGCTTTTTCTTTGGTAAAAGTTTACTAACTCCATCATAGAGTCCTTCCTCAGAATTAGTTAGACAGCATTCACATATTTGAATGAAAAGGAAATATACTGATGTTCTATTACAAAAACACATACACACTAAAGCATGAGTGCAGTAGTACACTATTCTTTTTATGCCCTCTAAATTGATATTTTAGCTGACTCTACTCAGCTCAGGCTATCCGAGAAGAGCAAACAATACAGAGGTAAACAAGCTGCCAAGATCGTCCCGAAGGAGGATGAAAAACCCACAAACAACAAAAAGCACCAAAGAACATGGAGAAAACAGAGGAAAAAAATAGGTATTGGATGCAGTTTATTTACTTACACAATATCTGAAAATATGATAATTAATATCATGTATAGAAAAATCTTGAGTGAAGAAGAGAGACAGGAATAGAGGATGTTTTAGGAAGAGAAGGTTATTTCCAGCCTGAGTTAGCTGTTTGACTTTCTCAAAAGAAAGTCAAGATTAATTCTGAAGTTTCAGATTGTTAATCCTCACAAATTCACTAGTAATGCACTAGTTTCAAGTAAATAAAAGGAATCGTATCTATTACTCTTTTCCCATCTAGCCCATACACAGTAGAAAAACAATTACAGAAGAAAACTTGAATCAGAGCAGGAAGCCCATCAGCTATCACTGTATTTTCACTTTCATACTTTCTCACCCCTCCCTTTCTCCTCTCTATGAAAACCCAGCTACACACAAAGCTCCCAGCCAATTAAGACGACACTGACATTTTAGAACTCCTTTTGCAATTCAGCATTTTGACAACAGCATTCGCACTGCAATTTTTAATACATCGAAGCAAAAAGTAAACATAAATAGCCTACTGCTCTAAAGCAGGTACAATCACAACAACATTCTCTTCTAGATTTTTCCCACTACAAGTTCTGCAGCACCACTTTGCTGATACAGCTGCATCAACACTAACAGCAGTAAAAAAAACCAAAAAAAAAACTTGCATTGGCTGGGTCTTCTGGAGCTACCAACACTGTATACTCCTGTCCTAAGTGAGAACAGAATATACCAAATATCAAATACCAAAGCCAGGTAATATCTTTGCTATCACTGAAACCCTATTGGTGAAAATAAATAAGTATTGTTCCTCTCATAGACAGAGTGTGAATAAGGTCTTAACCAATAACATTTCTGGTACATAAAACAAAATGCTGACTGTACACAGTCACTAGCTGCACTAAGTCACATGGCAGCAGTTATCACAGAACACATAATGGCTTGGGTTGAGAAGGATGGCACACACTAGGATAAGGCTGCCCAAAGTCCCTTCCAACCTGGTCCTGAACACCTTCAAGGATCACAAAAGCACTTTCATCTACTTACCTATAAGGTCTTTTTTTGTTTTTAAACAGATCTTGCTACCAGAAAGTATTACACAAAATAAAATGAGCTCTTCACCTCAAGTGGTATATTTGTTTTGATTATAAACAATGCTTATGAGACTAAGGCTCATAGGCACAACCCTCCTATGAGTGTTTATCACAAATTGTAACAGAGGTCAACTACATGCAGACGCTTAAAAGACACTTGGCATTACGTAACATCCCTTAATTTATAACAGTCACCCTAAAACAAGGATCTATTCCAGTTCACACATGCACTGATTTGCAAAGCCCAAAAGTTTAAAGAGAAAGAACAGCTGCATAAAAGTAAAGACTAGGGGAAATAACTCACATACATTCAGCAAAAAGGTACATACATCTCTTCAAGCAGTGCACAGCTTTCGGTAAATCAGAAAACAGTTAAGACCTTCCTTTTGTCTCTACTAAAACATCACTGCAAGTCAAAATACAATACAAGAAATTATAAATAATGAGAAACATACAGACAAAAGTTAATTTAATACCTGAATATAAAGAACTAGGAGACATCAACTAAGAGAAACAAAGTCTTCCCGCCACTGGTACTACACAAGCATTAAAGAGCAAACCAAAATCAACCACTTTCAAGAAAAAAAAAAATCAAGACACTAAATACCTGGAGAAATACCTAATTGACCTGAGTAGACCGAGTTCCTGTAATTTTTGTTTACTAAAGAGACCAACTGTCTTAGCCTTGTGGCATCACAGAGCACAGGACTACAAAAATTAGGATCACCTGCAATTCAACAGAAGTCATGCTGCATGTAATTACTGAGTAGCATGTCATGAGCATTAAGCTAAACCATGCTAAGTTCAGAGACCATTAGACAGAGAAATCAGTACAAACACATATGCTCTACATCAGGAAAGTCTGCTTCATAAGTTATCCGATCCAGAAAGCAACCCAGCAGCAATTCTCAGATGTCTAAGAATTGAATCCTTTCACTTGCAAATGGAGCCTGAGAGGCTTTTAAAACATACACTATATGACGCAGAGTAAGATTTCCACAAGTGTCATTAGGTACCTCTTCCAACCACAGCTCTTACATCTCTACCAAACACTGATCCTTAATACAGAAAGATCTATGAATCCAAGATTCAACGTCCAAATTAAAAAAATCGCATAAAAACAGGGAGCCCATCTATTTATCCTTCCTTAATTGCACAGATACAGTTTTTATTTCACATTGAGAGAAACAGACAACTGTTTTATAGCTTAAGAGATTAGACCACTTATTTATCAATACTGTGATTCTGCTAAAGACAGAGTATGTTAAATAGGTTAGGTCCAAAATGTCACAAAATTATTTTGATACTGTCATAAAGAAGAAAAGTCTGAAATTGAAGCTTCATTTCATATTGTTTAGAAATTAACATTAAAAATCTAGATTATTCTAAGGGTTTATTTGTTAAATGCAAAGTAAAAAATGCAAAAATAAAGGAACAGCTAGGCAGCTGTATTTCTTTTCATGGCACACTGGTATTTCAGAGGGTTGAGATGATGTAGCAAATGAATGCAATACAGATCTTGTATCTGAAAAACAGAGGAAGAAGTGCAATTAACAAACATTATACACTACTTTCCCATTGGCATTCTCCCCCTAATCCCAAAATGAAAATATTTACCTTCTCCAGGTTTTCCAATACCTATTTGTGACAGCCTTCACTTCAAAGGCTAGTGTGCAACACACCCCAGAGGTTCCAGCATATTCCAAAAGAAAGGTCATCAGGTCAGATTATTGGGTGGCCCTGAAGGTATATCCTCAAAAAATTCCTCACAGTATCTAAAAGAGAATTCAGGCGAAAATATGATAGCTCAGCAACAAGAAACAGGAATTAAGATACAAAGAAACATTGAATCAGAGCAACAAGTCTTACCTTTCAATGCAGAAATCGCAGAACAGGCAGCACTTCTCATACTCCAATTCCTTCCAGGAACAGCTTGCAGAGGGCAAAATGATTATCACGTGATCCATATCAATAAGTTAAATCTTCAACATCAGCATTCCTTTTGTATCCTCTCTATGTTGCTACACCAGAATGATTGCCATGCATGAAGGCAACCCAGAACAATAACAGATTGTGTGCTCCCAAACTTCCGTGAACATCAATTGCTCTATCAAAACATTGTAACACAGAATCATAGAATGGTTTGGGTTGGAAGGGACCTTTAAGATCTAGTTCCAGCCCCCTCCACTATAGGCAGGGACACCTCTCACTAGAGCATTGCTCAAAGCCCCAGCCAGCCTGGCCCTGAACAGCTCCAGGGGGGGAACACCCACAGCCTCACTACACTACTTCGAGTTGGGTCTCACAAGAGCGCAGTAGAGGGGCAGAATCACCTCCCACAGCCTGCTGGTCACACTTCTCTCAATGCAACTCAGGACACAAGTTGGCCTTCTGAGCTGTAAGCACACACTGCCAGCTCATGTTGAATCTTTCATGAACTGACACCCACAAATCCTTCTCCTCAGGGCTGCTTTCAAACCATTCTCTGTCCAACCTGTATCTGTGCTTGGAACTGCCCAACCCAGAGACAGGACCTGCACTTGGCCTTTTTGAATTTTACAAGCCTGCTATGAGCCTGTCACTCAAGCCCACCCAGGTCCCTCTGGATAGCATTCCCTCCCTCCACCACTTCAACTGCTCCATTCAGCTAGGTGTCATCTGCAAACTTGCTGAGGGTACACTTGATCCCACTGTTCATATCACCTACAAAGATGTTAAATAACTCCAATCCCAGCACCAGTCACTGGACACTGGGCTGCTGACCACAACTCTGAGTAAGACCATCCAGTTAATTCCTTATCCAGCAAGCAGTCCATCCATCATACCAATTTCTCCCCAGTTTGGCAACCATGTTGTCATGCAGGACAGTATCCAACGCTTTGTGCAAGTCCGGGTAGAAGATGTCAGCTGCTCTTCCTTCATCTAATGGTGTTGTAACTCCATCATAAAATGCCACCAGGTTTGTCAAGCATGACTTTCCCTTGGTGAAGTCACGTTGATATCCTAACATCTATTTATCCTTCAAACTTCTGTCTAGAAACAGACGGTTAGACTTTCTGACAGGTGATCTACAGTGTACTCTATTAATCCATTTAAAAATGTGTAGATAGGAAAAAAATATACTAAACAGTTTAAGAAACTCTATTATAATATCTTCCACTTACATGTGCTTAGATGAATGTCAGTCAATTTAAATGATTTTAAAACAGATATTTGTCAACACCTATTACCTTCAAGGAATTTAAATACCTACCTGAAGAAAAAACAGAACACTTATTCATATGCCTTAAAAAATAACTAGGTACTGTCAGATTAGATCTCGTAACTATACCACAAAATCAAAACAAAACAGATATTAGAGAACTCAAATTAAGCTAAGATATGGCAATAGTTCTGAATATACTACATAACCAGTAAGTCACTCATCCACAGAAATATGACGCTCACAGCAGTGTTATAAAATGGAGACATATGAAAACACGCAAGTTGCTAAAACTCAGCTTGATAAAAGCTGATTTATCACCACAGGAGCTACCTATCAAGAAGGAATACCGGTGGAAGGGAGCAGTTCAGAAAGCAAACCTAGAAGCATGCTTCTACATTCTGAAACTGTTCATATCATGTCAAAGACTTTAAAGAACCACACTCCACATTTATTTACTGAAAAAGGTGGAATACATTTAGAGAAAACTAGTCATGGATTGGTATGTTAGCAAATATCCCTCTTCTTCAGTGACTTTAAGAACTTACTCCTCTGCATAGAAAAAAGCTCAAAGTATGGAGTTAAAACACCTCTACAAAAAAATCTGATGAGGGAGGGATGCCAAACTTTTATTTTTAAACAAAAACAGTACCATCTGCTCTTAGGTGCTATACAAAACAATTTAAAAAAAAAAACCCTAACAAATTAGGCACTTGTTAAAAACTGTACTAGGTTAAAAAGATGACAAAGATACCTTGCCTGGACAACAAGATTTTTTTTTTTTTTCCTACGGAAAAGCACTTTGAGAAACACTGTAAATCAATCACTTCAAAATGCAGTAAACAAATGCAACACCAATTATTAATTACTTGTAGTAATAAAAAAACATTAAACACATACTATTATTATAGAAGATTAATGTTTGGTGTTATGCTGTACAGAGCTGCACCAGCAATTGCTCAAACAGCACATAAACATTAACAGAAAATTTAACATCCAGCTTATAACCCTCAGAATTGTCCACCAGCCCCATCTGTCTCAAAGAAGCAGACTAACAGTCAACAAAACTGTCTGAAGTGAAACAATCTGTCAGAATCTATATATTTTGATCAAGTTTCTGTTTTGAATGCTCATAAATGGCTACTGATAAATACATCTAGAAGAACAGCCTGAAAGTTTCCATTTCAATTACAACAGGAATCTTACTACTACTCAGTTTTACAAAAGGATCTGAAGTCAAACAATCGTATATGGAGTGCAATTTTTTTTTTTAATCTCAGAATTGCCATACATCTGTTGCTTAACATAATGTTTTAATAAATAACCATGCAACCTTTCAAAAGCATTGTTGTCTAAAGTGTGGGTTGCTTTTTTGTTTCTTTTTGGTCATTTGAACAGACCAAGAAGCATTATGCCAACCACCTGATTAAACAAATCTGACCTACCAACACAATTATGAACATCTTCATACAGTGTCACTTGAAACATCTCTAACAATGGAAGGTATGTGTGTGCACTGCACTGTATAGAACCAGACACCCTCCCCTACAAAAAAGAAAATTCTAAGAAGATGTAACAACAGAAGTCAATATTGTTTAAAAGAATAACAACTTAAAAATCACATCCTGATAATATAGTTCAAGGTTAAAGATGGTAAGCGCTAATGAAGTGGCAGAACAAAATAGATAACTTTTCAAAGACACTGTTCTACCTAAACTGGCCTGACCTCTGCTACAGTGGCAAACAGAACCATGAAAAGAAATCCACACAGTGTAGCCTGCACGAACTATCAACAGCCTCCCCCAAGAAACATAATATGCAGGCAGCGCTGAGAATACCTGTTATCCCCATAAGATACAGTAACTACTTCAAGAACAAATGTATACAAGCCCTGGCTAAACCTCACATAATGCTACATTGCAATAACCCCTGAGAATGAGATGAGCAAAATTTTACAGGCTTTGTATTACTTTGAGACACAATTAGATTGCTTAAAACCACCACCACCACCTCTACAGGATGTTCTTGCCTTGTGTTTGAGGATAACCTTGGGAATCATATATCCATAACAATCAGGAAGAATACCTGTGAAGAATCAATTTAATTTTTCTTCTTTGGTTTTCTACATGCACATTCTCAGAAAGTTCCTGGTATACAAAGAAGCATTTTTAAGTCTGGGGAGGCAAATATGTTCATATGTGTTCATATAAAAGACAACTCAAAACACAAAAAACAGAGTACTCTGAGACTTGGTCTCCCCCAGAATTCATCTGATCACCTTCCAGTAGGCCTTTACTTTCTGTAGCACATCTACAATGCACTTTATCCACAAGTGAATGAAGAGAAAATTGGATTGACACACCACCAGCAAAAACAGTCTAGACTAGAATCTGGGAGCACAAGAACACTTCCACACTGTTAAACTGGTTTGATTCTTCATTTAGGGAATAATAGTATATTACCTACAAGACTGTTTCCACAGCAATGAGTTTATTATGTACACAGCAATGCTGCCCCAAACACAGCAGTTCATGCAAATGCCTTTTTCTAAACATAACTACCTCACACATACTGTGGTATTTTCTGCCACTAATTTACAAGATTCCTATTCCAAGTTGAGGTAAGGATTAAAGTTAATGAATGGATTAGTAAGAACCTGCATATCATCTATTTATTAAGGGGTAAAGACTATTAAAGGTCATCCACCCAAACCTCTCCCTGCACCTCCAAGCCTCAAAACAGATCAGAAACAGGAAACCACAAAAATCTCTAAGAACCTACAGTCAGCCTATGGCCCAAAGAGCTATAAATGTAAACAAGCCATCGAGAATCTATTTCATGCTAATAGATCCAGCCCAGCTCACAAGAAGCCATCTGCAACAGCAAGAAGTCCAGATCACATTCTGCATGAGCTGACGAAGCATCCCAACACTAGAGGTGTCATGCACCATGGATAAGGCTGGCTAATAAACACAAAAGAACTTCCTGTACTAGGCTCCTTGATAGCAGTGCTAGGATGTAGGAGGAAGAGAACAATCTTGAGTGAGGAGTGGAGAAGAAGCCCTAGGGAGGAGGCATTATGTAGACAGAATATACAGAGGTTGGACAGCACAATCAAGAACTGCTACAAATTCCCACAGAAGTACTAAAGAACTGAACACCAAACTTAACACTCTCTTTTCTGACAAACACGCTAAGTTAATCCTTGCAATCTGCTACTGTAAAGAATTACAGAATATTTGCCAAGTGAAGCATTTATAATTTTGTTGTTTTTTTTTTAAACACTGAAAAAGAAGCCTCAGCTTCAACGTTTAGTGCATGTTGTGATCAGTCCTTCCACAGACCTTGACAACTTCCCACAAGCGTAACTGCACACAAGGTGTCAAGAAGGTGTGCCCACACTTTTTTTTTTTAAATTGGATGTACATAATCTAACCTGGAAACCTGCAAAGTCTTCCCAGAAATACTGCAGAGAATAATTCCTTGGTTTTGTACAAATTCCTTAGAAAACGCCAATATGGATTTTATCTTCTAAGCTGTTTTCTGAATAATGTTTTTGTTCTTCCCATATTGAAAAGTAATTTCTGACTGACTTTATCTGAGTCCATAAACATGCTTGTTGTACAGCAATTCAGCCAGCTTTTCTAAAAGAAAAATAGGTAAGATATAAGTTCATTGCTCAAAACCAGATTTCAACATTACTTCACATCCTCATAGATCAAATCTATTTTTACTACTTTGCAAATCTATTAGTTTTCTCAGCCTTAAACAAGGTGACAGCACTCCCAGTTCCGTCTGGCAGAACTCCTGCCTGTACTGCAGCAATCAGCATCCCTTCCCAAGACTTCCTTCAGTGTTTACTTTAAGCTGATCAGTTTTACATTTGTGATGAGCCCAAGCCTGCAGTGTTTCAGAAGGTTCAGCACAATCTACTTGCACAATTACAGCTATATGAAACAGATATTGCTTCCAGTATTTTAAGACAGACCAAATTACTTACAGAATGTTTTTCTTAGCAAAAAAACAAACCTACCCAAACCCTAGATTCTCTATTTAGTTGCTACTATATACTGATTATTCTCTGGATTGTCTCCTTTCCAACAGCTACCAACACTTCATATGTAAAAAAGAGTAATACCTACAAAGTCACTCCTCTTAAGCATATTCTATTTTTTATTTTTGAGCACTGTATGTAATTCTCAACATCTGTTTCTTTTATTATTTTCTACTCCTGGAGCCTGCTTCGGTAAGAAAAAACTTACCCTAGTTAAAAGCCCATGCATGAGTGATAAAGAATAGTCACAGCCCTGTGCTGAAAACCCAGGAGAAAATCATATTCAGTAGATAGGTGTGTAGGAAAAAAGCCTTCCAGCTTCTCTGAAAGTTTTTTACTCACGATTACAGATCTTGTACTGTAGCCTAGTCCAATTCCAAGATGCAGAACTTACTTAGGAAACTAGTTCTTTGAAAAATATAGCTCATGTTAGCCCTATAAGGGGACAAAAACAACATGTTCACAGTTTCATTCAGACACATCTGCGACTACACTACAGGCTTTATCAGGATAGATACATTGGAGAAACAGAACTTGCACTGTAGTAATTGCTAAGCCTTCCACTGAAGACACTCTTCATTGAAATTAAAGACAAATTAATCCAGACCTTCAATTCAAGATGAAGAAAACTTGATGAAAAAAAATAATCAAGATGCTTCTACTAGCATGAACAGTAAACAACTATAACCACACAGACACCTTCAAGTAAAGTGGTGCTAAAATTGTTTCCTTGTTAAAAATGCTACACTCTCCTTGGTACCACAGCTTCAAAAAAGAACAGTGTAGGTAACTGCCTCCACATACATGGATATGAATGCTAACTGCTCTGACACAGGAACGCTGGAATTTCTTCCAAAGCTGTGCTCTACCTCCCCACCCCCCATCTTTTGGGGTTCTTGTTAAATGATCACAGAACTCACTGATGTCACTGATTTCATCATACAGACTGTATTTACTGTATCTTGCTTAAAGTTTCAGAAATACTGCATTTCCCATATTTGATATCATCTGAGTTACAGAAAGCTTAGCTGAATCAAACCGCCTCTGCCTGCGAATGTCAGTCAGCACACTCATCTGAGCAGAGAAATGTTAAACAAGGTGGAAGAGAAGGAACTGAAATTAAGTTTCTCTGAATGAAAATAATTTTTTAACAAAAGCAATTGTTAATTTTATCTTTCACTCATTCTCTCTTGGCATGTATCCCTTAGAGAGATATAAATTGCACACAGAAACAGAAGTATTTGGGGGAGAAAAACAAATATGCAAAAGCAATGAGCAAGGACAGAAGCACAAAGGGAAGTGTGCTCACTGTATTAAGCAGGTTCATGCAAATGTAAGTCTTCTCTAATAGCAATAAACAGCCATATGATGCTCTATCAAGTGGCAGAAGCACAAAACAAATTCCTTTCACAACAGAACATAAGCCTACTTCATAATCCTCCATGCAGTACTCCATGGCCTCCCCTGTAGGGCTGTTCCACACATCAACTCTCATTTTCAACCAATACATACAACTAAACATAACACCCCTTAACAAAATAAATCACTAAGCACAAAGAGGAGCATACCATGAGACAAGACTTCAAAAATCAACACAGGTACACTAGACTCTGTACAGGAGACCCTCCTTAATCAATTTCAATGAAAAAAATCACTACAGTACAGAGCCTGACAGCTCACAGAAACACAGTGAACCACTTGAAAAAAGACCTGACTTCAAAGCACAGCAGCATCCACGCATGTATAAGGGATGCACTGGTGTCAGTTACACTGACATCACTGAATGTTGGTTGTTACTCCAGTAAACGAAAAAAAAATTCCAACCGTTTTTATAAGGAAATTTCTGCATTAACTACACTGTACAATCTACGATGCAAATTAAGATCTACAATTTTTAACACCTGCCTATCAGCTGCAGTCCAACACAATAAGTAGTGTTCACAAAATGGAAGAGTTCCACGTTCCAACGTAAACAACTGTCTGAAAGGCTGTTCCAGTATTACCCTGTCTCCCGAACGCGTTCTTTTCTGCTACAAATAGGTCGATCACCGAGCACGCAGGCGGATCCTTCGTGGAGGAGGTGGCCCGGCGAAGCCACGCCAGCGCTCCGCACCCGGACCGGGGCTCCCCGCTCAGCCGGAGGCCGCGGGCCCAGCTTCATTTCGCCGTGGGCCCGGGCCGAACTCGGGCGCACATCACCGCTCTCGCCTCGCGTTTTCAGGGCCCCGACAGCGCCGGGAAGAAGAGGGGAGCGACCGCAAGCGCGGCTCCACCTCCGGGAAGCGAGGAGTGGAGAGAGGAGCGGCGGCGGCACCGAGGCCGGCACAGCGCTCGCCCGGCCTCCTTCCTCGCGGTCAGCGAGGAGCGGGGCCGCTCAGCAAAAGCCCTCCGCGACCCCACCGCCCGGCAGCGTGTAGGACGCGGGCGCCCCGCCCCCTCACGGCCGGGCTGGGCCGGGCCTAGCGGCCGGGCCTACTCCTTCCCCAGCGCGCAGCGGCCGCCAGGAGTCTCAGGCGACCGCCGCGCCAGCTCCAGCCCCCCACACTCACCAGGTGGCTGCTGGTACTCGCCATGGGCCCCGCCCGGCCGGCCGGCGCGGCCCGCGCTCCAGTCGCCCTTTAAGAGCCCAGCGCACGGCCGCCCAGCCCGAGCCAATGGGGCTCTCGCATCCTCCGTCCGTGATGTCACCCACAACATTGCCCCCCCCACGCTGTGGGCGGGACTTCCGTCCAACTTGTAAATTCACTGGTCTCACTACCCGCCACTCACGTGCAAGCCCACACGGAGCGCCTCCCATCAGCCTCAGCGCACCGTCGGGGTGAGCCGCTGTGGGGATGCTGCCGGCTTCACTTCCGGTCGGGGTGAGGGCGGTAGGGCGCGCGGGCCCTGTAGCTTCCGCCTGTGCTCACATCCGGGTTTTCTCCCCGGTGCTTGGACGCCGTGGGAGCGGCGGTGGTGACGTGGGTAGGTAGCTGTGCTTGTGGGGCCGAGCAGTTCGTGCACCTGCTGTCCCAGTGGCAGTTGGTGCTTCAGCAGTCAGATCCTCGTGCCGGACGCGGACCCGAGCGCGTCGACCGTGCATTTTCCCCGTAGGCACTGTTAAGAATCTGGCTTCTCAAGAGAATATAAAAAATAAAAAGAAAGAAGACCAGCGTCTGCTGCTCCCTGGGTTTGAATATGCTGAATCTGACGCGCAGTTTTGTCAGAAAGCTTTCATTTGCAGCGCCGAACTAAATAGTTTTTATCCCATGTCATAAATGTACTCAATAAGTACTGATCAACATCTTTAACTATTGTATGGTATAACTAACGAGAATCTGCTGTTTTAGGTAAGGTAATAGAAAGCATATCCCCAGGTTTGCTTCCCAACCTGCGTTCTCCAGTGCTCAGAAGTGTCTTTCAAAGCTTGCAGGAGTGGGCTAGATCCAGCCCGAAGCATTAGCACACATAGCAAATGCTGGGAGTATACAGCGTTGTTGTTCCAGTGTGGTTACAAGGTGGTATGACACCTTGTAACAACAATTTTAATTCATCAGAAGGTTATTGAATTTTCAGGAAATGCTCCAAAAGGTGACGCAAGGGAGGGCCACATTGTTTAGTGAACCACATCTTCAATGTGTGTATATATGTGTGTGTATATATATATATATAATTAGCTTCAAATAAGGCTGGGGTGGCTGAGCAAGGCAGCAATCCTGCAGTGTCCTAGTGGTAAACTACTTCAGAGAGTATTTTGCAATATTAATGCATCTCAGAAGCCTGGCACACCTCTCCTACAAAAAAAGGCTGACGGAGCTGGGGGTGTTTGGCCTGGAGAAGGCCCTGGGGAGATCTCACTGTGGCCTCCCAGTACCTAAAGGGAACTTATAACGAGGAGGGAGAATGACTTCTTAGAGGGGCAGACAGTGATAGGACAAGGAGAATTGGTTTAAACTGAAAGAGGACAGATTTAGATTAGATATTAGGAGGAGGACATTTTTTCTCAGAGTGCTTAGGCACTGGCACAGCTGCCCAGGGAAACTGTGGGTGCCCCATCCCTGGAGGTGCTCAAGGCCGTTGGGGGAGGACCATGGGTTGCCTGAGTGGGTGGATGGCTACCAGCCCACAGCAGGGTCTGGAACTGGGGGATCTGTAAGATCTCTTCCACCCCAAGATGTTCTGTGATTCAGTATTTCTATAATTCTTTTGTTTTCATGATTCCATTGTATTTACTAAATAAATAAATAAATACAATTCAGCATAGCCTTTCTTGATATGAAGATGTTATGCTTTTGCCTAATTAAGTTACAAATATCTTCCTGCTGTGGAAGGCTATATGACCTCAACAGCATCACTCAGGAAACATCTTTGTAATGTGAATCATTATACAAGTACAAGAATCATATACAAGTACTGATACGTTCCTCAGCAGTGCTGGCTGCTCTCCTTCACCTGCCACAACCTCTGAATTGAGATGGATCTTAGGAAAGGCCTACTCCAGTTTTAGCAACCTAATCTTGTGAAAGATGTTCCTGCCCACAGCAGAGGAGGTTGGAAATAAATAATCTTTAAAAATCCCTTTCAACCAAACTATTCTATGATTCTAAATTTAGGAGTCATTTAGTAGATTAGGGTAAACCAGGAAAAAGAAAAAAAAATTTAGAAATGTTTGTAAGATCTTGGACAGTTTGGAAGTCTGTGAGAACAGGACTCTTCCAGCAGAGGGCAATGGCACTTTGGAATGGGTCCTGCTAAAAAAGCATTGGTACAAAATAAAGGGAGCAGCAAGAGACAGCGCTGCCCCAAGACGGAGTGGAGCAAGCCAGCTAACCCCAGCACAGGCAGCCCCTCTCATAACGCCTGCAGTTTTATGTTACAACTTGATCCCTAGTTTGTAGGCTGTTAAAAACAAAAAAGCAGTCTTTCCTTCGCACCTTATTCTAGGATAACATGACCTCCTCTTTTCCAGTTACCATCACCAGTACATAAATTCATGCACCATCAAATGTTACAGTTCTCACTTTAAAACTAGTCATTCGGATGCCCATTCTTGATTAATGCTGCTCTCTTCAGAATTGCAGTAGTGCCTCTACCAGGATCAGATCTGTAGATTAGATTAAATTACTACTAAGATGACTATTTTTAATTCTTGGTGACTTTATTAGCTAGAAGAATGTATGCATGAGTGAAAATGTGGTTGGCTCTGTGAAAGACCATACATTCTGCCAGAAAGTGCTTGGAGACTCAAGGGGCTATGGTGATCTGGAAAGGTCTGTGATGATAAAGACTTCTGTTGCACAAGATTTATGACTCACAGGACAGCAATACAGGGAAGATGAAATGATAGATTTGTGGATCTAGGCTCAACGGCGTTCTGGGCAAACTTTAAGATTGTGCTATGCTAAGTGTAACCAACATTCTCTGTTCCTTCTTTACACATTGATCAGATTTAACAAAAGTAGACTAAAAAGAGCAAACTGTTTCTCTTGACTCTGGAATTGCTCTCCTCCCATCTGCTTACTTAACCAGGAAAGATCTGTGGCTTTATTTGGCCACTGACTTGTGGCAGCTGTAGGAAAAAAAGATCGCTTCCACAGCTCCTTTGCAAGTCACTGATCTTATGCTGTAAAGCTTCAACTTTTTTTCACGTTTAAGCCTATCAGACACCAGTATTTGACAGTTTCTTTGTCCTTTGACATATCAGAAACCATACTGTGAAGAAAATTCTTCCTGGCAGGTCACATATTAGTGTTTGTGACTCATTTGCTGCTCTTTTAGATACCTCTACTGTTAAGAAATGTACAATCTGATCTCTCATCTCTCTTTTCTGAAATGAGCATGCAGATAACTCTAAATGAAAATGTCTGATGGAGATAGTTTCTGAAAGTCATCACTGAAAACAAAAATGAACCAGAGGTGACACTGTGGACCAGAGATATGCTGGGTGCACAACCAGCAGACCTATACTCATGGCTGCACACTAGGCACCATGGAATAGCTCAGCATGCAAGCCCCCCTTGGCTTTACTAGCTGTAAAACATATTTACTCAGGATCCTTCTTATCACTTTTTTTCTTTTGGTGGTAACAGCAGCAGCACTGGCTCAGTGGTTTGGTCTGTAAAATAAGGACAGCATTCAGTTCTTTCCTATTTGTATGATTTTCAAGTCAACTTTTACTAATTATTTGTATAGTCAGTATTTTCATATCTGTAGGGTTGTTTTTATTTTTGAACTTAAAGCTATTTCCGAAGCTCTTAAACACTAACTTCTGGAAAACAGTTTTTGAATTAATTTATTTACTTCCAAATAATCACACTGTTAGATCTTTTACTTTATTCATCTTAGCACGTAACAAAGAAAAACCCACAAAGTAAAACATATCCTTTAATCACAGAATATTTTTAGTTCCTTAGTGACATACAAGCATTATCTAAATACCTTTCAACATTGTTTCCTCTGCCAACACTCAACAAAAAGATCAGAAATGGGAAAGACTGGTGCCTTTATTCTGGTGCGGATGATAGATTTAGCACGCACTCAGTAGTCCCAGGAAATGAAAGGCCCATGTTATGTCTCCTTACTAAATGAAAGTTCTCTGTCTTCCACTGGTAGGATGCATATCACACGTTTGTGGAAAAACTGGACTTAGAGCAGTTCAGAGATCCTGGGAGAAGCTGTGAAAAAACACAGCTTGAACATAATACAAGTCTCAACCTGAACAAAAAATAACAAAGTAAAAAAGGTGAAAAGACAAAACTGGGTTTTTATATACTTTTTTCTAGAAATAAAATGTAGATATTCATTTATTAACTAAAAATGAGACTTTGCTTGTTCCAAAGATATTTTTTTTCCTTTTTTTTTTTTCTAACTACAATTAACATTTTCTGTGATATTTCTCCTCTCTACACTTCTCCTTATGTTGCTGTTGTGGTTTATTTTTTTGTTGTTGTTGTTTTGTTTTAAGTAGCTGCATCAAAACAGAAGCTACCAAAATTGTTAATTGTTTCATCTGATGATGCAATATCATTTCAGCCCTTTAACCATGAGCCTGTCATCATCTCCATGCTCAGTTCTTGTAGTCTTCCTGTCCTTGCCAGATAGACAAAGGCAGCACCTTCCTTGGCTTTTCATTTTTGTCATTTCTCACTATATTTGATCTCTCTATTTGCTTTTGCTTCTCTATCTTCTTCAGTTTTATGTTCTCCCTTCCATAGCCTGACCTACTGCTCCTTATGTTTGTATCCGACTATAATCATTTTCGTGACACTTTTGCTAGTATTACCAGTTTAGATTGCCTTTTTAAAGCAAAAAAGACTTCACAAAACTGGTTCAATTTCTGTGCAGACACATTCATACGCAAGGGCTGTCCAGATAAGAGAGATTTTACATACAACTGATTTGACAATTTTAGGAAGCATTCTTTTCATTCAGAAGATTTGAAATTTGGGAACACTTCATCAAGCCAGACCAAAATCTTACTTTAAAAAGGTATCTAATTACGTGATGGTAATTGTCTGTGCAGTCACCATTTGTGAAGACAGTACTGAGAGATGAGAGGGCAACACCAAGATCTTTGTGGGCAGCATCCCTCAGGGAAGGTCATTCTGATCATTCTGACATTTGACCAGACCATTGCCATCAGAGAGCTTCAGCAGTTCAGCAGGAATCAAACCTTCAGTGGCATCACTATCACACAAGGTGCAATAGTCACTACTGCTGAATGACACACTTGCCATCTCCAAAGATTCCTGAAGCATAAGGCAGTCATTCTTTCCAGACTGTAAGTGAGGGGCATAACTCATCCCCATGCTGGAGCTCTCAAGGTTGGCTTTTATTTTTTCAGAGATTTTCAGGCCAGTATTATCATTGGCATGGCTTTGGTTTACCAATACTGCTGTCCTGACTTCTGTCTCTTCGCCTCTTACACACCTGCTGGGGACATACTGCTGGCTTGGAGCAGAAGCAAAGGCAAATATTTCTTCTGCAGCAACCAAATTTGTGCTTTCCATAGGTTTCAAGGAAATCTGGGAAATCAGCTCTTGGATGTTCAGCTCAGAAACTTCATCTGCAGTCACTTTGTTTGAGTTGCTTGCCTCTTCTCTTCTGAGTTGGCTACAAGTCTCATTAGGTCCAACCCAGTCCTAGTGAAAGGATCAGTAAGTTTAGGACAATTTGCTCAGAGGTGGAATTTTCGAACTAACTGTTCTGTCTGTATGGTTTTGGCACAAGAATCCAGAGGTTTAGTGGAAATCTAATAGACCAAAATATAAGTTAAAAGGTAGTGATAGCATTTAATTTTCCCAAGGTAGGATTTCATAATAAATTTTCAAGATCCTACCTGGCACTGCTCAGAAGATAGAATAATTAATCCTAGAAAAAAATAAATCAAACCTCCCCTTAATTGAAGAATGTAAGAAATAAATGAAACATCTTACCTTAAAATTCCCATTGTGCAAATTATAGAGTGGCTGAAAGAAAGCAGCTGGTGTAGGAATGTTAAGGCAAGAGAGGACTTCTGCCCTACGGTGAGGAAACAACACTTTAAAATCAAATTGTTCTGCGTTGTCTTGACAGTATCGCACACTGATGAGTTGAAAACCCAACACTTCTGCTAGAAAGACTACAGTAGAAGCTCATTTTATGTGATTCCTGACATCTTGTGGGTATGCAATTGTTTTGCCTCTTGCATGTATATTTTTCTAGCCCAGTCTTTTCAGAGGTATCTGAGGAATGCTATATGTTGCAAAATCAGTATTAGTTTGTTACTGAATATATGCACTGAGGTGTTTATGTATTTGTTTAGCATTGTTTGATCTAAGCTACCTCTTCAAGCAGTATTTTAGTGAGCTAGCTTCAGTACATTTAGATAAAGTTCTGTCATATATCATCATCCATTTATTCGAGTTTATCTTGTATAAATATTTTATTGTACACACCAAGTATTCTGTTTCTCTGAGAACAACATGCATATGAGCATAATAAATGTATGTTAAGGCAGAAAGGAAGAGGTAGGAGACTGGCCTTAGTGTTACTAGCACAAAAGAAGGAAGAGAATGGTTGAGCCAGGGTTTTATGGACATTACTTTCTTTACTTTGCATATATTGATATTTTACATATTGAATACTGGTATGTATGTCAGAAATAGCTTAACCCTTATACCACTTTAACCATCCATCCCTTAGGGACTGCTACACACTTGTGCTTCTAGTTTACCTATGTGAAACAACTCAAAATATCAGTGGGTTTAAATCTGTTTAAGAGACACTCAACCTCAGCTAGAAGTCAAGGTTATATGCCAGGAAGGTGTTTTGGTCTCCTTAACGATTAAGTAGGGGGTCATTAATTATCATTAGCTAAGGATCACATCTTGTCCTGAGATTGTTAAGAGGTCTTTTGAGCATGTTAGAATTTGATTGTGCAGAAAAAGTAGAAAGCAAAATAGATATAAGCACACTTAATTTACTCTTCAGGCGTTGAAGATCAAGGAGAACTTGATGAAGTATCTAATGAAGTATCATAACGTACCTTGAAAAAAGCTTACAGTTCCAAAACAAATAGAGTAGAGCGGCAAAACTCAGAGGAATGAACAAGAACTGCAGTGTTCCAGTATTAAAGATATTTGCAGACAGTTCTGGTGTACCTACAAAAAGAATCAACACAAAAAAAAAAAAGATAAAAATTCTGGAATTTCTGATAGATCCCCAAATGACCAATCAACGCAAAAAAAAAAGGCAAAAAAAACCCAAAACAACCAGAAGCACCACACAAACAATAACAAACCAGCAACAACAGCAGCCCATGGATTAAAGCAAAAACAACACTCTTTGTACCTTCTCTTTGAAATACTGTTGTCTGGCTCCAGTCACTCCACTGACTGTGGTATGAATCCTCAATTTCAGAAACTTTGCAGCGAACTCGTGCAATGTAAGAGATGCCACTGCGGAATTCAGTGCCTTCAATTTCTATTCGTGGTAGAGAACTGGGTGGTGTCTTGTTCAGTGCAGTCTGCAAATTATTACAAAAATTTCTATTAACAAGGCAAAGGGAGAATATTTTAGTAACTTCTTTTCCTCCCCAAACCCTCCATTCTTGGATGCAAGAAGAAGGCCTCCATAATGGCATCAGAATGCAGGATTAGGAAGATCTATTGATCTTCACTGTTGATGTTTTACATAAAACCCTTCTATCTTCATGTGGCAAACCAGAAAGGCTATCTTAAAGCAAACAGCTGCCAGAAGACCCTGAGCTGAGTGGCAAGGTCATTGTACCATGAGGAGCAATGTTCTATCAGTGTGTTGCTCATCCAGTTACCTCCCATGACTTGCTGCGCTCCTTGTACTGCAACTGGTATTGGAGAATTTCATCAAGGTACGAAGGCACAGTCCACCATATCTGACACTTGCTGGCAGTAATGTTGCTCTGGATGTTCAAAGGTGGATCAAGTTTTACTGCAAATAGAGAGGTTTTCCATGACATTTGGGTCTGGAGCACCATAGAAGGAGACGCATGTTCCTAGGCTGACTGAAGTCGTGGAAGACCAAGCTGCTTCTAGTGATACTAAGTGCAGCAGAATTAGCTTTCAGAGTAGGTCAGAACAGATAGGGAACTGACATAAAATGATGATAATTCAGCCCCTGGGGATACTTCTGCAAGCAAAGAGACACTCAAGATGTCACGCTCTTCGTAGCACTGGTACAGGCAGGCTCTGAGATTTCAAGTACTAGAGCATGTCTGAAGTACCATACCATGGGTTAGGTCCACAACTTCAATTCCTTGTGACTTCATTTATTTGGGGCAAAACACCAAACAACCACCATAGAAACAATCCAATAATGCATTTTTCATACCACAAGAAACCAGGATGCAGACCAGAAATCCAACCAAAATGTTTTCAAGAGCAAACACTTTCTGAAGTCCAGGAAAAGTCAAAATGGAGAGACACCAGGACTGCTACCCTGTTGTTAAAGCCCAGATAGTGTACTCTGCATGGATATACAATCTGGCTTGTTTCCATTTTGACACCCTTTTTTTCAGGAAGTAGATCAGATCCATCCCGAAGACTCTAAGCAGAGCCTTGGCCCGCAGCTGCCCTGGTTTGTACTTACTGTGCTGGCGGGGACTGTACTCTGAAAAGATAACGTATGTGTGATTGCTTCCATAGAAGTTGCCTTGGAGAGAGACTCTATATCCATCTATTTCCAAGATCTGTCTTGCAAAATGCATTGTGCAGTGGTACCGGTCCTGCATGCTGTCTCTGGCAGTCAGCTGGCAGCTGGCATTCTGGCCTTTTGACCAGAGGCTAAAAAAGTGAAAAGGCTGAAGATTTCTTTTAAGTCATACAATTAAGTGCTTTACAGTTTTAAAATGCAGAATCGTTAAGAGTTGTGCTATTTTTGACTTAATGTTAGACATCGAATGTCAGAGTGGCTTACTCTCATGTAACAGATTATGAATTACTGGTAGTCAAGACAAATTTATTACATAATCTAAACAAATTAATCTCAAATTAGCATATCACAATGCTGATTATCCTATCACCTCAGAAATTATTCACCAGATTTCATTGCTTAGATGTAAAGTTATTCACATAATAAACCTGATTCTGAAGTTTGTAATTCACTAGACTTTCAACAACAACAAAAAATAATGTATTTAACTAATTTAGATCAGACAACAGTATATTGGTTCAACCTGGAAGTTCCCCAAAGACTGAGAGCCAAGGCTACAAAGGAAGGGCCTTCTGCACTGAAAGACCCTTGCTAACAGATAATACTGGACCAAAGGACCACCCTGAGTCTGCAGGAGACCACACAGTTACATATAGAAGAGCTCTGCTGCACCTCCTGCATCCATGAGCCCATGAAAGACTGAGAGGATAGCAGCTGAGTGACTGAACTGGCAGTGTCCAAAGCAAAGCCCCCAGCCACAATCTATTTCTACCTCCCTGCACTGTCTTTCCCATGCTAGGGTCAGGAGAGCCACAGACAGCTCTCAGCATGCAGTTCTTACTTCGTGAAATACAGGTGGAAAGGTCCATCACCCATGGGATCCTCTGGTGCCCACGTGCAGCTCACAGTAGTCACGTAGTTATTCAGGCAGCTCAGGTTGCCAGGGAAATCTGCAGAAGATGCCAACAGGAGCTGTATTCATGTTATCACATAATGACATCTAAGATGTACTACTTGCTAGCTCTCCCTTTAGTGATACCTTCCTCACAATACATTTCCTCTCTTGTACTGGGGACTCCATACTTCCACTTACTGGATACTCATTTCCCTGTATGAGACAAGTGTAAGAACTTAGGGCAGGGATCGTGTGCAGTGGCTGTGCTTTCTGCTGCTCAGCTTGTCTGGTATGTATGTGGCTTCCCAGGTCTGGCACCAGCAGCCAGCTGTACCGCTGCTCAGGAACCAGGAAAGTGCAATCATGAGATCTTATGTTCCATTCCTTAGGGTTTGTGTATAAAAATGAGAGCATGTATAAACACCTCCCACAGCAGACCTATTCCGAATCTCCCCTTACCTCTCCCTCGTCCTTCACCAAGGAGCAGCACAGCAGTAATGCACAGGTGAAGGCCCGTCTGCTGCACATTTCGCCCCATTCCAGACAGTATCTAAATCAGAACAATTGTTAGAAGCATCTTTTTTTTTCCTCCAGTAGTTGTACCAGTAGCTTCAGCTACATGCTGCTGCCAGGCCCAATACAAGCTGGCAAACATGTTCATGTTTCCTTGTGTGCTGTTTCTGATGAAAACTGAAAATAGATGCTTACTGAAATATGAACTGATAAAATCATAGTATCATTAAGGCTGGAAAAGGCCTCTAAGATCATCTAGTCCATCCATCCACCTGCCACCAATACTGCCCACTAAAGCACTGCATCTGCCCTTTCCTTAAACACCTGTAGTGTTGATAGCTCCACTTCGCTGGGCAGCCTGTGCCAGCTCTTGACTGCTCTTTCTGAACAGAGAAAGCGTTGAAGCTCTTCTCCAAGAACCTCCTCAGTCTCCAGATACTGCAGCTCACAGATCTCCTGGAGCAGACATAATTTCTGCATCTTCAGGACTTTAATGTTTTTTGTCCTCTCATGATCAGTAGTTACCTGCTGAAAGCATCTACACCATAACCACTATCTGCCTTTAATGACAGATCTTCCTTCACTTGAGAGTCATCGATTTTCTGCCATTTTTCTGAGGGCAGTTTCTGAGGGAGCTGTCCTTCAAGTCAATTGACACTTGCCTTGAGCCAGCGTGAAATGGTTTGAGGCCAGTACAAAAGCTGGGATAGAAAAGGGTGATCTAGCATAAAGATTTTTTTTTTAATAAATTATTCAATTTCATATCTGAAAGAAACCAAGACCTGTCACAGTGTTCTCTCTCACACATTCAAACACATACATGCACAAGAAGTCACCATTCCAGGCAGATAACCAAGCTGCCCACCTACAGCAAGAGAATCTTGTTATCAGCATTTCCTTTCTGCGAAACAAATCTCTGACAGAATAGTCAACATGTTCCTGGTCAAACATTCATTTGGGATGTAGAAAACTTAGGACCTGGTCATTACCACAATGTACTGAAGGGGACTGTATGGGTATTTGAGATTTCTCTTCTGCAATATTGAACAGTCTCTCCACAAGTCTGTGAGGGACCCTGTCTTTCTTTTTAAGATTGCTTCCAACTTGCAGTTTTTGCCACTATCTTCATGCTGCAAGAAGGGTCAGCACCTCTGCAAGTAGTGTGCAGCTCTAAGGAGCTCATGACTCAGCCTGGAACCCAGAAAACATGGAGTGAGTGCATAAACCAAGAACACTTGATTTTAGCCAAGAGCAGTTATTTGAATAATTCAAAAATAACAGGAGAATGTGGTTTGCATGGCTTCCACAGTTCAGATACAGAGCTGTGTTCCAGGCCTGAGGAAGCTGTGAGGAACGTCCTGTCTTGAAAGTGTCTTGAAAGAGCATGGCTGGCTTATCACAGGGCTGGGGGGGAATGCCACCTCTATGAACTTTCAGAAGCAGCTGGAGGAAAGAGAGATACACAACAGGATAGAGGAAACTCTGAGTACAGCACTGGCAAAAAGTCACATGGGTTTAAGCAGGCTATGGAACAAGTGTGGTTTCCAACCATCAAGGTGTCTGAAGCGGTCTTGAACAGGACTGAGAAAAAGTCTACACTTAGCAAAGACTGGGATGTTTCAATAAGCAGGATTGTTTTATTGAAGGTATGATATGATCTGATAATAGAAGTAGGAGCTGGACCCAGATTTCACACAACTAAGCAGCAGCACTCCTACAGCAAACTCATTCTTGCTTACAGCATACCTTTGCTGAATTAAATAGAGAAATAATAAGAATGTTTCAGAAACTGATCAAAGGAGAAGGAATATTTTTTGCTTCCAATTCACTACGTCTTCATTTATGGGTTTTTGGTAGACATCCTGTTTTGCTACAAACCTTCTTCAAAGTGGGGGTTGCATAGAGGAAGTGTCACCGCTAGCTGAGTTTAGCTGAGGGAGGTGGGAGGGATGACATCTCTCCAGCTTATCATTCTGATCAGAGTTGCATATGATCCCTGTGATAAGTACAGTAAGACTGACTAAATATGAAATAGATATGCGTAAGTACATGTATAATTATACATATTCTTATAAATACTTACCCAGGTACATAAAGAAATTCAAGATAACTAAGCCAGATAGTTACCTATTTCCAGGTGAATGTGGCTAACTCATTAACACTCCTTTCCCCTCCCTCTCAGCCTCTCAAAAAACTCCTCTGTTCAGTTCTTCAACACATGAAATATACCAGACATCTACTGTCTCCTTCTCTCACCTGAAAATAAATACAGTATTGTTTAAATGCTGTACACTAACACAATTATGTGAGCCAACACAAACCTTGGATGCATATCAATTAAAAGAAGTGCTATTGCAACTACTTATAGTATTTGTAATGCTATTATTAGTTCTTCTCCTGGGATCCATACTTCGAATAAGATGTTACTGGAAAGATAAAAGTAGTTCTGAGAAGAGCTATAAGAATGATTTAATATTTGATAGCTTTCATCTGAGATAAATAACTGAAAAATCAAGTCATCTCTTAGACTTAACCAGAGGAAAGGCTAAGAAGCAATTTTACACAAGCTAGAATTATCTGTACAGGAAGAGTATTTCAGATAGGAGAAAAGTCTCTTCTTAAAATCTACTAGAGAAAGACGGAGAGAATCCAGTAATTATGAGCTGAAGATAGCTATGGTCAGAAATGAAAGACAGAATTTAAACAGAGGAGAACTACACTTCTTACCAAAACCTCTTACCTAAGCATATGTTCCAACACTTGTAGTCTATAAGACTTGGTTGGATATCTAGAAAATAAAATAAACTCCTTAGCTCATGAGATTGCAGGAAGTAATTACAATAAGCTTTCCTCTTAACACCTGCAATCCTCTACCTTGCAAAGGTAAACCTGCTGTCCCTCCAATCAGCAGGTTCACAAACAGGTCATATCACTTTCTCAGTAGCTGCCAAGCACTTCCCTCTTGTGTAGGAAGGAAATATTGGTATTTTCTTGCAAGAAACAGCTGTACGTTTTTCTAGAATCCTAGATATATTTCCATGCCTTTTCTCATTTTTCAAATCCACTGTGCTTCCCACTTGCTTCAAATTACTCAACTGTGGAAAATGAATTGCCACATTACCCAAAGGCTGATGACAGCCCTGCCTGCTCACAGATAAACTGTTTTGCCAAGTTCCAGAAGAAAATATCTGCTTCAATAGTGTCATCTTCTTCTGTTGGTCAGTATGAAGATTTTTATAGGCCATATGGCAAAGTGGAATCACGTGGCTAATTCAAACCTCAGCTCTCCTTGGCAGTAGACAGCCACGGAGTGGGGCAAAAATGAGATAAGCGCAAAAGCCAGTGACCATCATCTCAGAATGGTGACAGTTCTTTCCACAGCAGCAGGAGAGCATGAAGCTAATAATCAGGCCAGGAAGCAAGCAGAAGCTAACGAGGTGCCAACACTGATGGCCTCAGGTTCCCAGTGATCTCAGCTAGCTGCTATAGTATTTCCATCCTTTCCCTATGTTTTCTGGGTGGAGTTCTCCTGCCTACTGTCTGCTCAAGAAAATGAGGCTCTGAAGCTGTGCCTTTTCCATACCTTCCCGTAGATCTACTTCCCAAAAACCATTTCAGCCAGAATTTTTATAAAACACAGATTTCCCAAATGTTCATCAACAGAAGAACTGTTGCTCAGCTATTATTGCTAGATCTGCTCACACCGACAGAAATCCATATTCAAAGTTTTGGCTCACTCTCACATTTGAGGTCCAGTGCAACACAAAATAAAAAGATATCTTTGCTTGTCAGAATTTATAGGGTAAAATAAAAGTACTGATATATAGGGGAATTAATAAAAGATGGTGACAACGGAGTGTCAGGTTATGGGCAGCCTAGATATTCCCTGGTTTGAAGTAACTCAGCAAAGCAGAGCTGTCAAGAAAGACTCAAGCAATGAGGCTGAGGTAGCTCAATAGAGAATTATAGGCAACAGCATATAAGCAGTAGTGTGGCAGAAATTAATGTAGAGATTATTTGATGATCTAGTTGGAGCTGGAAGCAAATATTGTGGAGTTGACTTCTTGATATAAAAGTGTCAGACTACAAGAGGAAAAGGGGATGCTATCAGGGACTGTGAAGATGTGGACAAGAAGGTTATATTTGACATGATGGAAACAGGGAAAAAAGTAATAGGGTAAAAGTGACAGACACAAAAGTCCTGTAAGAAACCGTTTCAGAAAAAATAACCATATATTATCTACCTGCTCAATACCTAGATCTCTGAACACATCCAACAGAAACATGTCAGGCACACACAGCACACTCACATGATCAGCCTGTAAGTGTGTGAACTGATAGAGAACAAGAAAGTAAGAGGATTTCCCTGTCCAACCTCAAATAGCCTGTCTCTTGCTGCCTTGATCTTTGGAGAATCATCTTTCTATAATTGGGTCCTCATGAACAGTATGAACTGGTAGCTTTGACGGACTTGCACCCCATCAGCTAAGGAAAGTTCCTACATAGGAGGGCTGCTGTAATAAAGTGATATTAATATACAAGTGTGTGTGTATATATATATACACATATATGCATACAACACCTCAATATTTGCATATCTGTATACATACAAATATCTATGCATTCATGAAAAGATTATATTTTTGCCTGCATAGTCCCAAACAGTGAGGGGAGAGTTATTCTGGATGAATTCTTTTACATTCAACCTTTTCACAGTGTCTAAACTTTTTTTTTTTTCCCCATCAAGATGATGCCTCTTTTCAGCACAATCTAAATCTGAATCAATGTGATAGTGTGGTTTTGTTCTCAGCAGTCAAAGCAGAACAAAAGTGCAAAGACCCTTCTAGGCTCATAGTATGAGAAACAGTATACAATTACATATTTACACAAATAAGTTATTTTTTATATTTTATATTAGTAGATGTATCCTATCATTATCTGTTGGCATGCGTAACACAGAAGTATGTTAAACCATCTTACCAGCTCAAAGGAAACTTCACTTTTCACTCTGCTGTCCCTCAATAGCGCAGGGTGTGTGCTTTGATGATCAGGCAGTAGCAGCCGTGGTATAATGAAGTGGAGCTTACTGTGCCCGATTCTAAAGATATTCTCAAGAACCAATGAAAAACTGCTCAGATTATCAGATTGAGTTGAAGTAGCTGCATCTGCAATTACTCATTAGTGATGGATAATCTGAGGAATTTCTGTTAAGATGTTAACATTTAAAAGGCCAAATGATTTCTTGAATATGAAAGTACCTTCTTAGAACATTTCTATAAAGAGTACCAGCAAGAGAACTCTCTGTAGGTGACCTAAATCCAGTTCCTTGCCCTGTCTGAATGTGAGATGAGACTGCATCCATTGGCCTCAGTGCAGCTGTGCTACCAGTACTGCCCAGCATCTGCAGGGTGAATAACCCAAAAGGATAGTATTCAGAGAAAATAGCAAGGAAGATGGTATATTTTGATAGGCTTATCTGGATGGTAAACAGACAACAAATAAATAAAGAGAGGTTCACCTTTTGCAGACGGTTGAGGCTTGCCAATAACTCCATAGGGGAGGGATCTCCAACAAGAGATCCTTCCCCAGTGGTGGTCAGCCCTTAAATGGGGTCTGGGAGAGGTGGAGCCAGACTCCACCCCTTCTGGTCACACAGGTGCATTGCCTTCACCTGTGCTCCTGTGGCTGACTCAGGGCTCACCTCAGGTGATCAATCAATGGTTCAGGCCATGATTCAACAGTTCCCATACAGCATCACAGGCAGCCAAACTCCCACAGCACTCCTGAGCTGCCCTGTCCTCTGCTTCTTCCCCGGTTCTATCCTGCACTGAGCTCAAAGGGGCAATACTGGAAACAGCAGAGACAAATGAGCATTGCAGTACTTCCCTGCCCATAACCCTGAACACACAGAGAACAGACATTACTAATACTCAGCTGAAACTTTACAGTGTTACAGTCAAGATCTACCAAGCCAGTCATGTACGAGGGTCTGGTGCCAAAGAAGGGGAAGAGGGATGGGTTGAGTAGCAGTCTCTCATTGTGAGCTTTATGGACTAAGAGACAGGGACACATTATAACCCTGCATCTTCCAGCCTGCTGGTTTAGGACAGGGTAAGGATGATGCAGCCATCTGTGACCCACAACTTTGACTGTTTGCCTTCAGAGCATGCAGAGAAGTCAGTGGAAGAGTTCAGCATGTACTGGAATAGTCAATCAGTGCAATAATCTGGTACCATATCTGTATCCCAGCCATTCCATGGCTCAAGACTGCTTTCAGACTCATCCATCTCCAGAGCAGAAGGGCTCTGTTCAGATCCCTCAGACTAAGTGTGCAAACCAGCAATATCTTAAGTGCACTTTCATGTCCCCGATCATTGTGAGTACCTCTGAGGGTGGAATTAAACCTTTCACAGACTGTTTGAGAACAGAGGAATCCTCCCAAAAAATCAGCAAAACATGGGCTTGCAACACAACCAGTTTGGCCCAAGCATACCTTGGGAAATACGCCTTCTTCAAATTAAACATTGTTAAGTCAGGGACATTTGTAAAGTTTACTGCTAAAAGCCACACACAAGCAAGCAAGCAAACAAACCACACCAACCCAACAACAACTCAAAAATCTCCACATCCACAGTGCTGCGTCAACAACTCTTTGGCCAACAGCTAAATTCTTACAGCTTTCTTCAACAGGGACCGTTTCTCTTATCTTCACACCCTTGTGCTAAGTGCCATGCAAGCTCCTCGCTGCCTCCTTTAGTGGCCGGAGGCAGCTTGGGTCCAACGGGGCAGCAAAACACCACCAGGCACCGAAGATGTGGCTACAGATTGTGTAGCAACGATCGAAACATCTCCTTCAGCAGTTTCAGGGCCAGTGATGCTACCAGAAGCATTGAACTCATAGAGCTGAGGTGTGAAAGGGCCCAGAAAGACAGGCAAGATCCCCCTCCTCCCCCCAGCAGCCTTGGCCAGTTACTGTGAGATCGTTTCAGAAATGCGAACAGCAAACAGCTGTATGATGCAGTAGTAACAGACTGCTACATATAGACCATCAGCGATGCTTCTGCCCACTACACATTTGCACAGACGGCACAAGCAGAGCCTGCAGGACACTGCGAGGCAGACTCAGCATCGAGGAAGCGGAGCTCACTCGCTCCTCTGCTGCCCCACGGAGGACATGCAGGGTACTTGCTGCACAGCCACAGAAGACAGCAAAAACAGGAGAGAAGGAACTGAACCCGCTGATATCTGCACCTTGCGCCCAGGAAGGCCCGAGCTAGGGGGTATCTTGAGGCAGTAAAAACAGTACAGGCAAAACAAGCTAATCCCTGCAGGCTCAACATGAGTACGGCTGGCACCACAGCAGTTGTGAGCAATCAGATGGGGGCTGAGGATGCATAGAAAAACCTCCCACAGCACCCACCCATGAAAGGAACAGCTTCTCTTCATTGCAGTACTCCTTCTTGTTAAGGGAGTGTGTTGTCTGTGACAGCAGTTGGAGAGTGATTTCTCTGTCCTTATCTCAACCCTTGAGCCGCTTTTCATCCTGTCTTCTGTTCCTGTTCCTTTGAGGACGGGGTTGAGAGAGCAGCATGATGGAGCTCAGCTGCCCATCAGGGTGAAACCACCAAAGGGAGCTGTGGGCTTGCCAAAACTCATGAGTAAAAGCTTGGGGAGAGGGAAGAGTGTTTATTGGTATCACAGATTGTTGCTGCACTGGAAACATACCTTGTTAAAGATGCGGTTTCTCACACTGTATGATCAGCAGCCAACCACTTCTTGGGTTAGAAGCACTGTGCCTACCTACGATGTAAGGTGTTCACGTTCAATATAAGTATCACATTAACTTTTTAAGACTGTTATCCTAAACAAAACAGGCAGAGATGTATGGGGGAAACAATCACAGTTGCAGCATAAATGCCACTTTTATTGTAGCAGAAATCAGTGAAGCTCTGTGCTGCTGACCTGTTAGCTGCAGTGGACCAGGTCCAAGACAAGAGAGAGAGCTGCAGGCACATGCAGGAGGGACAATGCAGTTCCTGAAGATTCTGCATAATCCTGATAGCTGCTCAGTGCTATATGTAATGTGCTTGGAAAATGCGTGGAGAGGTGCAGGATCAGTAGGAAGCCCAGGGAGAAGGAGCTTCACTGGAATTACATTTTGAAGATTTTTAATTTATAAACTCTACCTGCAAAGGAAAACTCCATCTAAAATCTGAGGTATGATTTGTCTCTTGGCTACACCATTCTCTGAGAATGAGAATTGCTTTTGATTACACCCCATGGTCAGGGATGGCTATAATTCATACTTAATACAAACTGCTACGGTTTTGCGTAAAGAGGAGAGTGGTAGGAAAAGCAACAACACTTGTTGTTAGTACAGGGTAAGGGAACTTTAATGTAACAAGCATGTTTGCCATTAGATATTCTTCTAAGATTCCATGTACATCCAACTCCACTCATGACAGAATGCCATGGAAAATCCTTTTAAAGTTCTGTGCTATTTATAAGCTTACTTTCAAAAAAATTTGCGCATCTATGTAAAATAAGGAGCAATTTTAAGGGTACAGTTGCTTTTTTCTTGTAAAAAATTGAAGTTTGAAGGTCATTATATAAGGGTTTGACGAAGAATGCTGGAAAAAAAATACATAAAAAATTAATCACGTCAACTTTGATGCAATATGAACATAACCAGTGTCAGTAGAAATAGACATATATTCATATGGACCTAACTGTTCTCCATTGTATGTAGTACAGCTTACACAAAGTCAACTTTGCTTTTTCTTCTGAATTTGGCTGGCACTTTGCTTCTGGCACAGTATGGAAAACGCTCTGTGGAACAAAATCAAGTCCTCAGTTTGTCTGGGTCCCACTGGCAGGGTTGTCAGTGTGGCAGGAGACCCACTGCTTCACATAGCTCCGCGGAAAGTCCTCTCCCTCCTGCTCAAGAGGAACAGACCCACAGTTGGTCTGACTATTTTGCTCAAATTCACAATCAACTGGACTCCCACAGTCTGAGTCCACAAAGCCACTGTCAATAGTGTCCAAATCTAGGCAGATCATGGGGTAACTGTCACCAGGCCTTGCGCTGTGAGGGAAAAAGTCACAGGATCCTTCACTGTAGGATACACTTTCACCATCAGGAGAAGGTAGAGAAGCTGGATTTTCCAAATCCCACTGATGAGGATGCAAGCAAAGGGCTTCTAGGATGCTCCCCATCCCTCCTTCCAAAGCCCCCTCAACTTTCTGGTGGCCTGGGGCACCTGTAGTCCTCAGGTGATCTGTGGACATAGAGCCTGAGGCCAGAATTTTGTCCTGTGAGCTCAGGTCAGACAGATGCAAGGCAGTGGATGGCCTTCTGTCCTCATCATCAATATTAACCTTGGGGTAACCATTTTCTCCAGCACTATCTTCATCACTGTTATGCTTTTGTTCTCTGTACGTGCGGTTACAGTTGCATTGGCAGTTACAAGGTGAAAATTCATCAGCCACTGTCACAGTGTCAATGGACAAATGTCCATAGGAGCGATCCTGAGTCATACTGCTGCTGTTCACACTTGACAGGAGGCTGTCTTGGACTGGGGTTGTCAAGCAGGACACACAAGGCTTGCAAGGCAGGCCATTTTTCAACTCCGTTATCTCCTCCTGCGAGGTGCAGTTGGAAGGACGCATGCTGTAAACTTCTAGGACTTCTGAAGGGACTATTTCCCATTCAAGTAAATCAATGGTCATTTTCATATGGGATGTACCAACCCACTTCTGCATGAAAATACACACACACACAGAGGTTAGTGTTGTCAGGTGCGAGTTTCTACAGAAACAACTGAAGATCTTACGCTTTTAAAGGCAACATCAAACTGTAATATCACTGACTCCTCCAAAGTCGCAGGGTATGAGGTGCAGTTATTATAAGGAACAGGCAGAGCAGGAGAACTAGCTCACATAAAATTAATTAGCTCTGAGAGATTTGCATGGCTTTACAGTTTTCTTCATGCTGAGACAAACAAAAAACAACCATGCAAGCTGCCACTGCCATAGCAGCATTCCCACTTCATCAGCCAGAGGTATCCCTCCCAAGCCACCACATCTGCCCTGCATCTTCTCCAGGACACTGCTTCTCTCTGGAAGCAAGGTCAGTTACTTTATGTGCAACATCTGCAGCCAGCGCACACATAGCCCTGCTCTGTCACTTCCCTCACCTCAGTTGCTCATGGCAAGGCTTGACCTGATCTTTTGTCTGTGGCCATGCCCCAAACTTGTCCTTTCTCTCACAGTGACAAGAAGGATGCTGGGGTGGGCAGGGACTGCAGGCATCAAAGAGCTGTAGCTATTGCTTGTTGCAGATAACACTGGGATGATTGGGAGGTATCACACATTGGATCTTGTCCTTCTGTATCACAACTAGCATTACATTCTGCCCTCTGCCACATATTGTGTCTAGATCACAGATCCCTCGCACTCAGTTTTGTCTGGGAGTAAAGGCACCTATAGGTTAATTTGAGCTAAGAACACAGTAAAATTTCTGTTCTCTTCAAAGAAGTCACCGAGTCAGACACTCAGATCACAGCAAACTTTTGGTTTGTGCCACGTAGTCCACAAGTCAGGCTCTGCACTGAAACTCAAGCTCCCTGACACTTGCCTGATGGCAGAGCTGAGTCATGCAGCACTTTGTGCTGGGTATGGAACAGGTATGCAGAGCTTCATGAAGGTTTGAAGGTTTCTGACATGGGGTGCTGCCTGAAATGGGTTTTGTCACAGCAAACTGTCTGAATACTATCAGCTCCTGGAGCCAGATAACACTCAGCAAAGCTAAACATGAGCAAAATATGTAGGCTGCTCCAAAAGTAATGACTTCTAAAACAACACATGAAGAGCACAATAACACTGATAGAACAAATTCTCAGCTACAAAACACAATTTTGCAACATAGTCACTACCATTAGCTGTATATTTTCACCAGTGATGATCAAGTCTCTATGCTCTGCTTGTCTGCACCACTAGAAGTGACCGGCTGCCACTGTCACCACTGCTGAGCTGCAGCATCAGTGCCTCACTGTGCCACAGCCACTGTTGGGTCTCCATTAGCATCCAGCAAGCATCCATGAAGAGCAGTAGGTGCCATTTTTGTCTGCATGGAGTAATTCAGTTCCACCCCTTTGCTTCACCCACACCTCCATGTCAGACACCATTGTGACAGAGTGCCCCTCTGCTGCCGTTTGTCACACAGCAACAACTGTTAACGGGGTGTTGGTGGGGTGGTTCTGCCTCTGCTGCCATCCCACCAACAGCCGCCTCCAACACTGTGGGCTGATATCACAAAACAGCAGGCATTACTTTTGGAGCAGACCTTGCATTTGCTAAGAGATCAGCTTGTGACACACTGACATCAAGTGTAGAAACTCCACTACTGCAGGAAGCACCCAATCTATTTCAGTTTATTTTTAACCTAAGCTGCAAAGAGCTTAACATTAAAGCTGTGCACACGAAAGGCTATTTAAGGGAACTGAAGGAAACTCCCTTCTCAGAAATGAGCATGCAGAATATTTCCTATGCCCTCTTGACACGCATTTACACGTTCCCACCCAACAGGAACATAAGAACCCCCACACACTGAAGGGGTGGACAGTGTTCCTCAGCTTTCCCTTCTCCTTTTATGTCTTAATGGTTCTCCGTTATTTTCACTGCTTGCAGTCCAACCCAGGCCTGCTCCGTGCAGCCATTACTGTTGTCATTATTCCCAGACGTTTCCTAAACGCTTGCTTTGAAGCAGGCAGGATGCAGCTGAACAAGCCTTAGGTCAATTGTTTTTCTGCCTGCTGATAATGATGACTGGGTTCACATATTGGCAAGGTCACCACATCCTCTTGACACTGTCTGCTCCTGAATCTTGTGTGTGGGCAACTGCTGCTTTATTCTGCAAATTTATTTACCTTCTCAGAACTGAGCTTTAGCAACACTGTAACTGAGGTTAATTCCTTCCTGTCAGCACTCAACAACCACACTGAAACCAGCAATAGCATCACTCCTATGGAGCAGGGTGAAGCCGTGAGATTCTCTGAGAAGAGCACAGCTCTGGGCATGACAGGTGGTTTCACTTCCACTATGAGCACTATCCTTTGACTTTTAGGAATTCCCACACACAGCCCACCTAGTCCTGGCTCCTTTCCTGAGAACGACCAGTGTCATGTGCATCACAAGGAGATGCGAGTACCCCTCATGTGCAAACATGGGAAGCTGTAATAGGGTTGAAAGGGGAAGGCAGGAAGGAAGAGAAACAATCAAGGCTTCAGCTTGAGCAGTGCCCATGCAAAATTTATCATTTAACCCAATTGCAATCATCATCCATGCATCAGTAGGAAAGTACACAATGATTGTTAGGGCCCAGCTAGCAACCCCCTTGGTGAGTGTCTAAGAAAAGCAGAAACAAAAAGCTGACACTGAAGTGTCTATGATCAGAGCTACTGATGAGCAGGAATGACAGAAATCCGTTCAGAAAGAGGCAGTGATCTGCAGTTCAGTGCCAGCACTTCCACAATTTCATGGTGGCAGTGGAGACTGCACTTCAGCTTAATGCAAACAGTGTCTATGGACACTCAATGTTCTTTTACTTCTGTATCTTGAGAGGTTCTGCAGATGACTTCTGCAGATGACTTCTGCAGATGACAAAGACACTTTGTCAGATGAGGCTGACATTAAAAGACAAGGTAGTTTGTGAGGGCTAGTCAAAGCCACTCACTTCACAAAGACACTTCCTTACGGGGGAGGCAGCTGCACATACGGTGCTTTAACACAGCAGTTTCTGCCCCCATGGCTCTAGCCATCTTTCCAGGGTGATGTGTCTGCATGAACAACTCTCCACAGAGAACTACAGAGCTTAATGTTGAGCCTGTGTTACTGCAGAGGCTGAAGTAGGAGATCTGGCCCTACAGCAAAGCCTACAGTCCAAATCCACGATGGCAGCATGAGATTGCAGCATGTCCTGGTATTACTTTGTCCATTCCCTTCATAACCAGAAACTTCACAGATCAAATATGAGCTCAGCTTACCCACTAAGACAGCATCTACAAGGGACAAGCAGCACAGGCATAAAGACCATCACAGCACAGAATACACACTGGAGGGCTCTGATCCTCATCTGTACCCATGCAGCATTCCCAAGACATTCTTCCACTTACTGTCCTAATGAGAATCCCTTGCCCAGGAAATAATGTGGAACCTTTTGCTTTACTTTTGTCATATGCTCCACTCACTTAGTAATCCATTTATACCTTGAAATCGCCATTATACATCAGGTAAAGTGGTTTGAAAAAGGCAGATGGGTCTGGGATGCAAGCGATCTTCTTCCACAAGCTGAAAAATAAAAGAAAAAGGCTTTAGGGTTAAGCACACTGTCCTGCTGCAAGAGGGAAAGGGCCCCAGACTTGCCCTGAGGGATTTGCATCAGCTTGAGAAGGGGCAAGCCAGTTGTGCCTGCTCCCATCTGGGCATCTCCAGAGCATGGATAGGACCAGGAAAACAGCCTCTGCTCAGTCCCTGTGCACCAGTGTTCTCTCCCACCCAGCCTGCTGAAAGGCATCAGAGCTGCCAGAGCAAAGCAAGGCACTCTTGCCAGCACACAAGCTGGAGACCATACTTTGCTGGCCCTCACAAGGCCACAGCTGTATCTGTGCCTGAAGGCACGAGATGCAAAGAAAGCTGCATGTGAACACCCCATTTTTAGCGGAACAGAACAAAGGCACTTAAGTCCAGCTTCAATATGGGCTCTTACCTCTGCTGCTTGGCCAAAAAGGCTGTGATTGAGGCAGTGATCACCATGGCAACAACAAAGAACAGCATCCATCCCATGCCTGCTGTCTGTGTTACTGCTGGAGAAAGATGCGAGGTCATTCAGACTCACCTTGCTCTTCAACCCTGGTCAATAAGTGGCAGAAAGGAGATGCCAAGACTTTACCCTAGACTTTGTTTTAGAGACTTTGAGGCTGTTAACCCGGGGGCCATTCCCCTGTACATGAAGTCAGGTACAAATGAAGTTGGTCAGAGAAGATTCACCAGTGAAAGAAGCTGTGCATCACTGCTGCAGCCAGGCCACAGGGCAGCTGGCAGCCGACATGCTTGGGGCAGTACAGCTCCCTGCTCCTGGGACCACTTTTCCTGGTGCTGCCACAGCATTGTTTTGGCCCACACCTGGGGTTCATGGACCCATACACAAGCCAAATGCCTGCTTTTACTAGACTATCTAGCTTTTGTTCTAATTAGCTTAGATTTATGCAAGTGTTCTCTAACATTGGACCAACTAGAAGGACAGGAAGAGCTAGCAGTGAGTACCAGCAGGTCTGGTTTTCAGTGTCAGCCGGGAACTCCATTCACTCCAAAATCCATAGTAGCCAGAGCCTTCTTTGGGTCTGGCTCTCACTTGGAATTCATACTCAGTGTTCCTCTGGAGTTCCCGTGGCAGGATCACCAGTGACCGTCTATCTTCATGGACAGATTTAGTCTTCTGAGTCTGTGAATAATTAATCAACAAGTAGTCAGTGCTGGAAAGACTGCTCACATCTTACCCTCTCTGAGAGCCCTGCAAAGGAATCCCCTCTCCTGACATGTTTCTGTGGGCTATGCTCTGGCTGCTGTGGCAGCATGAGGCCCTGGGGGATTCTTCAAAACAGAACAGCAGGAGAAGTGAATGATCTACCACCCTTCCCCACAGAACCTTGTATTTTTCAAACAGCTTCTGCTTCTCAATTCTTTTTTTAGTCTTGCAAGTTCTTAGTCCAGGCAAAAAAAAAAAAAAAGAGAATCTTTTTCAAAACCTCAAGAACCTCTCTTCCACACCAGTGCTTCTGTCCTGCTAGGGCTGGTCCTCTCTTTGCTGGTACTTGATGGTAAACTGACAACTCACTCACCTCCCAGGTGTCAGTCCTTCTCTTATAGCGCAGCTGATATTCCAGCTCCTCATTCAACAAGTAGAAAAGAGGGTTCTGATAGATGGTTTCCCATGAAATATTGTAACCTTCTGTGAACACAGCGGTCAGATTGAATGGGGGCTGTGGTCTGACTGCGGGTGAAGACACAACAGTGTTACTCTTCACAGTATTACAACAGATGCAAGAGATGGCCCAGCACAATACGTGCAAGGCAGAACATCTGGTATCTGGCTCATGCTTCTCTGAATCCCTTACATTCCTGACTCTGCTGCCCATCTATGCAATTCCTCATCACCTTAGGAGCCAGGGAAGATAGTACAAGGGCAGCTGGCTTCTGAGAGATGAGGAAAGCAGAGTTCCTTATTCTGCCCATCACACAGGAGGTCTCCTTAAGTCATAGTCATTTGCATAGTTGGGCCATTCAACTCAGCCACAGGCATGAGTTGTTCTGCAGTTTTCAATGGCAACAGTGAGATCACAGTGTCCTGCCCAGAGGAAGGCACACTGAACACAGTTCCCCACCCTTGGCTGTCTTGCTCACTCCTTGCCCAGACTGTCCTGGCAGACTGAGACAAGCTCAAGCAACATATATCAAGACCATCATTTTTGTACTTACTGTTTTCTCTCATATAAAAGCCTCTGGAAACCACATGCTGCCTGTCAGTTATCTCTGTAACATCCACCTGGACTTTGATGTCTGCCAGCAGTTCAGTCATGTCCACAGTGCACTTGTATTCTGTGTGGTTGGTGCTCCTGGACAATTCCAGGAGATTGCAGGCTGCCACAGTGCTTTCTGTATCGCCCTCCTCAACCCTGAAACCATCAAAAAAGCCACCGAAGAAAGTAGTCCACATCTATCACAGAATCTAGTTGGACTAATTTGTCACTGAAACAAAACAGACTGAAATAAAAGCTGCGTTCTGTTAAGACGTACCATGTCGCAGTGAGATTGTATGAACTGGCACTCAGGTCATTTCTCAGGAGGCAGGACAGGGTCTGCACATAGTCCACAAAACAAGTGAGGTTTTCACGACACATGGCTGTAGGTTTGGAAAGAGAAAACACAATACCAGCTTCCATGCTGCAGCAAGCAGAACTTGGTGTTGACACACACAGCCCTCAGGGCTCCCACCACATCCAAAGAGAACAGATTGCTCTGCCTCAGGCTCAGAAAGCCTCCAGTCCTGAAGCACAGGTATGCTCCACCTCCAAAGGAAGGTGAGCTCCTGGCAGTCCAGTTAGTGTTAAAGAAAAACCTACTAGAAACACTGTGGCAGCAGCTGATGTTCAGAAATACCACAGTGTGCCCAAAGCATGGCTGAATTTTCAAATGTCTCCATTCTCTCTCACAGAGTCACAGCCTGATGTTCACAGCTCGTGGCATATTAAAAATTCATAATGTAGTAATTCTTTCTTTGCCACTCTCTTCATATACAATTTTCTACAGCTTGATATCTGCAGCATCAATGATTTTCGTGATGAGGGGCTTGGAATAAACTCTTCATCATATATGGGCAGAAAGATGTTTGCAACTTTTCCACTATTATTCCCACAAGTAACTCTGATGCTCAAGTGATTGGAAGAATTTATTTATCACTTAAATAGCCTTCTGATGACAACGTGAGGGGCAATTACAGAAGTTATGCTGTGGTCATTAGGAAAATCAGCTAATTTGTAAGCGGCCACAAAACAGCATTTATGCTTTTAACTGTTGTGCAGAAGCTCTTATTACTCCTCAGCACCTGAGATGTGCCATACAAAACCCTATTATTCTGTGCATGACATAGTATACCCCAGCACTCAGACCCCCATATGAGACCCCCCAGTGAAGCAGGAAGGTGACAGAAAAAGAAGTGTGGGGATTATTGCAACAGCCCCTGCTACCAAATGTGTCCATGTGCTTTATTAAGCATCACGTTATTCAAATTGTGTGGCTGTTATTTTGTTTCATTTTGACTTTTTCATTTCACTCTGACTTCACAATTCTGTTCTGAAATTTTCATTAATTTCGCTTTGTTTCATTCCAATCCTAACTTTCCATTCTGGGTCCTCAGCAGGCTGCCCTAAGGCCTCAGGGCACACATTTCTTGCTTCAGTCCCAAGCAAGATACATTTTCTTCCTTAGACTAACTTTGCACTCCTAGAAAAAGAGAGCTATTATCCCCGCTTTCTTTTAGAAAGGGCAGTTAGCATTTATAAGCTAGTGAGCACTACTAATTAGCGTCCTTCTATGCCATTATGATATTGGTCAAAAAGTCAAGTATTCCTCAGCAGCAGGCAGTCTGCAAACTTATCTCTGTGCAAGAATTTGCTAATGAAATTAAGAAGTTAACAAAAAATTTTTACCAGTAGGGGTAATTAAATGTTAGAATAACCCAATCTATTGTAGGATGAATTCCATCCTTGTCAGCTTCAGATACAAAGACCAAAGGATTTTACTTAGACAGTAAGAACTGTGCTGTGCACAGCCCTGCAGAGCCTGTGTCAACAACCCGGAAGGTAAGCCTTGTGTACAACCAGGAACATGTTTGTGAACTTACTGTACTGGAATAAAAGGAAGAAGGAAATACTCTGGAGCCACAGTTTGTTCCTCATTTTGGTTCTGACTGTATGTCCTGAAAAAAAGCAAAAAAGCCACATAATGAAGAGTTCAGAGTAGAGGTTAAAGTGGAATTAATCTAGCCTTCATTTACATGTCTAAAAGTGAAGTGCTTAATTTAGGTGAGGCATCTCAGCTCTCCTCTATACATCTCTCCCATGAACTAAGGCATTGGGAGTGGGGGACCAACAGCCATAAAACAGATGAGTGACATTTCTGCTCTTTGCCAGCAGCATGTGCTCAGAGCTAGCAGAAAAGTGACTGCAGTCTCAGTCTATCCATGCACCAGGAAGACTCTTGGTTAAGTGCTAACCCATTTTTATCTTTGTCAGTGCAACTTCCTGCAATTAGAAATGCATTGCAACTTGAAGTGACATTGTTGTGGCTTAAACCTCTCTAGGGTGGAACAGTCCAAAAAAGAGTCTGAATGTCAGTGTGGGTCCCTATGGACAGTACTTATTTGGACTCTGCATAGTTAAATAAGCAGGAGACATCCAGTTAAGGGACTCCACAGTGTCAGATTGAGTGAAACAGAAAACAGTCTCCCATATGTCACAGAAAAGAGTACTGTATAGCACTCTTCAGGAGAAGATGGTCCTGATACATTTTGGTGAAAAGAATCTACAGGAAGGAAGGTCTTCAGAGAAGGGGACAACAAGATGTGTGTAACAAAGTGAGGAAACAGCACCATAGGCAAATGACTGCAACACCTTCAGTGACAGAACCCACAGGAGCCCTTCTGCGGGCTGCAAGCCAAGCTTGCAAGCAACAAGTGCCAGAGTCCTGAAGAACCTGTTGCTGGTTTGCAACAAGGCGCCTGTGAAAATGATGCAGATGAAGTGAACAGTCAGGTGCCCATCAGAGAGAGCACCAGCAACGCCTCTCCCACTTGGGGAATATTCACGATGTTTAAAAAGTTTCCAAGTTTACTCAAATAATGAAAGCAAAATAAATTTAGCAGCCACCAAAAAGCCCCTGCAAACCCACGTGAGCTCCGAGTTTTTCTCTCAAGGCACTGCAGTGTCCAGATGAGATCAGCAGGGCTCACTCTGAAGCTGGGTGCAGCACCTCAGCTCTGCAGCGGGAGCAGTTGTGCTGCTGCTGCTGCTGCCCCTTGCTCCTCTGCAGACACAGAGAAGCAGCTGCCCCTGCTCAGCAAGGAGCACAAGCACTCCACCCTGCTTGTCTCCCTCACCCACTGTGAGCAGCAGGACAGAAGCTCTTTCCCCCAGTCTCCAAATTTTCTCTGTACAATCATAGTTGTCATTACCACCATTCCCTCATTACAAAGGCACAGCCCACTACTGAACAACACCTGTGCTTTCACTGATCCTTCCCCAGCTCTTTTCTAGACTCTTCCTTCTCAAAGAAAGGCACCCCTTACCACGCCATCCAAAGCACGCTCACCTAACTGCCCCCATGGGAGCAGCCCCCCTGGAGATGGGAATCCCCCTCACACTGCAGCATCTGCCTACAATGTCTTATCATCACAAGCTCTGTTCCTTGCAGTATATTTAATGGAAGAGCTGTACCAAATGAGTGGACCACTGAAGCCTAGATATCACTAGGCCCAGAACAAGGTTGTGCTGCTGCCTGCTACCTCAGGTCTTCGTGCCCTCTCCCTGAGTGCAGCCCAGGGGCTGCAATGCCCCCTGAGGGCTGTGCCCTGCTGCAGAAGCCCAACCTCAATGTCACTGCTTTGCCACACACCACAGCCTTGGTCTCCCTGCAAGCAGAAGCAGGATGCTTGCTGCCTCTTCTTCAGCAGAGGCAGGAAGGGTTGGACTCCCAAAGAGCTCTGCAGACTCGCTGCTTGTTTCAGAATTCAACTAGCAGTGCCCTGAGTGTTTTGCAGTCATGATACTGCTGTTGTTCTGCTTTCCTTCTTTCCTTTCCTGCCTACACAGGCAAAGCAATGAGAGGGAAGCCTTTATTGCTTAGTGGACTGTTGTTTCTTCCTTATTTCCTTTCTAATCAGAGAACAGGAAAGATCAAACACAAAAAAATCAAAGCGACAAGCCCAAGTAGTTCTACAGCAACATCAGAGGTTGTCATTACACACTGGAGAAAGGTTATTGTAAAACACAGCAACTTAGAAGGAAGATTTCTCAATAAGAGCACAGGAGCAGAATAAGGACAGCACCCTGCCTCCATGATTGTTCACTTCCAAGCAGAGAGCCATAGGCAATGAGCAGAGGCAGGAACTTACTCCCTGCTTTGAATTAGAGAAGCCCCTTCCCCTTTGTAATTATCGTAGAATAATGTGAATCACAGAACAGCTCAGGTTGGAGGGGACCTCACAGATCAGCCAGCTCCAGCCCCCTGCCATGGGCAGGGTTGCCACCCACCACATCAAGCAGCCCAGGGCCCATCCAACCTGGTCATTCTTAATAAAGATGTTTAACACACACCTATAAATGACTCTATGATGTTTTAAAATACACCACTGAAAAGCAGACAGGACCAGTACACAGATATTTAAGATTATTTTGCTAAAGATCTGGGGGTACTATGCTGTGAGCCGCCAAATATGGATGTAAAGTAAGCTCTTAATTTGAAATGCATCCAGGAACTGCTTACTCCTTAAAGAAAAAGCCTAATTAAAAGTTGTTTATATGAAATTAGAAAATGATAATTTTGATACTTCCAAGCATAAAGAAACAAATGTTCCAGTTACAACCGAGTAAAAAGAGCAGAAGGTCTGCGGAAGTCTCTCAGGCTACCAGCTAGCTGCAAAAGCAAGCTTTCTTCTTGAAAACTTCACTAGCAACACACACTGCTACCTAATCACCACGTTCAAAGCAACAGGGAGGCAGGCAGCAGGCTCCTCCAGCTGCCCAGTGCGAGGCAATGCGAGTGCCATGGGGCACAAGGACCACGTCAGCAATAGGAAAGATTTATAGTGAAGTCACAGGTATCAAGCAGGAGCAAACTGGCAGCAGGGAAAACTGATGGGAACACGGACATTACCTTCCCTCATCCTTTCAGCCGTCCATGTCAGACCACCAACACTCCCCCAGCCAGGCTGGCCTGGCTAACTGGTTACTGGGACCACAGACACTGCATGCGGGAGCTGGAGAGCAGGCGGCTCTCATCAGCACTGTGAGAATAGTGCCTGGTGTGTGTACCAGGAGCTGTGCTGTATTGGAATACACAGTGATAGGCGGTGGTTGACGTCATCACTGTATCAGTATTACTGACAGAAGGATGTGGTGAGCACAGAGGAGGCAATGAATTCAGGTCCAGACTCCCACACACCATTTATTACTGTATTGCTCGTTTATCTTACTATTATGTGAGAAAAAGGTGGGAGAGTGCATAAAGCAAACTCACAGGGCTTAGATCTAAAAGGTCATCTGAGTTGTTTAGTGGGGTTGGTAGAATGAGTGGTTTGCAGTGGGAAGGCATTGATGTCAAGTCGTTAGGTGGTTAAACCTAACTTAATAGTACAGTATGGACCACATCCAACAGTTCAGTGCCACTTTATTTTACCACCTGTCTCCAAAACAGCCTCTGGGACCAGGTGGCAGCAGCAACCATCACTGTGCAGGCAGGGAAATGCTCTGGCTCCAAGCTCCCCCCTGCCTTCGCTGACCCCATGCAGGTCCAGGAATTGGAACAATATTCTATGCAATGTCAAAGATACAGACCAGGCAGTATAATTCTAAAAACACTTCTGGTGACATTTAAGAGGGAGATAATAATGTATTACCATAAGGAGTGAGTCAACAATGACAGGAGAACAGCTGAGACCTGAGTGACTGTGTTCTACTGGAGGGGAAAGCAATAGAAGAAACCACCTTAAAGCTCAGGAAATGGGGTAAAATATGAACGAGCCTTGCAGAAAGCGGAGGTGTTAGTCAGCAAAGCGGCAGGCTGAAAAACAACAGAGCCCCACAGCTGGAGCCCGCGAGCTCACACAGGATGCTGCACAGAGGAGGGAGCACCTTGCTTTCAGCCTGGGGAATGCTGATTGTCACCCACACAGACTCCCACAACACTGCCCTCCTGACTCCCTCTTTCCTTTCCTGATTGTCTCTTTCCAGCTGCTAGCAGTGGGCTCAGCCTCTTATTCCCCCCAATATGCATCTCAGCCAGACCCTGTTCTGCATGAAGGCTGTAGCAGGAGATGTTGCTCTGGCTTCTGCCAGAGGAAAAGGGCTTACCTTCGCTGAACTGTGACTGTGTGTCTTGCTCACATGGAGGGGAGCACTCACAGCCTTGTATCTTCTTCTCTTAGGAAATCACCAGATACACATTGGTAAGCAGAAACAGGAATGACTGCGCCTGTCAACTCACCCTGACCATCTGGAACAGAAACCTACAGCTCTGCTCAAATCCATCACCCTCATCTGAACCATGCAAAACGTGCCCAGGGCCCTCTCCTCAGATGCTTTGCTGCACTGGAACCTGCTGGAAGACATTCAACCTGCAGGAAAGAGCGTTTCCTCTGATGGAGCCTCCACACCTCCCTGCTCAGAGTGCTCAGGCCCCTTTGAGAGCCCATACACAGGTCACTCCCTCCAGAAGTGTGTCACACCCATTTAGGGCCAACATCCAGCAATGCATCCCCTCTGCTTCCAGTGATGCACCAAGACCAGAGCAGTGCTGCTGGCATATGGCTTTGTGTGGCAAGAGCTTCACTTCACCCACTCTGCCACACTGCCTGGCCACAGGTTTTTACAGTGAGCCTTCCACTTCCTGGGCTAGGTGCAGCAACTGAGCGTACCCTGCACAGCTTCTGGCATCTCAAATAGGTTTGCAAACACACCAGCTGCTTTCAACTTGTGCACGGCAGTGCACAGACTCCAACAGCACTGCTAGCTCACCCCAAAACCTGTAGAACATACTATCCCAGTGCAGCTTGCAGCTCCTCACGTCACTGGCAGCAGCATAGCACATGTTAAGGAGAAAGGATGGGGACACAGGATGGACAGTTATTAACAATGTTGGAGATAAACGTGGTCTTCATGGAAATGGACTGTTCTGGAGTAACAGATGTTTCCAAAAATTCAAATTACATTTCTGTACAGAGAAGCAATAGGGCTTACTGAAACCTTCCTGCAACCATTCCTATTGCTTGAAGCTGTGGCTTGCTACAAAGCTGTAAGGTGGCAGAAGGCAGCACTCATTTTAGTTGAGGCTAGAAGGGCTGAAATGTGGGGTTTTGGGCTTCACTAGAGCACAGGGACTAACACAACAAAATAATTCCACATCAGTACCTTTGCATCCACATAAACACTGGTAGATTTTTTTTACAGCGCTCAGGAAGAAGAGGAGGCTGAATGTTGTTCCTACAAAGCATAGACTAGGGGGATTTCATGTTCCACAGCAGCTTTGGCTGTGGTGTAGTTGTTGATCAAACGAGGATGCTGCTTGCAGCCCCCAGTTGCTGTTCTGGGGTCGAGGAGGAGTAACTGCACAGCCCAGTTTTCACATTGCTTATCCTGTCACTGTATTTGCAGAAGTTGGAAAGGAACGTTCTATGAGTGGCAAGATGTTAAAGCAAAGGCAGATGTCATGTAAAATAGAAACAAAAAGGATAGCAGGTGGCTGCAATGGCCCTTCTCACCGAGGAGCTCAGCTGGAGGCTGTAAGACAAGTACTGAGAACAGCTGGGGCTGTCCGACCAGAAGCACGAAGAAATGCTGCTGCTTCAGAAAAACACCATTTGTTGCCAAGGGCCAGCACAGCTCAGAACGGGGCTGTAAAAATGAACTACAGATCCTAGTTCCTGCCCCTGAGGCTGAAAGAAGTCACCTGACAGTGCTGTTAATTCCCTTGAGCTGCTGTACAGGAGCCTGAAGCTGCTTAAGCCCCTCTGCCAGCTCAACTGTCAAGCTGAACAGTCAAGCCCAGAGCCTGTCAGGTACAGGTACTGGATAGTGAACTCAGCACACCTTAAACCTGCCAGAGCCACCTCCTTGGCACCTCTGCGGGCTGCTCCCCAAACCAGGAGTGTTCACTTCAGGGCAAACCACGGCCAGCACAGAGCTGGCTTTCACAGCAACTGTCCGCAGCACTAAAACAAGAACAAGGGGCTGATGAAGACTCTGAGCCAGGTGTGGAAATTCTCCCCCACCCCAGAAGGCAGTCCAATGCTTCCTCACCCTGTTACAATTTTTGCTGCTGTGTGGGTGGTTTACTGCAAGTGAAACCAGTAGTGGCTGAGCTGAGGAGAAGCAGCCAACCCCAAACTCTTCTGCTTGTGTCAAATTCCCCTACGTCTAAGAGCAGGGGAAACAGCAGCACGTAGGAAAGTCCCAGTGATATGTTAATCCCCACCTCAGTTACCTCCAATCACACTGCTCCAACTGCACTGCTCTTCAGCAGTGAAGGACAAACACAGAGAGGACCATGGGAGCAGCTGATCCATCACCGAATCAGGGAAGGAGCTCCTTAGGAGACCTGTCACACCCCACGGGCTGGGGGAAGTCTAGTATCTCATCAGTGTGCAGATAAATATGCTGCAGCAATCAGTTCCCTGCACTGCTCATTACAAAGTTGCAAACATTTTTCTTTAAAGTCTTGCTGGTGAGGTGGAAGAACGGTGCGTGGAAATTCTGTGTTGTAGAAAAACAGATAAGGGACAGGACAGAAGTAGGGCAGTGCAAAGGACAAACAGAGCAAAGATTTTGGCCAGAGTACAGCAGAGTTGCAATTTCCTCTCACCATTGCATCCTCATCTCATCCAAAAACAGAGCAGGCGAGACCTGGCAAACCATTCATGCTGATGTGGGCTGTTGTTAGGAACTCTGGGAAGACACACTGAGGTATGGCAGTTCAGCAAGCTTTAAGTGAGGTGCCTGGGAGGCACCTTCTCCTTTGCTTGGCTGTTTGCTGCCTTTTGGAGCAACCTGCTTTGACAGACCATTAAAGGATGATAGCACTGCAGCTGAGAACACAACCAGTGCATCGGCCCCATTCCTCTGCCAGGGAGGTGGTGCTGAGCTGGGGCTTTGCTCCTGCCCTTGCCACCACAGCTCACATGGGGCCCTGAAGGCTGTGTGCTGTGGCTGCAAATGATGGAAATCTGACAGCGTGAGATAGACACTTAGATCATAGCGTGGGGGAAAAAGACGAAAAGCTGCATGATGGGATCACAGTACATCACCATGTGGGAGGTGGGGGCAGAGCTGGACTCAGTCTACAGTGATCTGCATGTATGTGCATTGCACGGGCATAGCACTCTGAGAATTAGCCCATCCACCTACATGAAGGCACCTGCATACAAATTTACACGCATTGGAAGGAAGCAGCTCTGTCAAAGGCAGGAGCACGAACTGCAAAAGTCACATTAAGGAGTTTCCTTCACAAAAAACACAGGAGAAAGCAAACCACACTCTCCATCTCTATCCACTGAAGGTCATACAACATAATGTATACGACATCATACAATCCACTCTGTCATACAATAATTTCACAGCCAGACATGAGATTAGAAAGCAAGGTAGGACAAGGACCTACCCCTGTTTGATTCTCTCACCTTAAGGCCACATTGCTGCCAGAAATTGACACCTAACAACAGTTGTTTTTCTTAGATAATGCATATAGCTTATGATGGATAAGCACACACTTGCACCCTGCTTGAACAACACAGGTTCCATAGCAAGATGATGCCATGAGCTCTTACAAAAGCTCACAGCACACCCCCACCCTGGGTTAACTCCTTTCACAGGTCTGTTTAACCCCATACCCCTGGACTCCTCTCACCCTCCTCTTGGGGTTACTGTGTTTTCCAGTGACAAAACTTGTGACTGATAGGTATTTGAATGCAACTGCTCAGTTCAGGTGCATATTCCTGAGATGCTAAAAGATATTTAGAAGGAAGGAAAAAAACCCCACATAGCATTCTCTGCAGAGGAAAAGCACTATTGAACGAGCTCAGCCTGAACTGAGAATACAGCTGCTTTTCTCAGGAGCCTGTTTCACCCACTCAGGTTGATGAGTCAGGTTGCTCACACTGGGTATGCAGGCAGGTAAGGATAACACAGAGGTGGAACAATTGTGAGTCAGTAATAAATGGCCTGAGAGCAAGGCTGCAAGTCAGCACAAGCCTCCATTTGCACTTCAGTCTTACAAAACAGAGACAGACTGAAAACACACTGAACTGCAAGAGGCAGTTCTCTGTCCTGGTAGGAGCAATCTACCAACTAAAAAGGCCACGGTCAGAGGGTCCCAACCTTTAGATTTGAAGCTCCTCTTCCTCCCAAATACAGACCAGCACCCAGGAGGCGTGGTTCAGGCCAACACACAGCCCTAAGTGTCAGAACTCTCACCCTCCCAGCAGATCTTAATCTTAAGCCTCAAACTTGTCATTTGAAACACAGCCACGGCTTGGCAGCCAGATTGCAGAAGTGGAGGAAGTGGGAGATGAAACGCTGAAATCTCCCATGGCATGGGGGGAGGGGGGGAGGGCAGGACAGCTGCACACAGTCCTGAAGTTTAAACACGAGTCCTGGGTTCTCCCACCCAGGGCATGAGAACAGGGCTGCTCCTTCCCAAGAGCCACAGTTTAATTTCACCAGAGAAATTCAGACGGAAGGGCTGATGTAGAATACTGAAGAATACAATGCTTTCCCAGTGGAAATGAGCTGACAAGAAGGTGCAGCTATGTTGGGAAAATATACATACATTTAAATAATTAAAAAAAAGTGAGAACAAACAGCAAACAGCCTTCCAATCCCAGCCTCAGCAGAGCTCTCCTGGCTGCTCCAGCTGAGTGCAGGCATCCCAGCACTCCCCCAAGAGCACAAGGGTGAGAGCAGGGGCAGAAGGGGAAGAAAGCAGCACTGACAGCCCCATGCCTCCCTTCACAGCCCTGTGCTACTGCTGCAACGGGTGAGTAATGCATTCTGGGTAGCTGCAATAACTGGGGGGTTTTGTTTAAACCTTTTGTCAGGATTTAGGGAAGTGAGTCAGCTTCACCATGAGACAGACCACAGCCTTTGTGCACGTTCCTGTCCCACCCTTTCAGTGAGTTTGCATACAGTCCCAAAGGCCTCTTCACCTTTGTGCCCCAAAGCCTTCCTACTTCAGCACTGCCTGCCTTCACAAAGAGCATTTCTGAGTATTCAAGCTCATCTACGTGAAAATAAAATTCATCCTCATAATTTCATTAAAAAAAAAAAAATACCATGTTCATCAGCACTTTAGTTGGCTCCGCCACAAGCGTTAATCATCACATGCAAATACAGACACTTCAGTCTGTCCCTCCTTCCTGGGAGGCCTCCCACTTTTTACTGCTGAAAAATGTATGCATAAACACCTCTCCTGCTGAGCCAACCTGGAATTTAATGAGTTGTCAGACAAATCTTACAGAATGTGTCAAATGAGCTTATGTGTAGCAGCCAGAGATCTGTTCTCTTTCCTTCTTTATGAATGGCAATGCCAATAGGGTTTTCTAAATAAAAAGTACACATGTATTTTTATGCATATAAAATAACATTACTTAATTATTTTGTGTCACTGCCAGCATGCCAGGGTGGAATTTACAATATCAAAATACATGATAATGACCTAGAAAAATTCAGAGTCATGATTATAACTTCTGGAATAATTACCCAACAAGAGCTTGAAAGCAGCAGGCATAGTTTCCATTGTGACTGGACAACAACAAGAAGCCAAGGAACAACCCATGAACTGTGTCTGACCATAAACTGTTAAACATTCAGAGAAAATTATTTAGAAATATCTGATTCCATTTACAATGATGTAAGAATGAAATATCTGTTTACTTCTATAGTAAGAAAACAACCATCAATAATGTAATTTCTTAAGACCAAATGACAATAATCTTTATTTCAGATCTTGATTTAGCAAATATAGAAACAAACCACCTTGTGGTGCCAGATACACAGGACACCCCCCCAGAAATAAATATTTGAAGGTGTGATGCCATCAGTGCAAATCAATCACTTCCCCTTAAAGGTCTTTTCCAACCCAAACCATTCTGTGCTTCTACCTCACCTCCAGGTGCATCAGCACCATCCATATCATTTCTTGTTCTTCCCAAGCAACATACAGAACCAGAGCAACAACTGCAGGAGCTGTGCTGAGTAAGAACTCCAACTTGGAGCAGCTCCTGCTCACTTTCAGAGAATGATCACAACCAGAGAAACTTCAGCTCTGGCTTTGCTTCTCTGTGAATGCAGTAGCTTCATTTGGTGGTTGCTAGCCCCTTCTAAACCAAGGGTCTGCCTCATGTGCCAGCTGCCAGTCCAGCAGCAGGCATGAGCATTACAACCCAGTGGATCCATGTCTGAACTGTAGCAGCCTTCACTTTAGGCAAGACTGGAATAATAAAGCACTATTTCAATTTGCCTTACAGTTTATTTCCAAAAGTTGGTTTGGTTGTCTTGACAAACATGGCTAGGCAACCTCCATGTAACAGTTGTCCTCCTGAGCAAGAGCTCGTAAAAGTTTAACTTTTTTCTCATTCTTCCTGTTGTTTTCCCTTAACAGTTCTGATGGTCTTTTTTTAACTGCAAGTGCCAGTCCAGAACTCCCACTGTAAGTGGTGTGAGAATCAGAAGGATGAGAGTTATCCACACAAAGAGGAGCTGACAACTTGTCTGAGTCCAAAAGCTCTAGGGGCTCTTCTGCAGTTTTTAGGGTTAGCCCAATGCCATCCAGTGATTCTTCAGGTAAGTTAGCTGCTGAGCTACACCTTCTGTTTGCCACCTCTTTATTTTCCTCTGTGTTTCCAAACTTCCTCAAATGGTTGTGTGGGGAACACTGGAAGTCAGTATCTATTCTGTTACTGCTGCTCCCTTGCACTCCTTCACCACAACAGTTAAAGTAATTATGTTTTGTTTCCTTTATAGTCTTCTCTCTGTTAAAATCTTGACAGTTCAGTTCTAAGAAATGCAACAGTTGTCTGTCTCTGCTGGTGTTTTCATCTTTGTTATCACTTAACAGCTCGTTAGAGCTGTCAATCGAAAGGCTGCCATCACTACTACTGTGCATGACTTCCTCACTAAAGCCTATACCTGGGGCAATGCCAGAATCGAAGTCCTGTACAATCAAACATTCACGGCCATCCATCTCCTGGTCAGATTCAGGGGTTATGTTATCTGGAGGTGTTTCTCTCAGGCTGTTGTACAAAGGATGAATGAAGGGTTCATACAGTGACTTTGAGATAACCTCACTGCTATTGTCAAAGTGTGCATCGCTACATTTAACTGCAGTAGCAAAAGGTTTATAACCAGATGGCTGAGGTCCAGCAGGGCAAGAAAGCATGCTGTCTTCCTTTTGAAGATTTTGATACATTGCTTGCTTATGAATTTCCTCCACTGGTATGAAAGCTGAAACTCCATCGTTTGCATGTGTCTCTGGAGACTGGGTTAAAGATGGTAAGGAGCACATATTTTCAAAATGCATATTCAAACTACTGTTACCCACAGATGGAGACATTAGGGCATCAAAGCTCTTGTATGCAGAGCTACAGGGCTCCACAGACAGAGACATTAAGGCATCAAAGCTCTTGTAAGCAGAGCTACAGGGCTCCACAGATGGAGACATTAAGGCATCAAAACTCTTGTAAGCAGAGCTACAGGGCTCCACAGATGGAGACATTAAGGCATCAAAACTCTTGTAAGCAGAGCTACAGGGCTCCACAGATGGAGACATTAAGGCATCAAAACTCTTGTAAGCAGAGCTACAGGGCTCCACAGATGGAGATGTAAGGGTATCCAGGCTCTTGTATGCAGAGCTACATGGCTCCAAAGATGGAGATAAGAGAGTGTCAAAGCTCTTGTACGCAGGGCTGCTTATTCCGTCAAAGGCTGGTTTATTTAGAGATTCCCAAATAAGCACAGATGAGTCATGCTGACGTTCAGAAATGCATGGCAAAAGGCTTTGTTGAAGCTTACAGGGAGTGTCTCTTGCATCCAGAGAAGCAGAAATTGTGCTGGAGCTCCGATAGCCAGATTCAAAGGATTCTTCAGACTGTGCTGACTTCTTGCTGGTTGTACTGCAATTGTACTCATCCTGAGAGGTTTCAGTGAAAGGAGAGACTCTATGAAACATACCAGGTGACTGCTGACTCTGGACTGCACTGTCTTTTGGATTTTTTGGAGAAGGATTTTCTGACTCAAGCTTCTGAAAGATTTCAGTTGTAATGATGTCTGAGTCTTTATCATCTTGCACACTTTTTTCATCTGCCAAGAGCTCCATGAACATGTTAGCTAGTGCATCATTATGTTCAGCGTGCTCCCCCAGAGTGCTGACGCTGCACTCACAAGGCTTAAATACGGTGATCTGGTCACTAGTCTTTTCTTGGCTCTCAGCTTCAGTGTCAATTAAACATTCACAGATTTCTACAGACTCTTCAACAAGAACAGTCTCGGGGGTTAAAACTGCATTAATGCCTTTTGGAAACCACTCTTCAGGCTTGCTGCAGCAACTGCAAGATTTCTCAACATTTCTGATGTTATCTTTTTCTTTGAAGTTTTGGCTTGACAAACTTTGAGCCAGACAGCTTTTGCAACTTCTGTTTCTGCAAATAAAAAGGAAAGGAGAGAATGTTTATGTAATAGAAAAATATGCTGTAAAGCAGAGGTTCTCCCCTCACCCCATTTATTTTACTTACATTTGCTTTTCCACATGACTCAGCTTTGAATCATGGAAAGGGAACTTCATGTCATCAATGTAGCTCAAGACTGAAAACTAATAAAAAGAGACAAACTTTAGGACACATGAAATGCTTTTAGTATTTCCCACAATAGCCAGCCAGGAGCACTTATTCTATATTCTGTTTCTGGTGATCAGGAAAAGGTATATTTTGCAAAGCCCTTATATTACCTTGACATTTTTTACAACCAAATGGCTCTTTGCTGGGTTTGGGATTTGATCCCACCATTCTTTCTTCACTCTGTAAGGCAAGAATGAAAACTGTTTGCTTTATCAGAATTTTGGCTTGATCAGTACACACTTCCTGTTGCTGCAGTACAGACTGCTAAGAAGAAGGGAAGAGCAAAAGAGGTAAGAGCTTCTTCTGTGCATCTCCAAATGTTTTTCGCAAACATATTTGCACCAACTTTGTGTTTTGTGTATGACTGCTCTATGCAACCACAGTCACTAAAAATGCAAAAAGAAATAGATATCTTTAGCCATCCTTACTGGAACTCCAGCAAAGTCTGGGATTCAAAACTAACAGACTCATAACTGCAGCTTATTTTAATGCTGTAACAAGCCCATTCTAGTGAGATTAGTAGAAAATACTCAATGATCTGTTCAGAAAATGACAGAGTGCAGCAGATTCATGTTTAAAAGATGTTTGCACACAGAGTTTGGAGATAAAGATGCAAAGGAAAATCATTAGCTTCCTGTACTACTAAATATTCAGCCAAGCAACAGCAGTACTGATATCTGTGCAAAGCACAAGTCTCTAAAACCCATGAACAGTATGATACCTACTTGGTAAAACAGAAATAACAAATCACAGCTACTGCCATGATCAGGATGCAAGATACAGGAACAGCCATCTGCAGAATGTCTTCAGATGTTACTTGAAAATCTGTTAAACAAATAGGTGTACTTACATACGTATCTGCATATACACACACTGTCAATATCAAATCCAGCACCAAAATAATGCTACTTTAGAGGATGTAAAATAAAGCCTTTGCAGATAAACAACAGCACATACACAGCTACCAGTGGCAGTGATGTGTGTCACATTTAAAGGTCAGTGCAGATACTTCAGTCAGTCACCTACCATCAGTGATTCAGGAACTGGGAGAGCCAGGTGTACTGTGAAACAATTTGTCACCTCTCAGAAACTAACCCATCTAGTATCCAACTAGTCCCTGGAACAGGACTGTAGTGCAGTTGTGCTTCTTGCCCTCTCTGTTGCTCTTCAGAAATATTATTTTTAGAGCCTCCCCCTTCTAATGGTGAAAGTATTGCTTAATTTCCCACTTAATTCTCTCCTGCTCACTTAGAACCACTTGCTTTTACGTTTGTTTTATTTCCTTAAAGTTTAAATGTCTCTTCCTCTACCAAGCTGTGATTTGTCATAATACTTACCATAGTGAAATTCAGCTCCATCACTCCAGTCACTCCAGTAGGCTGGGTAGTCTACGTATTTACACCGTACACTTGCAATGTAATCATAGCCCCTCTGCAAGGACCTTGCAGTGATTTCAAAGCTTTTTGCCTGGTAGTTAATTGATGTCACAGAAACCTGAAAAGGCGGCAAGAAAGTAAGAGAGTTCACTGATTTCTTTATGGGGAGTAGGGCTTGTGGCAGTAATTAGATACCAATTGTGTCATATGTTTCTGTGATCTTTCACAAATGAGCAAGTGAATGACTGTACACATTATCTGCTGTGTGCTATTGTGTTGTGCTGTCATGAAGGGATCATATTTGTGACATGCCACCACACACATTCTTCCCCTGGCAGAATAAGCCCTGCCCTAAAATGCTGCAGAGATAAGGAGGATACTTGAAACGTCCTAAGTGCACCACGGTGTCACAAATTGCCTCCAGCTTCCCAATGTCAGGTATCACAAGAACTGAATTTTCAGTCTCTGCCCTGTCTACTGAGAGCAGCCAGTAGCTTTGGGGCAGTAGTGAGGAAAATTTCAGCCCTTTAAGGCCCAGTTTGAATCGACTTGGGAATGAGACCAACAGAAAGCACGTGCTCAGGAACACTGTGGGACTTGCCCTCACTAGCCCTTACACCACTGTTCATAAAATGCTTTCAAAGTTTTTCAAGATTTTTGAACCTTGAAGCTCCAGAGATAGAAAATGAGACCAGCTGCCTCTTACCTCTCCTGGGCGCTGCCTGCTCCAGTATTTTACTTCATAGATGACTGGTTGTTCAAAAAGCCTGGATGAAGCAGTGTAGCTCTCCTCCCAGCTCAGATTGAAATTACCATTTTCAGTTTTCTCAACAGCAAGATTTTTGGGAGCCCTTGGTTTAACTGTACATTAAAAAACAATTAAGGAGAACATGACAATGTAGAAGTGCTAATGGAAAGAATCAGAGACAAAAGACATCTACCAGAGGCAAAAACATCAGAGTTGATGCATTTCAACCCTTTTCACTAAGCTCTTTTCACTAAGCTGTAGTGCAAGCATACAGAGGACAAAACAGAGCAACTGTGAGGTATTCACCAACAAGCACTGAAAAGTCATGCTGGCTGAACAAGCTTCAGATTCTACTTTTGGTGCACTGAATGCAGCTTTCAACCTGAAGAAGTGGTAACAACTTGTGCCCTCACAGTAACATGCTGTGCCATACAGCAGGCATACACCTTCTCACCACAGTCCTGGCTACCTCTGTCTTAGAAACTGATGCAGGCTCCTGCTTACTTTGCTAGTAAGCCACAGTGACATCAGGTAGGAAAGAAATCTGATCATTACTGCAGATGAATGCCTGCCCAAGGCATGTGAATGACTTCCAAGTGTTTGAGGTGACAAGTGTTACGAACACTTACTGGTTTAAACAAACTAGATGCTGACAGAAAAATATTAACTGTATCTATACTTCATCCTGTGAAAGAGCAGGGTCACTAACTTCTCCTCAGAGGATAACAGAGACAGGAATTTCAGTAGGGATTGCTTAGCATTCTAGAATCTGGAAGTAGTACTTCTTCCAGATTCTCCTCTTTATCCATGAATTCTACACCAAGTTAAAGCCTCTAGATGCACATGTAAGCCCCCAAATTGTGGATGTCTGGCAGCTGAAAGGTTACAGCTAACAGAAGAACCACTCTGCTTGCCCCGTTGCTTGAAGCCTTTCCTTAAGTATATACTTCAGAATCGGGTTTCTAAACCAAATGGACTTCTCATTTAAGCCAGCATTACAAATTTCACATTTCTACATCTACTAAGGAAAAACTCTTCCGGTAGCATTAATGTGGAGTTAGGTTGGATTGCAAGGCCTGAAACTAGATGTCCTGGTGACAAAATAAACAGTTTCTTACCAACTTGTGCTGGTGTAACACTGGAATTCCACATACTGGTCCCATTGAACTGTAGACCTAGAATATAGGTGAGGCCTGATACAAAATAATCAGGATATATTGTGCAAGCACACACAAAACTCTCTTCTCTGTTTTCAGGGACACACACATATCTGAAAAAACAGGCAGAAAATGGTAAGAGTGTTTACACAGCACGGGTATTATAACTATTTTTCAGAAGTGGGGAATCAAGCTTCCCAGTGTGTGGAGCCAGTCAAATCTGATACAAGCTATCTCAGTTTGTAGAAATGGTTAGTCCAAACAAATCCAAAACAAAGCCAAGTCCCTCCCCTACATCCTCCCAATCACCTCTTGGTGCTGCACTAATGAAAAGCTAAAAACTGATCTAGAGAAGCAAAGTTAACCCTAAAAGCACACTCCACCTCTGAAAGAGTGGACTGATGCCCTACTAGAATGGGAACAGTTTTACTGCAGTGTACAAAGCAAAGTTACTTGGAAGTCTCTCTGGAGAAATTGTATGGAGAGGAACAGGAAAGCTCAGACTTGTCTTCCTCTGCATGAGATGGCAAGAATACTGCCTCTGCTGCAGAAGGCAGCAAACAGTCTATGAACAACGAGTTGTACTGTACACTACACCCTGGTAAATCATGCATGGTTTCTCATGAAATGAAGGTTCAGTACATTTATGAGATCACTACTGCTCCTACAAGCACTACTTGATGTATATCCTGTACCAAGAAAGCAGAGAGGTCTGCAAAAGAGTGAACAAAGCATAATGTTAGCTGCAGAACATATCTTCCTCCTGGCAGTGAGGACAGCCCTGACCATATCTTGCCCTAGGAACCTATGGCAGAGGGATGGAATCAAAGCTGGTAATGGCTAAAGTTCCACCAACAATGAAGGAAAATCTTATTAAGCACTCACTCCTCAGAAGACGACTCCATCCTGTAGTAGAGCAGGAATTCTTCGGGGCAGTTCACCTGTGCAGGCACCTTCCAGTGACAAACCAGCTTTTCATCATAGTCAGAATAGCATGCAAATTCCTGTACATGTTCTGTAGCCATAACTAGGGAGAAGCAGCACATAATTGAAATGCATGAAAAATCAGAAGAATAAAATGAACTAAGTAGAAACATTAAAAAAAATTAAAATTCAAAAGGCAGAATGCATACAAGTAATAGTCAGACAAAGCTCACTAATGGCTGAACTTGTGCTTTATCTACAACTGTTCTAAGCTTCCTAAGCTCGTACTTTCTGCCTCCCTTAAGCAGCTTCTCACTGCAGATCTAATTCTTCTCTCCCTCAGTTCCCCCATTAACATTTAGAATAGCTTTGGTTGGTTTTCAGAATCCTTTTAATTGGTATTTTTCTTGGTTTCTTTACTTAGACTGCTAGAAGCTTTCTGTTGACAATTATACAAGGGCCACATAAATGCATGATTTGGGTTCTCTGCAGTATGTAACCATTTCTGCTCACATGGCCTAGCTACTAACTCTCCATTCTCGTCTTTTACATTGCAAATTTAAGATTAGTTGCCAACAATTCACATCCTGTAAAGTCCTTCAGCTATTGCAGGGCTTATCTCAATGGGTTCCTGTTTCAGATTATTCCTCCAAAGCAAAAGCTTTTCTTTTCATAACTACCTCATCTGATTCTATTCATCCCATGTTCCTCCTTTTCTGTGGTCCCTTTATGACACGTTTTCTGATGTAACTTATGTACACTCTGATGTAGTGCAGTATCTGTAAATGCAGTATGATGGTCAGTTCCCCTTTGGGATGCACCAACACATCACACAGAACAGGATTTACCACTGCACCCTGTGGTACTTCAATAAAAACCTGTCTCAAAGAAACAGTCATTTATCACTGCCCGAATGTGGTCTCTCACACTCATTTCACACATGCATCACTTTCGTTTGCCTTTCTACAAGGCCTCCCATAAAACATCATTAACAAGGAGCCCTGGATCACTTGACTGAACTCAGAAATGTTACTGAATCTCATCTAAACAAGTGAGGACTTACAACACTGCCAAAGAATTGTTCGTATTGTTAGTGAAAAATCACGATAGATGTTGTCTGATATATCAACTGGTATAAACCTAGAGCTGGCTGCAGCTTGTGGTTTCATTGTTGTTCAGGACTTAGAAAGTGTTTTTCCTAAGATAAATATCTTGCTCTTGTAACTAATCTATGAGAGCTATCACTCATATCCTCTCTGCGTGACAGCACTGCTTTTGCTCCCTCTTGTTCTGAATGGTCCACAGTTATTCAAAGACAAACAAAGGAAAACAAACAACAAAAAACACCAAATGCAAACCAATGAGACAAAAGCAAAACTAACTCCAATTGCTGCAAGTTGAAGACTAAGCATCTGCACTACTACAACAGTAACACTGCTCATTTATTTCCAACAGGAACCACTACTTATCCTTTTGCTGCTTATAATTTGTTGCCCTTTACATTTTTTACTGTTTTTGTCTTTCTTACTTTCACTTCTAGAAAGACTTCTTAAAGAAATACTAACATTCTAATCTCTTTTAAGATGAATTTTAACATTCTAAAACATTATATTAGACTTTCAAGGACACCTGAATTAAACGAAGCTCTTCCTGCTGTGTTAAGCTGGTTAGCAGTTTATCTTCCTTTTAAGTGTTCTCATGGATTCCCAGCACTCCAAATTATTTTATGTACTCTCTTCCTGTGACCTTTTCCTCATCTCTGGTACAAAGTTTTTTTTTCTTTTTAAGGGACTCATCTCTGAGAATTTCCTTTTGCAACCACATTCCGTAAAGAGTTTGTTTTCAGTTCATGAAGTTAAAAAAGGAAACTGAATCACTGGATTTCTTTAATCCTCAACTGGAATACGTGATGAAAGAACATTCACTGACCAGGGGGTTGAACATCTGTGAAATTGAACCTTGATGAAGATAACTTGCAGCAAATCTACCTAGATCAGATGACACAGAAGATATACTCTTACAAACCTTCATCCTTCTCATTAATCCAAACTGAAAGATTCCCTCCAGCACTAGCTGCATGTCTGAACTCATTGGATATAAGAAAATTGCTAAGAAATCTTGTTTTTTTGACAAGCTATTTTTTATTTTAACTATTTTGTTTGGCTTCGTAAAACAAGTGCATGCACACGCACCAAAAAACCCCATAGTTTTTCCTGACACAACATAAAAACTACACAAAAGTAAAATGTGAGACTAATTTTCCAGAGAATAAAGGCACATTGTCAGAAGAACGTGACTTTTGAACCTGTCTTTATTACAGAACTTCTCTCTATCACAAACTTCATAAAATCACCATTAACTAAGAAGCAGCACTAAGACTTAATGCAGCTACACATCTTGTAGGACCAATAAAGCTGTAGTGAAGAACACACAAGACACCACACGCAAGTCAGCTGTCCCTGTACAGGCACAAGGCAGAGTACACAATGTCTGGCAGACATCATCCTTCAAATCTGTTCAAATCCAGCCACCACAGCCTCCCAACCTAGCACACTTCAGAACACAGACTGACAGACGCCTGTTGATGGCACATCTATGTACTCCTGCTTTTTTCCCTATAGGTCCTTGCAGGTCTACAGCTGGTTACTGCACACAGCAAGTAGTAGCAGCTATAAAAATAAACAAGAGACTCCTACGAGATTTCTACAGAGATGTTGCTGTGACACTGCCAAACATCCTGTTTGCTGCAGGGCTCAGAACAGATCAGACAACGGGAAAGCAGAGATGACTTTCCAAATCTCAGTTTATCCCTATTGCAAATCCCTATTTTTTTTCTTGCTCACATAGAAAAGATCAATAAAACCAAGAGATCTAAGACTTTATTCTAGTACACAGGTATTTCTAGCATCTGAGGTTGCAGATTTTATACTATTTAATGTTAATGGTGTTGCCTGCTAGCTATTCCTAGTCATGAGAAAATACTGGTGGAAAAACTTAAGTATAATAATTTAAGAACATTGATAAGCATACCTTCAATTGCTGTATATGGAAAGAGAAGAATCCACAGGTTACACAGCGCAGGGAACCTTGCCATCCTTTTCACCAGCTGGGTTCACAAGGGCAAGTCGTGCTGAGATTCTGCAATGAGATGACAATATTATGAGTTTACATTATTCCCAATTAAAGTAAGGGCACAGTTCTTCTCTGCCGCTTTGCTGGATGTTAGAATTCACATCCCTGCAACGCCCAGTCCCTCCAAGGATCTGCTTAAAAGAACTGCAGGGTAATAAAGGTAATACAACTGAGCTAGAAGTGTGCAAAGCACAAAGAAACCTTGCTGCGGCATAACCTTTTTAAGTAATTAGCTGAAGCATTATTTAATGACCTTTTGGGAGTATGCATGTGGATGCCGTATATGTATAAGAACGTGGAGCCCGAGGCATGCTACCCTTTAAAGCTATGTTCCCTCAAATAAGTCATCTCAAAAACCAGGAGGATTCTGAAGTGCAGCTGCTTTCTGCTTGCTGTCAGACAGAATAAGCACAGGGGAGACAATACCAACAGATTCTTCGACATATTTAACACTATGAGTGCTTCTTGTACAGTGAATCACTGCTTTGGTATGCCAGTCAGCCCTGAGATAACCCATTCATAACTCAATTTACAGAGCTGATCAGAAGAGGTACTGTACTCCTATTCCCACATGTGTAATTGATCACTCTTTTAATACAAACTTCTGAAGCTTTCGTTCTTACAGCTCCAGAGATAAAAACACTGAGTGAAAACAGAACATCAGAATGGAAACTGTTTCGAGATCATATCTGCAGCAATTACTGCTCATCCAGTAAAACAAGACCAGCTTCAAAAGCAAGTTTCCCATAAGTACTCAAGAAAGCTATTACTCAAGAACAGATCTTTTCACATTTGGGAACAGAAAATGTGACTGAGGACAGCAATAACATTTTGGAAAAGAACACAAATGTTTTTTTCTGCTGCTTGGGAGAAGAAATAAAGAGCAGACGACTGCAGCACAAGACATTATTATCCTTCTCCTCTTCTTCCTGCCTTTTTCACGCGAGGGCATGATTGCTTTCCAGTTCATTGTTAAGTAATAAGAAACTCTTAAAACTCTGGCAAAGAATCCAGTATAATATATGCATATATGAATCCACAGATGGCAGAAAAGAAATATTCCCCTTACAGGAAAAATGCTCTGTGTATGCTGATAAAAATCGAATTAATCTGCAGCTTTGATGAAACAGACTATAAAGCCAACACAAAGGGAGAAAATTCAAAAGAGACCTTTCAACATCTGCTAGCTCTTAAGATTTTATGTCAGATAATAACATAATGTCAACCTTAATAAAGTACATAACACAGAGAACACCAAGTACATGGCAAACCTATTAGTTGTAATATATATGAGGAACTAAGGTGAAAGAAGTTTAAGTGACTTTCCCAAAAACTCAAAAAGATTTCTGCTGGGGCTGGAAGCAGCTCTGTCTGTCAGCTTCGCTTCTGTGCTGGGTTCAGCAGATCAAGTTGTCCCCATCTACACAGGGAGAAGGAAAAAAAAAAAAAAAAGGACTGAAAAGATTCCATTTAATATTTAGAAAAGCAGTAATTTCTGCTATAGACCTTTAAGTAAATTTAGGGTCATCTTTAATCTACAGGTATAATCTGCAAAGCTTGTGTTCAAAGGGTAACTCATACACAAAAGACTGATGATGGTCACTGTGACCTAAGGCTGCTCAGTTTACCTTTGCTGCTATTGGACAGAACCAACCCTACCTAAAACAGCAGGTTCCCTACAGCAGGTCGCATAGGCAGGCCTCGAACACCTCCAGACAAGGAAACTCCACCACCTCTCTGGGCCACTTGTTTCAGTGCTGTCACTCTGACAGCAAGAAAGCTCTTCCTTGTGCTGGGGTATGCAAATTCTTGTGTTCCAGCTGGTGCCCGTTGCCCCTTGTTCTATTGCCACACACCACTGAAAAGAGTCCACTCCCACTGACTTGACTACTGCACTTTAGGTGTTTATAAACAGAGATGAGATCCCTCCTCAGCTTTCTCTGAACAGCCCCAGGTCTCTCAGCCCTCCCTCGGTATGGGAGATGCTCCAGCCCCTCATCATCCCCGTGCCCTCTTCTGGCCTCTCCGTAGATCCCTGCAGGGAGCCCAGAACCGGGCACAGTGTCGGAACAACCCGGAGCAGAACACGGCGCTAACCCTGCAATTTCAACCTCATTTTAAGCTCTGGGGAAGGAACCGAGAGAGGCTGTGAATTTTCTGCCTTTTAGAGACCTCCAAGCCCACGGGACGTGCAACCGCACTCTGCTCTGCGCGGCCGTGCTGCAGCGGGGGAGTACCAGAGGAACCCAGAGGTCCTGGCCAACCCCAACCATTCTGTGTGGGGAACCCACCTTTCCCAGCCAGCTTCCCGAGCAGCAGCAATGCAAACATCCCTTGGCTTTGCACGGGAGGAGGTAACAAACCCAGTGCCACTCCTCGGGGAGCAGGGACCCCACGCGGGCCGTGAGCATGACCTCGGCTCGTGCACGTGTTTGGTTTCCCGGAGTCTTTTCCACCCGCGTCACTCAAACTCGCCCACGAAACCGAGCGTGGCGGAAAATCATCAGGGAACGCAGCCAGGGAAACTCCAGCAGGAAAGGAATCGGGGCTCCGCTCCCGGAGCGGCTCGCCCTGCTCCATCCATTCAGCCGTCCGGTTTCGAGACCGACACAAACCGCCCTTAAGTTCCCCGGGAACGGTTGTTAACGAAATCCGCGTTTCAGGAAAAACTCGTTCACTGTTTCCGAGCAAGTTCAACGCGGCAAATTCCCGGAACGCGGCACACGCGCTCGGACATCGCCGCGTGACGACACTCAGCCCGGGGAGCCCCGCAGCCCCGCGGGTCAGAGCTCCACAAGCGATTAACGAACGCCAACGGCGAGGACACCGCGCGGACCCACGGGGCCGCTCCGAGCGGATCAAACTCCGCCGTAGCGGGAAGTGCCGAGAGCGGAAACGCGGAACCGCCGCCCCGAGACGGGCACCGGCACGCACCGAGCGGGACGCCGGACGGACTCATCGCCCGCCGCAGCGAGGGGGGGCCCTGCCGCCCTACCTGGTCCGCTCGGATCCGCGTCGACCGCCCGCAAAGCCGCTCCTCCCTCCGCCGGCGGCCCCGTCCCGTCCCGCCGCTCTCTGCGGCTCCCGCACCGAGGGCACGCGGCGGCCCCGCACAGCCCGCGGGCAGACGGACGGCGCCGGGCCGAGCTGCGCGGGGGGGAACCGACACCGGCGGACCCGAAGCGAACCGCGTCACCCCGCCCTCTTTCCGCTGCCGGGCGTGGCCGGACCCCGCCCCTCCGCTCCGCCGGGATCGTGCGCCGCCCCCGCCCCGTCCCTCCAACCGCCTCCGCCGCGGCCGCAAGGGGGCGCTCTTACAGCGCGCCGCCGCTGAGCTGAGCCCGGAGCGCGGAGCCCGGAGCGCGGAGCCGAGCTGATCGATGGCAGGGCGCCGTGCCGATCGCTGATCGCTGCGAGCCGAGCAGCCGGGATATCTTCGTGTGGGCCCTCACGTTGGCCCTGGAGCTGCTGCGCGGAGCGCCGAGGCGGCAGCGTGCACTGCTGTAAGAGTGAAACGGTGGGGGTGGGAAGGGGGGAGGGGGCAGCGGGCGGCAGCGCTCCGACCTCAGAGCCCCCGGGCGGGCGGGGCTTCCCGGTGCGGTGCGCTCCGTCCCTGCGTCCCGCGTGCAGGTTTCTGGAGCTTTGTTCGTCTCCTTGCCCGGGGAATGCCTTGAGATGGTTGACTTTGTTCCAACGTTCGCGCTGAAAGTAATGCCTCCTATTTACTTCCGTGAAAATGACAACAAACGCGAAGAACACGGTAACGTGATCGAGTAGAGCAAACTCTC